>OX104024.1:25469384-26069384 GCA_944470205.2 Schistosoma margrebowiei
TCAAAGCAATGTTGCTAACTAAATAACATAATTAATGTATAGACGAAAGAGTTAAGTACGATGATCACCTCTGGATGACTAAGCTATGCAGCTTACATCATGTTCCCACGTTAACCTTGACTGGCCTTCATCACCATTTACCGACCATTCAAAGTTAAATGATAAAACTTCTAAGGGTGAGTACATTCAGCTTGAATTATCACTTTGCCGGGGTTTAGTGTTATTCCGTCACCTTTAAAAAGGTAAGAACACTTAATGTAAATATTAAATGTAACGAATGTACCGAAATTCAGTTGAAAGCAGTGATTTCCGGGAGAATATTTCGTGATAGGATAAGTGCTTGAAAGCTCTCCCATAATATGCTGGTCACGTTTTCAGAGTTTCACTGATATCAGTAGTCCATGTGTTTTACGAGAAGGATCACTGTATATTTCATTTTGAGTCTCATATAAACAGGCGGAACCAATCTTGGAAATTCAATCAGCAACTTTAGTTGAGCCTACCTATGACTTCCTTCAATCTATAGGTTCATAGACATTGAGTTGAACGTTATGGGGCAGTATATTTTTAACTCAGAAGCTTATGACACCGAATCAGTCGGAGACGCAATTTTATGGTAATTCACCTTTAGGTGCCATTTTAATTCAAACTTAACTTTAGTGCAGGGTGTTGAGATTACTAGTATTTTATCAATGATGTTGGGTGAGTGTTGACTAGCTGTTGGTTGGTCACCCATGTTTACGATGTAAATGTTCTACGTGACAGAAGTCTGTGTTTATACTATCATGAGTATTATGAATATTCACTCAAAATATATTATTGGAGTTGCTAGCAATATTTGTCTCCCTAGGACTAACTATTTTTCAAACATTCAGCATTGCTGTTGACCATATTGATTGTTTTGGCCACTACTATATAGAGTACACTCGATCAAGCGTCCCCAATAGATCACAATACAACCTGATGTGAAGCACGTTTCTCACTGGGAATTTCACGTTCCTCCACTTCTCTGTGTCATTAAATATAAGTCTCCTCACAAATATCCATCCCTCCTTGCCTGTCTTCAAGTCAGTTTCGCAGGAAAAAACTTGGGTGGCAATATAGTCTGATTTTACTGTGTCCAATTAGTCATTGTGGTTAATCGAACCTTGCTGCTACTACAGAAACACTTGTAATAACTTTCTCACTCCAACTGAAGTTCCTTTCAAACTATGGAACCAGTTAAAAATTTTGTGAACAATATGTTAACAGTAGTTAAACTATTGTATGTCAGTGCATTTCCGATGAAACCCGAATGGCTTCTGGACAATACTTATGTGTGAATAAGTCGTTTGTAAATAAGAATAATTTAAAGATTTTTAAAGTTTGTTTACACTGTATATTTGTGGTGAGAAAATTAAACTGTCACATTCACATTTTTTTATCGACGATATTTTGACAAGATTATGTATTGCTCAGTAATCCCAATCGCAGTGAGCTTAATGTAATATCAATCTACGTTTAGTTAAAAAGGTGCCATACTTAGCTAACGAATTCCTGATGATAGCAAAATATCGTCGATTTACTTGGACAACGAAAAGGTTCATTAAAACGTCTACTTAGTTCACGTCTGTCCCTTTTTATATGCTTAGTTTTGTAATGCATCAAAAGTGTGTATCCGACTTCTGTAACGGTAATGATCACTTGTGGAACACTAACTCAAAGGGCTACATTTTGAAAAATGTTAGTCATCACCTTTGATACTATCGTGTGCAGTTTTTCTCGTTATTGATGGATACACGTAATAGTTAAAAACAAATGCAGTCACGACTCACTGTTCTCCGTGCCATACCACAACCGTGGTACTATCTTTAATTTACGAGTTGAACACATTTCAAATCTTATTGGCCTGTACAAGTGAATTGCTACCAGAGTCCCATCCAAATTATCCGGAAGTCAGGTCGCTGAGTATCGAACAGATTGCCGGTGCTTGTCAGGGTCGACGCAAAACAACCTACGTCAACCAATCCCGTACCATGGATCGGCCTGTGTGATAGCAGTCACACCCTGTTTCTCATACTATTCTTACAAGCATATTCCTGTAATATTTCTAAGCTCGATCTATTCGAAGAGGGAATAATTCACGTTAGACTTTAGCTAAGATGTTTGGCTTGGGAGAAAGCTAGGAGGCCTCATCAATCTCGTTCATCAGGATAAGCCTTCTCATTCATCGACACAGATCATCTACTTTGATGATCTGCAAGACTCAAGTTGCGATTAAAACAAGGAGGCCATCCGACATCCAAATATGAGGCAGCACCCTGCGTTTAATTCATAAGTAGAGCTAACTTAGTATCATTATGTCTGTATTTCTTCGAGAAAATGTAAATGAATTAGTATCTGAAACTGGTATACAATCCAGTTGTGTGTAGCGGCTAATGAAGGCGATGTCAATTAAAAACCTGATTTTAGTGTTCAGAATGACCTAAGTGTTTTTTATGAAGAATAAGTGCCACTTTTCATACCAACAATATCTAATGGGGTACTTTAAAACTAAAGATAGCTACATGTTTGTTGAATACATTTTTACTTCTGACGCTAGAAAAACTTTAGATGACAACGCTGCACTGATCCACTCCTGCATCCACGAAAGCATTCATTGTTTGAAACTCATCAACTTCAACTTAGAGGCTGTTACTTAAAATTAACGCGAATAAAATGAGTGTAACGACCAAAATTCTAGTATTTGATTTGAACGTAGGATTAACAAACAATGTCAATTCGATAAGGTAAAACTACGTTCTTCTGTATAGCGTACGGACCACTTTTGAGTAACTCGTACCAAATTATATTGAAACAAAAACTTCGTGCTCAACTTCTTTGGTTCTAATTTAAGAAAGAAAACGAGTTATATCCATAGTACAAAGTACATCAAACGTTATAGGCTGTGCTATGCAGTCAAAATTTTCTCTACCACAAAACAACGTGCTCAACAGCAAGAGAAATGATTAGTAGTATTCCTAACAAGGTGAAATATCTATTTATAAAAATTTGAGTAACTGTCCCGAACTGACAATCAAATGTCAATAACTATCAACTAAAACACGCCTTAAGCTTGAGTTTAGTGAAATACGACACCAGTACCAGTGGCTTTGCAACATACAACAATGAAATTAAGTAAGAAAGGTGGATCTTTGACCAAATTCAACTAATAAAAGTTCAGACAAAGAAGACTGAATAATATGAAACATGGTTGAAAGAGACCTGAGCAAAGGTTAAAATAGAGTACAGGGAAAAGAAACAAGGAAATAACGATATCGTTCAATCAAACAATATGAAGGATTTTTAGCTTACCCAGTCGCTCCTGGTATGCATTCTGTAATAACCTTCAGAGCACAAATTGCTAAGTCTGATAATGAAACGTTTATTACTTCCTTTCTAGCCTCTTCGTGTACTCCTTTACAGCATCTGCACGTCAGCTGAAGTAACAGCGAGTTAGCTCAAAACAAGGGTAAGAATTTCACACAAGGTTTAGTCAACGTGCAAAAAATACAAGTCAAATTTAGATTCGTGCATAATCATCGTGTTGTGACTTTCTGGACCGCTTTTTATCACTTAATATATTCGCCAATCACCGCAATGTAGCATAAAAAAAGGAAATAACATTCATATACAATAAAGTCAAAATGTGGCTGTGAATGTGTGAGGCAGTAGTCAATAAACTGAACTTAGCTTAAGAACAGTAAATCGTACAATAATAATATATAGGTCGAAATAAAGCTTATAACAAGGGGAATATAAATATACATAATCTAGTTACTGAATATTTATACCATAAGAATATATAAATAATATTAGTCCATTAATAGATCTCGGACGTTACTCGTAATGTAATCTTAACTAGGTTATAACACTTCGGCTTCTGAAATTTTCTGGAAAAATTAAACATAATAACAGCATAGTCAATTATAATCAAAGACATGACTATTCATTTCCTAAATGTTATTTAGGAGTTTAAATCCCAAATCGATCTAATGAAACATTTCCTGCCGGGTTTTGGTCCTTCAGAGAAATTGATGAGGGACATTTCGGAAACTCTTGACGCAAATGATTGTGATTATTACTTCGTTGAAGGCTGTGTGAATGTAGTGTTTTAAGGATTAGATAAGTGTCTGTAAATTAAACCAATGGTAGCAGTCTCTCTTGACAATGTTCGCGGCGATCTTACGTACGTTGAGCACTGGAAGTAATACTTTGTCGTAAGACCTTTATGTGATTTCCAGTGTTAGTAGAGATGGTGAAACTTGAAGAGACTGATCAAATCACTTTTGCGAGTACATAAATGGTTCGTTCTTTCGACGCAAACATTCCATGGTATGGGGATCCATGACTTAACCTATTGAAATTCAGGTAATAAATAAATAAATATATATATATATATATATATATATATATATATATATATATATATATATATATATATATATATATATATAGAGTCAATCAAATATCAATGTTTTCCATGCGACGTCGACATTATTTGAGGTCAGCAAGGGAAATAAAAAATACCTCATTGTCCAGTGAACCTTAGGAGATTAGTTGTGTAAAACATTGTTATATATTCTTTCATACAGAGCAAGCGTTTGATCTGGATGTCACAGACATTCAAGCTATACATTCGAGTTACGGAACAGATTGGATTTGTCGAATATGTAAGCTTCTAAGAATTTATTGTGGCACGATAACTATAGTCGTAATTTTTTCATGAACTTGACGTGTTTATCCGTCATAGCATTCAGTAGCTTTTGGTGACACTAAAATCATAGACTCGGATTATACATTCTGAGCTTTTTCAATATATGTTTGTTTATTCATTCTCTTCTCCCACGAAAGAAAGCTATATCTCAGCGGTAATCCAAGAAGAAATAAACAAGTTGTACGAATGGACTATTTCGTGGAATATACCACTTAATGTTGACAAGAGTGGATTTATTCACATTGGTCGCTGTCATAACTTAAATCTGACTGTACAGACACATACAATCAAACCTTTCAACACTGTTCGTGACCTGGGTTTAACATATAGCAACAGTCTGAACTTTTCTGAACACATTATATCTCAAGTATCCAAAGCTAGAAAGCTCATCGGATTGATAATGATAAACTTCAATAATATCGAATCGAGATTGTTACTATACAGAAAATGTATCTTACCCATTCTTGAATATGGTATTTTAGTTTACAGTAATTGTAGACATAATGATCTGATTAGAATTGAAGGTGTTCAAAGAAAGTTCACCAAAGCTGTTCTGGGGTATTCCGATAACAAAAACTACCTACCAAAGATGTCAACAACTCAACTTAGAACCTCTTTGGATCAGATGTATCAAATTAAATCTTGTCTTTATCTACCGGCTTATTAACGGTATTTCCTACTCTTTGGTATCCACCCCTTGATATCGTATGATATTATCCCCCAATCTACGCAATAAGGAGTATATTCTAGCGATTCCAAGAACCCACACAAACTTACGTCAGAATTTTTTCCTTATTCGCTACTCAACCATGTGGAACAGACTGCCAGTGAACCTTTCGTGCCTTAAGGTAACCCTCGTGCTATTGATAGAAGAAACCAGACAAGTAGTAAATAGGTCTTTATTTCGATCTTAGCGCAGTCACAGTTGAGCGTGGGATTATCTGTTCAGACAAACAAAGGCTCTCAACATTCAATATAAGATAATAGGGAATATGACGCTTATACAAAATAAGGAAGTGAATGAATACTTGGTTGTTTAGGGTCAACTCTTAACCAACCAACCTATGCTGTTACAAACCTCCGTTGCAGTGAAACTACAACCCGGTTCAAAAATCTCCTTGATGATTTTCTTTCTGAAGGTGAATTGTGTCACCTATTGAATATCAATGTATTCAATAATGATTTATACAATTAACGTCCGTCATCTATTTAATTGCTTGAAAAGCAAAATAAAACCTATTTATTTTAATATATGAAGTCTGCTTATGTTCGTGTTTATCATTATTACCGTTATTAATATCATTATTGGTCTCCCGATACATTGGATATTCTTTTTATCTCTTCTTATCCTTCTAAACATATTCAACTCCAGATTGTCCTTTGAAATCAATTTTAACTTTCATAGCATCATTCTTAATTATTATTGCACAAATATTTATACTAATATCCGGTTTCACTCGGTATACTTTTACATAAATCTAAATGTATTCATCCGAGTGCTTTAAAGGATTTTTATTTTATTTTTTCAATTGCTGGTTTCCTTCTGAGGTTGATATTCATTACACAATTATTATTCTTATCATGGATGAAACTTTTCACTAGGTGTCCCCTTCTTTTCTCTCTTTTTTCCTTCTGAATAAATATTCTTAAGATTACGAAGTTTGTAATTAAGACAATAACTTGTGTTACACTTGAATCAACTCCTCAGACCCGTTTTATCTCCACTATGCATGAATGACTCATACACACTGATATTTCGTTATCCTTCTCATTTAATTGAGATTTTCATAGCATCACTCTAAACTATGGCTGCACAAACATTTATTATAGCGTCTTATCTTACTGAAGTCATAAGTTATTTTTTCCTAATTATTTTTTTACTAATTTGACAAAATGTACGTAGTTGTTTGTTAGCTTTATGTTCATAAACACGCCCAATTAAACTGTTTGCGTATTTCACGTCTCCTTTATTTCTATTCCTTTATTTTCTCCATTTCCTTCTTTAAACTCAATTCAATATTCTTCTCAGTTGCACAGACCCGATTTATTATTATTAATATTCTACTATTATTACTCTAAATGTTTTTTAAATATGGCAAGTATAATGCTAACATTCTTGAAAATTGTGTATTATTGCATTTTTGGAAGAAACCCAAAATGGTTTCTTCACAACACTTGTGTACCCATAAGATGTTTGTGAATAATAATAATAAATAATTGGTAACGTGGCAGGAGTAACGTTCAGAGGCTAGTGTCCAAGCAGTAGGAATAAACAAAACTACATAAGTGGTTTCATTGATGGAAACACACATTTCAATTAAACTAATGTCTAAATATTATTATGTGGTTTAATTTATGCTAAACAATTATAAAAATACCGAAAATGTTTGAGGGAATTAATAAACGAAGTGAAATTACGAGCACTTTTGATAAAAGTCCTGTTATCGAACAATTTACTATCTCAATATTACGGAACAGTTTACTTAACCACTATCCGCAGGTTGGATTTACATTATATCATATTATAATAGTCATTCTGATCATTTGATAATATTCGGCTACATAAGAAAAACACAAAAATGATAAACTGTACTTCCCAAGACAGCACCACAATGTGATTACAGCAAGAGATTACGTGAGTCAGTCACATAGTACATGTGAGCATCCGTCTCACCAAAGCAAAACAATATATTGTATATGGTCAAAAAAGTGAAAACGAGTTTGACACGACGGAATTTTGCACTGATGTCCCAATCTCCTACATTGACATGTTCACCGAGGTTCTTAGAAAAGAAGTTAAGTATGAATGAGTGGGAAGATATATTTGAATTGTAGATAGAAGTTGGTAGATTACAATTTCTAAGCTAGGAGTTTTCGGGCGGAGATGCATCTCACGACAAGTTGAAGCCCGACCTACAGCTGACGTTTATTTATTTGAACACATACGTACTGGTACAAGAGTGCGCCAAATATATATGCGCCACACAAAACAATGAGAAGTTAAAGAAAAAGAAAAAAAGGTAAAGAGGGTAAAAAAAGAACAGTAACGAAGATATTGGTGTAAGGTAGTGTAATAATAATAGTGGTCTTAATGGGGGAACGAAAGGTACAATCAGAAGAAATCTTTCAAGTAAGGGAGACACAACCACTTTTTATGAAGAAAGTAAAAGAAGGTTACAGCAGGATCGCCACTGGCTTCTATTCTGAGCCATATCTGATAACGTCTCTAGCCACTGTGTAGCACCATCTCTCAGACCCCAACCAGGGAGTCGTGAAGGACCGACAGAAGCCAGTTCTTTGCAGCTTTCTTTCATACCACGACACCATGTCTTGCATTGACCACCTCTCCGCTTCTTCCAACGAGTCCCAGAGTCGGCAAATAATGCACGACGTTGAATTCTCTGGGACGACATTCGTAGAATATGTCCAAGACACCGAAGTCGGTATCTTAAGATGGAGACACCAGTTGCATTATCGTCTCTGTGCCCGAACACACGATGCCGAACCTCTGCATTACTAACATGGTGTTGCCACTGAATGTCAGCAATCCTTCGGAGACAGCGATGATCGAACACAGAGAGTCGTCCAACATCGTCAACTCGGAGAGGCCAGGTTTCACAAGTATAGAGCAATCAAATATCAATGTTTTCTATGCGACGTCGACATTATTTGAGGTCAGCAAGGGAAATAAAAAATACCTCATTGTCCAGTGAACCTTAGGAGATTAGTTGTGTAAAACATTGTTATATATTCTTTCATACAGAGCAAGCGTTTGATCTGGATGTCACAGACATTCAAGCTATACATTCGAGTTACGGAACAGATTGGATTTGTCGAATATGTAAGCTTCTAAGAATTTATTGTGGCACGATAACTATAGTCGTAATTTTTTCATGAACTTGACGTGTTTATCCGTCATAGCATTCAGTAGCTTTTGGTGACACTAAAATCATAGACTCGGATTATACATTCTGAGCTTTTTCAATATATGTTTGTTTATTCATTCTCTTCTCCCACGAAAGAAAGCTATATCTCAGCGGTAATCCAAGAAGAAATAAACAAGTTGTACGAATGGACTATTTCGTGGAATATACCACTTAATGTTGACAAGAGTGGATTTATTCACATTGGTCGCTGTCATAACTTAAATCTGACTGTACAGACACATACAATCAAACCTTTCAACACTGTTCGTGACCTGGGTTTAACATATAGCAACAGTCTGAACTTTTCTGAACACATTATATCTCAAGTATCCAAAGCTAGAAAGCTCATCGGATTGATAATGATAAACTTCAATAATATCGAATCGAGATTGTTACTATACAGAAAATGTATCTTACCCATTCTTGAATATGGTATTTTAGTTTACAGTAATTGTAGACATAATGATCTGATTAGAATTGAAGGTGTTCAAAGAAAGTTCACCAAAGCTGTTCTGGGGTATTCCGATAACAAAAACTACCTACCAAAGATGTCAACAACTCAACTTAGAACCTCTTTGGATCAGATGTATCAAATTAAATCTTGTCTTTATCTACCGGCTTATTAACGGTATTTCCTACTCTTTGGTATCCACCCCTTGATATCGTATGATATTATCCCCCAATCTACGCAATAAGGAGTATATTCTAGCGATTCCAAGAACCCACACAAACTTACGTCAGAATTTTTTCCTTATTCGCTACTCAACCATGTGGAACAGACTGCCAGTGAACCTTTCGTGCCTTAAGGTAACCCTCGTGCTATTGATAGAAGAAACCAGACAAGTAGTAAATAGGTCTTTATTTCGATCTTAGCGCAGTCACAGTTGAGCGTGGGATTATCTGTTCAGACAAACAAAGGCTCTCAACATTCAATATAAGATAATAGGGAATATGACGCTTATACAAAATAAGGAAGTGAATGAATACTTGGTTGTTTAGGGTCAACTCTTAACCAACCAACCTATGCTGTTACAAACCTCCGTTGCAGTGAAACTACAACCCGGTTCAAAAATCTCCTTGATGATTTTCTTTCTGAAGGTGAATTGTGTCACCTATTGAATATCAATGTATTCAATAATGATTTATACAATTAACGTCCGTCATCTATTTAATTGCTTGAAAAGCAAAATAAAACCTATTTATTTTAATATATGAAGTCTGCTTATGTTCGTGTTTATCATTATTACCGTTATTAATATCATTATTGGTCTCCCGATACATTGGATATTCTTTTTATCTCTTCTTATCCTTCTAAACATATTCAACTCCAGATTGTCCTTTGAAATCAATTTTAACTTTCATAGCATCATTCTTAATTATTATTGCACAAATATTTATACTAATATCCGGTTTCACTCGGTATACTTTTACATAAATCTAAATGTATTCATCCGAGTGCTTTAAAGGATTTTTATTTTATTTTTTCAATTGCTGGTTTCCTTCTGAGGTTGATATTCATTACACAATTATTATTCTTATCATGGATGAAACTTTTCACTAGGTGTCCCCTTCTTTTCTCTCTTTTTTCCTTCTGAATAAATATTCTTAAGATTACGAAGTTTGTAATTAAGACAATAACTTGTGTTACACTTGAATCAACTCCTCAGACCCGTTTTATCTCCACTATGCATGAATGACTCATACACACTGATATTTCGTTATCCTTCTCATTTAATTGAGATTTTCATAGCATCACTCTAAACTATGGCTGCACAAACATTTATTATAGCGTCTTATCTTACTGAAGTCATAAGTTATTTTTTCCTAATTATTTTTTTACTAATTTGACAAAATGTACGTAGTTGTTTGTTAGCTTTATGTTCATAAACACGCCCAATTAAACTGTTTGCGTATTTCACGTCTCCTTTATTTCTATTCCTTTATTTTCTCCATTTCCTTCTTTAAACTCAATTCAATATTCTTCTCAGTTGCACAGACCCGATTTATTATTATTAATATTCTACTATTATTACTCTAAATGTTTTTTAAATATGGCAAGTATAATGCTAACATTCTTGAAAATTGTGTATTATTGCATTTTTGGAAGAAACCCAAAATGGTTTCTTTACAACACTTGTGTACCCATAAGATGTTTGTGAATAATAATAATAAATAATTGGTAACGTGGCAGGAGTAACGTTCAGAGGCTAGTGTCCAAGCAGTAGGAATAAACAAAACTACATAAGTGGTTTCATTGATGGAAACACACATTTCAATTAAACTAATGTCTAAATATTATTATGTGGTTTAATTTATGCTAAACAATTATAAAAATACCGAAAATGTTTGAGGGAATTAATAAACGAAGTGAAATTACGAGCACTTTTGATAAAAGTCCTGTTATCGAACAATTTACTATCTCAATATTACGGAACAGTTTACTTAACCACTATCCGCAGGTTGGATTTACATTATATCATATTATAATAGTCATTCTGATCATTTGATAATATTCGGCTACATAAGAAAAACACAAAAATGATAAACTGTACTTCCCAAGACAGCACCACAATGTGATTACAGCAAGAGATTACGTGAGTCAGTCACATAGTACATGTGAGCATCCGTCTCACCAAAGCAAAACAATATATTGTATATGGTCAAAAAAGTGAAAACGAGTTTGACACGACGGAATTTTGCACTGATGTCCCAATCTCCTACATTGACATGTTCACCGAGGTTCTTAGAAAAGAAGTTAAGTATGAATGAGTGGGAAGATATATTTGAATTGTAGATAGAAGTTGGTAGATTACAATTTCTAAGCTAGGAGTTTTCGGGCGGAGATGCATCTCACGACAAGTTGAAGCCCGACCTACAGCTGACGTTTATTTATTTGAACACATACGTACTGGTACAAGAGTGCGCCAAATATATATGCGCCACACAAAACAATGAGAAGTTAAAGAAAAAGAAAAAAAGGTAAAGAGGGTAAAAAAAGAACAGTAACGAAGATATTGGTGTAAGGTAGTGTAATAATAATAGTGGTCTTAATGGGGGAACGAAAGGTACAATCAGAAGAAATCTTTCAAGTAAGGGAGACACAACCACTTTTTATGAAGAAAGTAAAAGAAGGTTACAGCAGGATCGCCACTGGCTTCTATTCTGAGCCATATCTGATAACGTCTCTAGCCACTGTGTAGCACCATCTCTCAGACCCCAACCAGGGAGTCGTGAAGGACCGACAGAAGCCAGTTCTTTGCAGCTTTCTTTCATACCACGACACCATGTCTTGCATTGACCACCTCTCCGCTTCTTCCAACGAGTCCCAGAGTCGGCAAATAATGCACGACGTTGAATTCTCTGGGACGACATTCGTAGAATATGTCCAAGACACCGAAGTCGGTATCTTAAGATGGAGACACCAGTTGCATTATCGTCTCTGTGCCCGAACACACGATGCCGAACCTCTGCATTACTAACATGGTGTTGCCACTGAATGTCAGCAATCCTTCGGAGACAGCGATGATCGAACACAGAGAGTCGTCCAACATCGTCAACTCGGAGAGGCCAGGTTTCACAAGTATAGAGCAAAACTGCTCTCACCGACGCGTTGTAGATCCGACCTTTTACAGCCAGACTAACATCACGAAGGCGCCAAAGGTGGCCCAGATTGGCATAAGCCGTTCTGGCTTTCACAATACGTGCATTGATCTCATCACTCACACCCCCACCAGCACTTATGCAGCTACCCAGATACACGAACTTCTCGACTACTTCTATCTGCTTACCATCCAGGATGAGTACAGGATTGGAATCCTGCCAGTCTTGTAGAAGTACTTTGCACTTCGAAGGTGCAAAGCACATACCATACCTACGGACACTGATTACCAACTGATTAAGTGCGGATTGCATGCCTTGGGCATTATTGCACAGTAAGATAATATCGTCCGCATACTCAAGGTCGAGAAGTCTTTCTCCAGGCAACAGATCCACACCACCATTACCTGCATTCATCAGAGCTGTTTCCAGAATGTCACCGATGGTAAAGTTGAAGAGGAATGGTGAGATTAGGCAACCCTGCCTAACCCCACTACTCGAATGGAACAATGGAGAGAGGTGGTTGTATGCCCTCACTCTGCCTGAGGTGTTTTTATATAGGGCTTTTAGGATGTTAATAAACTTATCAGGCACACTCTTCTTCAATGGACAATCGCAGAGAACAGTCCTATCCAACGAATCGAAGGCGGCCCTGATGTCAAGAAACACTACGATTGTTGGCCTTTGATAAGTATGGCGATGTTCTAACATTTGGCGGAGGGTGAAGATATGATCAATACATCCTCGACCAGAACGAAACCCAGCCTGCTCCTCGCGAGTCAATCTTTCTCGGGTTTTGAACAACTTACGAAGTATGACGGAAGCCAATAGCTTGGACGCAATCGGAAGTAGACTTATCCCCCGATAGTTGTTGCAGGAACGACGTGAACCCTTTTTAAAGATAGGGACAAATATCGACTCATTCCATGACGTTGGTACACTCACTAACTCCCAAACCTTTGTAAACAATGTCGTCAGTTATTTGGTCAGAAAGTCACCACCATCTTTAAAAAGGGCTTTTGGTGGCGGTCACTTCGTCGGCCACTGAAAAGTAAGGCAAGATTGGCGCAGACCAAGGCATGGTCAGAGTCCAGATTGGTACTCCAAAAGGAGCGGCAGTCTTGTACACAACCACGCCAGCGGTAGCTGATCGCGATGTGTTCAATCTGAGTCCAGGCTTGGGATGCAGAGGGAGGACGCCAGGTGGCACATCGGCGATGACTGTGCCGAAAGTTAGTGCTAGCCAGAAACAGGTTGTGGTCTGTGCAAAGTTGCAGTAGACGGTCCCCGTTATCTGACCTGCGACCAACGAGTCCCCATCGGCCACCTAAACGACTCTCTTTTGTGGCTAGATGCCCGACCTGAGCATTCAAGTCTTCGGCTAGTACTACAATATCTGTCGAACGCACTTTCTGGAGAAAAACAGGTAACTGGTGGTAAAACTCATCCTTGATTGCATCCGGGCTGCAATCTGTCGAGGCATAAGCGGAGATGACGAAAAGACATTGTTTCTCACGCCGATTTCTTCTCACTTTGGTGGAACTTTCTAATCTAACAGCACATAACGGACTGTTAATGGGGATCCAATCGACTAGTGCTGCCTCAGCTCTGGCGCTCAATGAGACACCAACGTCAGCAAGACCGGACGAAAATGCCACAGGGTCCCCGGATAAGCGCACGTAAAACAAGCTTTTCGAAGCGACAGATGAAGATCGAATTTGTAGTACTTCGCCAGAGTCTTGAATATGGGTCTCGGATAGACAGTAAACATCAATATTAAGACTTTCCAAAGACATAGCCAGCCCTATCTGTTGTCCGACCTGCACTAGTGTGCGAACGTTGAAGGCAGCCAGTTTGAATGGTGCATGTGGTTTCAGAAAAACTGCTTAAGTACTCACATTCGGTGGAAACATACAATTTTCAAATGGACAGTGACTCGAGAACGTTTAGATACAGTCGAATTTCCACCAAAGACGAACTGCTGTATAAGTCGAAAAAATAAGTATAAACAGGGTGGGAATAAAAGAGGGTGAATAATGTCGTAGTAAATAATAATAATAACAATAATAATAATAGTAATAATAATAATGCGAGTCACTTCATTGTTCTTCGGAGCGAGAAGAATATTTTTCATAAGTAGATAGTTTATCATGTTTTTGTGTGCGGGCTGAGATACTGCCTGAGTGCCCAGACCGTAACAGGTGGTTTTCTTAGGGGGTCATACCCCGAGCCTTTGACCTAAATATCTAACCCACAGGGCAGTGGAGCATCGTGAGGAAATGCAGTCCCATGGTAGCCGGCGACCAACGATTGTTTCATACGCCATTTGTTCCCTCAGGATACTGGAGCCCATGTGCACCATTGGTTTGGGATCCGGTTAAGGCGACGGACATTCGCTTTTCGTCCTCTCATTTTCGTAAACAACACCCCCGCCACGAGAAAGCAGTGAGTAGGACTTCCCTGGCAGAGGCTGTATACGCGTGGCCGTGTAAGAGCATTTCGAGAGGGAGGACGAACCCACCCTATTCTCGGCCATACCAGGGTATTTGGGGGCAACACATGCGTAGATCACTAACGTAGATGATCTATGTCGAAAGATCGCGGGCCAACTAGAGTTAGACGAGAGCAGTGTGACTAGCAGCTAACTTCAAAGTCACATCTCGCATTCAGAGCCTAACGAGGTTTACTTCACTGTCGTATCAAGTTACTACTTCTGCTTTGGAGATCGTATAACACAGAAAACGTTATTACAGAATTATATTAGTACTGGACAATCTTACAGAGCACCATATAGATTCCTCAAGATTGTTAAACTCGTGGTTATGAACTTGATGCACCTTCAAGCAAGAACGTATGTAAACAGTTGCTCCACCCCCATATCCTGATTTTCTGTCATTGCGGAACAAAGACATACCAGGTAATGCTAACTCGTGGTCCGAGAATTGAGAAGATATCCAGGTCTCAAATATTTCTATCAGATGGGCCTTATTAGCATCGCTAAGTTCACGTAGTTCATTCAATTTGTTTGGTAGACTCGCGGCGTTCATATATAAGCAGTTTATGCTTTCAATTTGGAACGCGTGAGCTTCGTCCTGTTTTTCTGTATGAGCCTTATGTGAATGGACAGGTAACCCACCTATATGAGGTTTGCCAAGGTGGTAGGCCCTGTCCTTCACACGTTTTTTGTCGTCTAGACAGTTCACAAGTAGAATGGTCAGCTCCAACTTGCCTATGTGTTTGGTCCTAACCTTGTATGGCCTATCCCGGTGCACGTGGATTCCAGGTGGCAATCGACTTCTGTTGGCACGAAATGCTTCCAGAGTTGCGGCCGCCGTGTGTGAAGATGGGAAGGTTATCTTTATTAGACGGGGTCTAGAATCGCCATCCTTCTTGGCTAGTCTCGTAACATGCTGAGTCAGTATATTTGTGAGCCTCAAGGACTGTTTGATGAATTTCCATTTCTTGTTGTCAGAGTTTGATTGAGTAGGGTCCGTATTTTCCGGTATACCCTGCTCGATTATATTCCTCCTGCCGAAAAACTGATCACGAGTTTTTTTAGGGATGTTTCGGATGAGATTGCGCTCAGAATACGCTTGATCAGGCAGTATTCTTACATTCCCAACCTCTACGTCGGTAGCATTCTTAAGTGTTACACGAAGTAGCCTCGGGTGATTATGATGCTTAGATTGCTTTCCCCGAGTGAGCCGTGTGACTGCCAAAGGCTCTATTCTTGGAAGTCCAAGTTTCTTGTTCAATTCTCCCCAGAGCATCTTATCATGTTTTTCCTGCAAACTGAGAGGAAGGTCAGGATTGTCTTTGAAGTTCATGTGAGAGTCGTCACGAACCGTTATTGTCGTCCAATGTTTTTCGCTGCGTTTAGGCTTAGCACCTTGTTGTTTGGGGGTCGAAGCACGTTTATGAATCCTTGGCTTTTTGATGACCGGAGGGACAATCTTGGGGGTAGACTGTGCGACCAGATCACCAGTTGACTTCCGTTCAGCAGCTGGGATGTTCAACTTAGACTGTGACGCCTGGCCCTTTTTAGCTCTTTTGACATGGGTCCAATCACCTACAGAGTGTTTGGGAACCACTGTCGCGTTCAAGGACCTTGAGTTGTGAGACCCAAGTTTTCTGAGGGAGTCGAGTACCGTCGTCGTAATCATGGTGCTGAGTTTCAGCGTGTCATCAATGATGCTGTTGCTTGCTACGTCGTTGGTAGACCTATCGACATCCCTGTTTTCGTTTTTAATGCGCTCTCTTGTTTTTCTGCCCATTTTTTGACTGTCTTTTCCCAAGTTTGCCGACAACTTACTCTGCAGACCTGTTAGTAGGACAATGATATTACTCAGCAAGACTGCAGCATCCGTGCTGCACGTGACGCATTCCCACTTATGATCCGACTTGCTGAGTCTGTTATAAGCAGTTGCTGTGACGTCTGTGCATGCTTCGTGGAACCAACCATTGCAGTTTACGCACTGCATGCCAGATGTAACAGCAAAACGGCATCCACGTCGTTTGCATGAATTTTTCATGACTATAATAACGTAAACTGTGTAGATGCTAGCAAAAGACTAAGACCGTAAAAAAAGACACTAAAAAGCACACTGAAAACGGACAAAAATGGATAAAAACGTATGGGATGAACTGAACTAGTCTTAACGTGAAAAATTGGAAAAAAATAGAATAGTAAGCTGAGGCGAAACCACAGTTAACTATTAAATGGAGTGAAACTCAAAAAAATAATCTAATGAGCGTATAGCTCAGGATATATTCTTTTGGACAGAAATGGTGCTTTTGTTGCGTAAGAACACAGCAAAAGTTTGAAAAATGCAAATCACGTTAGGACTAAACTTCCCGTTCGAACACTTGTCTTTATGCTACACCCCTACCTTGTGTGAATGACTACTTACTTACTTTTTACTTACGCCTGTTACTCCCAATGAAGCATAGACCACCGACCAGCATTCTCCAACCCACTCTGTCCTGGGCCTCCTTTTCTAATTCCATCCAATTCTTGTTCATCTTTTTCATTTCTATTTCCATTTTTCGGCGTAATGTGTTCTTTGGTCTTCCTCTTCTCCATTGGCCTTGAGGATTCCATGTGAGGGCTTGTTTTGTGACGCAGTTCGGTGCTTTCATCAATGTGTGTCCTATCCACTTCCAGCGCTTCTTCTTGATTTCCTCCTCCGCTGGGATCTGGTTTGTTCTCTCCCACAGTACGTTGTTGCTAACAGTGTCCGGCCGACGGATCTGAAGTATTTTACGTAGACAACTGTTAATAAACACCTGTATTTTCTGGATGGTTGCTTTCGTAGTTCTCCAGGTTTCCGCCACATACAGTAGAACTGTCTTGACATTTGTATTGAAAATCCTGACCTTGGTGTTGGTTGACAGTTGCTTTGAGTTCCAGATGTTCCTCAGTTGTGAATATGCTGCTCTTGCTTTGCCGATCCGCGCTTTCACATTTGCATCAGATCCACCCTGTTCATCAATGATGCTGCCCAATATGTAAAGGTTTTTACATCTTCCAAATCTTCTCCGTCAATTGTGATTGGATCGCTGCATGCTGCGTTGTATCGGAGACCCTTGCTCATCCCTTTGTGTATATTGAGACCTACTACTGCTTCGTCACTGGTCGTCTTCTCCTGCATTTGTTGTTGCGTTTGGGATAGAAGGGCTAGATCATCTGCGAAGTCCAGATCGTCCAACTGCATCCTAGATATCCATTGTATCCCGTGTTTCCCTTCAGATGTTGACGTCTTCATGATCCAGTCGATCACCAGGAGAAAGAGAAAGGGTGAGAGTAAGCAACCTTGCTTAACACCGCTCTTCACTTCGAACGACTTTGTCAACTGTCGTCCATGGAAGATTTTGCAGTGTAATCCATCATATGAATTCTGTATGATATTGACTATTTTTTGAAGTACACCGTAGTGTCGAAGAAGCTTCCATATTGTTGTTCTGTCCATGCTATCAAATGCCTTTTCGTAGTCAATGAAGTTGATGTAGAGTGATGAATTCCATTCAATTGATTGTTCCACAATGATCCGTAGAGTTGCGATTTGGTCTGTACACGATCTATCCTTACGAAATCCCGCCTGTTGGTCACGAAGTTGGGCGTCTATGCAGTCCTTCATCCTGTTTAACAATACTCTGTTGAAGACTTTTCCCGGTATTGAGAGAAGAGTGATGCCCCTGTAGTTATCACAGTTGCTGAGATCGCCTTTCTTCGGTATTTTGATCAGAAGTCATTCTTTCCAGTCTTTTGGTACTTGTTCCTCATCCCAAATCTTATCAGAGAGAATGTGGAGTACCCTTGCCGTTGCCGCTACGTTTGCTTTCAGTGCCTCTGCTGGAAAGTTGTCTGGTCCTGCTGCTTTGCCACTCTTGATTTGTCTGATGGCCATGCTGATTTCTTCAATTGTTGATGGGCCAGCGTTGATTGCGAGGTCCGTGGGTGCTGCTTCGATGTTGGGTGTGTTCAGTGGAGCTGATCGATTCAAGAGTTCTTTGAAGTGTTCTACCCACCTGTTTTGTTGCTCTTCAATGTTGGTGATTACCTCACCTTCCTTGCTTTTCACTGGTTGTTCTGGTTTACGGTGATTTCCAGAGAGTCTCTTTGTTGTGTCATACAGTTGTCTCATGTTTCCTTCTCTTGCAGCCTTTTCCACCGTCTTTGCTAGATCTTCCACGTATTTACGTTTGTCGGTTCTGATGCTCCTCTTCACTAGTTTGTTTACTTATGTGTATTCAGCTTGTGCCTTGGCTTTTTCTGCTCTTGTTCAACTGGTATTGATTGCTGCCTTCTTGTTTCTCCTTTCTTGAATCTTATCCAGTGTATCAACAGTGATCCATTTCTTGTGATGGTGCTTCTTGTGACCCAGGACCTCATTACATGTTGAAGTGATTGCCTCTTTGATCCCCTTCCAGTTGCTCTCCATAGTAGTTCCCTCTCCATTGAGTAGATCAGGAAAGGTCTGGAACTTATTGCTGAGGACTACCTTGAATTTGTTGAGTTTGTCAGTATCCTGAAGAAAGGCCATATTGAACTTTTGTGATATTGTCCGCCCCGTTGTCCAGTGCTTCCTGAGTTTCGATTTCATCTTGGCGACCAGCAAGTGATGATCTGATGCTATATCAGCTCCTCTCTTGGTTGTCATGTCTTCCATCGTCCTCCTGAACTTTTTGTTGATGCAGATATGGACGATTTGGTTTGTGTAGCGTGATTCGGTGAAGTCCATGTGGTTTTTTGAATGCGTTTGTGTGGGAACATAGTGCCACCTATGACCAGTTTATTAAAGGCACATAGGTTTGCGAATCTCTCACCATTTTCGTTCCTTTCTTTCAGTCCGTGTCGTCTCATGATGCCTTCATATCCAGTGTTGTCCGTTCCAACCTTGGCATTGAAATCTCCCATCAGAATGGTCAGGTCCTTTGTTGGGCACTTCTTGACGATTGACTGCAGCCTATTGTAGAATTGATCTTTAGCGTCTTCATTGTAGTCGTTAGTAGGCGCATAGCATTGGATGATGTTCATTGAAATGCCCTCTTTCTTTGTTTTGAATGAGGCTTTGATGATCCTTGGTCCATGAGATTCCCATCCTGTTAGTGCATTTTGTGCTTGTTTGAACAGCATCAGTGCAAGTCCTTGTGAATGTGGAGCATTTTCTTCTTCATAGCCGGAGTATAACAGAAGCTCTCCTGAAGTTAGTCGTTGTTGTCCAACTTGCGTCCAATGTGTTTCGCTGATCCCAAGTACCTCTAGATTGTATCTTCTCATTTCTGCAGCAATTTGGAGGGCTCTCCAGGTGTCCCACACTGTACGAACATCCCATGTACCTAAATAAACGGTTGCTCTGGTTATCAGAAGGGGCATCGGCCTCGTAACTTCCGAAGGAATTCGGCTTTCATCATGAGGCGTCATAGTTCTTCTAAATGAAGACCTTCTGACTCCCAGGGCAGAGGTTAAAAGGTTTGAATAATTCTTTCTGGTTAGCGTTTTTTTAGCGAGTAAGTTTTCTACAGGATGGGGACGCTAACCCCATGTCCAACCCTCCTCCTTTATCCGGGCTTAGGACCGGCAGTAGCCCCCGGATGGACTCCAGGCGGAGTTTTGTGGGAATGACTGAGTATCCGAAAATCAAGCACGATAATATTCTTTAAAGCTATAAATGACATTAAGTATGACTGGCATACGATTCTCATCAATAATAATTAAAGTATATGGTTTCTTCGGGTTGAAGTTGAACATCGTACGTTTTAAACCGCGTATTTAACAGTAGTGCCAACATACGATGGATTTCTATGATCATGGATACGAAGAGAACAAACTGTAAGTGTGCTGTAAAAGTGAAGTGAAATACTAGTAATTTCAACGAGTCAGGGTTTGAATTCAAATTTTACAGCTTATTGCGCGGGGTTGGAGTGCTTTTCATTCACTAAAGTTACTTTAGTTTAAAGTACCTGTTTATCGAGATTCATAGTCGACGATTAGTCTGTGTAATCAGTTTTTCGTAGGAGAGATTTAGTTACCGAGTTTTATGGATATTTTTGCCTTTGCTGATGCAAATATGAGATGGTCATTGTTTCATACCGAGACACGAAATTATGCATTGTGTTCAGATTCTTAAGTTGTAATCACTGTACTAAGTATGCATTATCCCAAGATTCCCAAGCAAACATAATTTCAGAGAAGTCTGGTTCTTGGGGTTTTCTGGCTTTTTTACACAAGAATAAGAAATGATAAGAATGTAACTTCAGTTTACTTCCTATGTAAATCTGGGTTCTTACTTTTTATATTTCGAATTCGATTAGTTTTGCGTTCCACTCATATGCTAATCATTCGTTGTCTTATCACTCCACATTTTCGCATGCTCTTACATCATTTTGATGGTATTACCTCTACTTAAACTTTTATAAGATGCATACCTCTCAATTTTCCTTACAAGTAACATTTGTTGGATTTTTTGCACATATTCAGTCTCCCTTTGCTTGTAACACAATGAACCATTTTAAGTGTTTTCATGGCATACGTATGATACAGATTGAATAAACAACGGGCGAGAATAATTTGTGGACAAACCAATCACGTATAACAGGTCTCGGGTTTTCGTTCGAAATTCACTTTAGCTAAATAGAGTTTCGACATTATAAATGATGTCAGTTCGTGATAAAAACCATAAATCTAGTTTTTAACCTTAATCATCAACTAAATCATAATTCCAGTTTTTCACACAGGCTTATAACCCTATTTGGAACTTATTATTGGGTGGACACTCTCAAGGTAAGTCTAGCGTCGCTCATAGGTCGTCCATAAACTATAGTCTAACCGAAGCACGAGTAAGATTTTGTCCTGAATCATCATACTTATAAGATACGATATGGTTTACCATATCCACTGACATTCACATGATCAAGCTATAACAAATTTTTGGGTAGTTAATTTCGGGATGAACATAAGATGGTTGCTCCAAATCACCGTAGGTTTGTCGGTTTTAGTTTCTATAGATAGTAAACTTGTTTGGTCATTGCATTTACATTGTTACGCAAATGAAATAAACTAGAAGTAGTCCGGCGTGGGATAGATTGTTTATCACTTTTCCATTTTTTAAATAGTCTTGTCACTATTCGTGAAGTTCATTGTGGACTGAGTAGACATATTTTTGTGTATTCATGCCAACGTACTGGTAGTGAACTTACATAACGTCTACTACTTTTTGGCTTATAGAAATTTCTGTCCTTTGGAATTAAGCTTTTGCCTTCTATCCTAGATCCTTTTATTTCTCACAACTTTTTAGTGGGATGACCGTAACGAGTGGTTGTGTGAAACTTAAAAAGGACCCACAGAATCTAGTGGGTATAAGTATTGGAGGGGGAGCCCCATACTGTCCGTGCCTTTATGTTGTTCAAATATTCGACTCCACACCAGCTTCAGAAGATGGTAGTCTTCAAGCTGGGGACGAAATAACTGGTGTCAATGGTATATCTGTAAAAGGCAAGACGAAAGTGGAAGCTGCGCGACTCATTCAAAGTTTCAAGGTAGGTGTTAACTTTGTTTACCCCACCTAATCGTATTGTTTGTGATATTGTTACCTTCTTAATTAATTTATGTGCTTCAAGTAATAATGCATTAGTGTTAAGGCTTTATTAGATATATGAACCTCAAAAGCTTATTTTAAATCTTGTGATTGTAGGGCTTGGTCAGAATAACTTTAAATCGTTCAATCTTAGACGGTTACAAAATCAAGGAACTCTCATGGTGTTATGTTCTTGATCATTTTCATCTGAGATTGTACTCATCTTGTTCTCATGTCTCTTGGCAAAATAGTAGCTATAATTCCCAATTAAACCAGTTTTCAAATAAAGCATTTCTGTTTTACATGCTGTGGGTCCCACTTTTCTAAAACCGACCTTTATCCAATATAATTAGTAGTTTAGGAAAACCAAAATTACTTTATACAGTTTCGAATTTTTGGAACGTGTCAACCTGAAACCTTAAGCAAAACTCCTTCATTTGTTTTATTTTATTTATTTATTCAAATACGAACATTGGTAAAAGAAGGCACCAAATAGGTATGCGCCACATAAATCACTCGATTTGTGTGAGGGCTGGGATACTGCGCGGGTGCCCAAACTGGAGCAGGTGGCTTTCTTATGGGGTCACACCCAGAGCCTTTGACCTGAAAGTTTAATCCACAAGACAGTGGAGCATCGTGAGGAGATGCAATCCCATTGTAGCCGGTGACTAACGATTGGTTCATACTCCATCTGTTCCTTCAGCATATTGGAGCCCATGTGCAAGATTGGCTTGGAATCAGGGTTTTCCGATTCTCCTAGGTGGACTCTACGTGTCCACCGGACATTCGCTTTTGGTCCTCTCAGCTTCGTAAATAACACCCCCGCCACGAGAAGGTCGTGAATAGGACTTCCCTAGCAGTAGTTGTATGCACGTGGCCATGTGATAGCATTTCGAGAGAGAGCTGACTCTAACCATTCTCGGTCGTACCAGGGTATTTGGGGACCTCTTATTAGTTGATACCCATCGATTATAGTCAACCACAAGAGACAAACATTTCGATCTCAATAAGTTGTCGTGTGAGTCTCACTACCCATCTACTAGTGGTTTTGCAGTTCTTGCATTGATTGTAAACCATCGCCCAGTTTGGATAAAACAAAACGCCATCAAAACTAAATTAATATGACTCCCATCTCCTTTATCCCTTATCAGTTAACTTCTTTCGTGTGGGTTTTGATGAATTGCTATTAAATTCATCTCGTTACCCATTGTCTTATAACTTTTATATTCCCATACCTTTCCTCCCAGTTCGATGAAGTGTCTGCCATTATGCCTTCCTAAATGCTTCTACTTCGTCTGAAAAATCATAATTTATAGTGAAGCAATTTACAGTATTGGGTCGATATCTAACCAACTGTTCATAAACTGTAGCCGTATGATATACTTGTAACACAGTGATTTCCATCAGGATATGAAACATAGGGTCTCGTGTAGGACATAAGATTTAATCTGGAAATTACCATAAACAACGTAACACCATAAAAAGAGGGAGAATGAAGTTACTGACCATTAAGCAATAATGGTGAGGGTCATGATTCCAAGCCACTTATATTTGTGGGGCGGAAAATTTTCAGTGTAGGATTTTAGTTCTTTCCTCATCATATGCTTAAATAGTTCCGAGTTTTCTACCGAAAGGTAGTATATTTAAGGGAAATATAATCTATTGTGCAACCACGAAGTAGAATGTATTCACCAGGCTAACTTGTATCAATTGACGGAACTATTGATGTATAATATAAACCACCGACATCTTTGACTCACGATGTTAACTACAGCAGATTTTAGACCGATAGCAGTGTAATATTTTATTTTATTTGAACACATAAATATTGATACAAGAATGTGCCAATATATATACGCTACGCAAAACAATGAAAATTCGAAGAGATAGAAAAAGAAAAAAAAAACTAAGGAGCACAAAAGAAAAAGAGATTGGTGTAAGGTAGTGTGGTAGTAACGAGGGAACGGAAAGGTACAATCAGAAGAAATCTTTCAAGTAAGGGAGACACAACCACTTTTTATGAAGAAAGTAAAAGAAGGTTACAGCAGGATCGCCACTGGCTTCTATTCTGAGCCATATCTGATAACGTCTCTAGCCACTGTGTAGCACCATCTCTCAGACCCCAACCAGGGAGTCGTGAAGGACCGACAGAAGCCAGTTCTTTGCAGCTTTCTTTCATACCACGACACCATGTCTTGCATTGACCACCTCTCCGCTTCTTCCAACGAGTCCCAGAGTCGGCAAATAATGCACGACGTTGAATTCTCTGGGACGACATTCGTAGAATATGTCCAAGACACCGAAGTCGGTATCTTAAGATGGAGACACCAGTTGCATTATCGTCTCTGTGCCCGAACACACGATGCCGAACCTCTGCATTACTAACATGGTGTTGCCACTGAATGTCAGCAATCCTTCGGAGACAGCGATGATCGAACACAGAGAGTCGTCCAACATCGTCAACTCGGAGAGGCCAGGTTTCACAAGTATAGAGCAAAACTGCTCTCACCGACGCGTTGTAGATCCGACCTTTTACAGCCAGACTAACATCACGAAGGCGCCAAAGGTGGCCCAGATTGGCATAAGCCGTTCTGGCTTTCACAATACGTGCATTGATCTCATCACTCACACCCCCACCAGCACTTATGCAGCTACCCAGATACACGAACTTCTCGACTACTTCTATCTGCTTACCATCCAGGATGAGTACAGGATTGGAATCCTGCCAGTCTTGTAGAAGTACTTTGCACTTCGAAGGTGCAAAGCACATACCATACCTACGGACACTGATTACCAACTGATTAAGTGCGGATTGCATGCCTTGGGCATTATTGCACAGTAAGATAATATCGTCCGCATACTCAAGGTCGAGAAGTCTTTCTCCAGGCAACAGATCCACACCACCATTACCTGCATTCATCAGAGCTGTTTCCAGAATGTCACCGATGGTAAAGTTGAAGAGGAATGGTGAGATTAGGCAACCCTGCCTAACCCCACTACTCGAATGGAACAATGGAGAGAGGTGGTTGTATGCCCTCACTCTGCCTGAGGTGTTTTTATATAGGGCTTTTAGGATGTTAATAAACTTATCAGGCACACTCTTCTTCAATGGACAATCGCAGAGAACAGTCCTATCCAACGAATCGAAGGCGGCCCTGATGTCAAGAAACACTACGATTGTTGGCCTTTGATAAGTATGGCGATGTTCTAACATTTGGCGGAGGGTGAAGATATGATCAATACATCCTCGACCAGAACGAAACCCAGCCTGCTCCTCGCGAGTCAATCTTTCTCGGGTTTTGAACAACTTACGAAGTATGACGGAAGCCAATAGCTTGGACGCAATCGGAAGTAGACTTATCCCCCGATAGTTGTTGCAGGAACGACGTGAACCCTTTTTAAAGATAGGGACAAATATCGACTCATTCCATGACGTTGGTACACTCACTAACTCCCAAACCTTTGTAAACAATGTCGTCAGTTATTTGGTCAGAAAGTCACCACCATCTTTAAAAAGGGCTTTTGGTGGCGGTCACTTCGTCGGCCACTGAAAAGTAAGGCAAGATTGGCGCAGACCAAGGCATGGTCAGAGTCCAGATTGGTACTCCAAAAGGAGCGGCAGTCTTGTACACAACCACGCCAGCGGTAGCTGATCGCGATGTGTTCAATCTGAGTCCAGGCTTGGGATGCAGAGGGAGGACGCCAGGTGGCACATCGGCGATGACTGTGCCGAAAGTTAGTGCTAGCCAGAAACAGGTTGTGGTCTGTACAAAGTTGCAGTAGACGGTCCCCGTTATCTGACCTGCGACCAACGAGTCCCCATCGGCCACCTAAACGACTCTCTTTTGTGGCTAGATGCCCGACCTGAGCATTCAAGTCTTCGGCTAGTACTACAATATCTGTCGAACGCACTTTCTGGAGAAAAACAGGTAACTGGTGGTAAAACTCATCCTTGATTGCATCCGGGCTGCAATCTGTCGAGGCATAAGCGGAGATGACGAAAAGACATTGTTTCTCACGCCGATTTCTTCTCACTTTGGTGGAACTTTCTAATCTAACAGCACATAACGGACTGTTAATGGGGATCCAATCGACTAGTGCTGCCTCAGCTCTGGCGCTCAATGAGACACCAACGTCAGCAAGACCGGACGAAAATGCCACAGGGTCCCCGGATAAGCGCACGTAAAACAAGCTTTTCGAAGCGACAGATGAAGATCGAATTTGTAGTACTTCGCCAGAGTCTTGAATATGGGTCTCGGATAGACAGTAAACATCAATATTAAGACTTTCCAAAGACATAGCCAGCCCTATCTGTTGTCCGACCTGCACTAGTGTGCGAACGTTGAAGGCAGCCAGTTTGAATGGTGCATGTGGTTTCAGAAAAACTGCTTAAGTACTCACATTCGGTGGAAACATACAATTTTCAAATGGACAGTGACTCGAGAACGTTTAGATACAGTCGAATTTCCACCAGTGTATTAGGCTATTAATTAATTTCACAGGTTGAAATCATGAGTCAATTGAAGCTAGACCACCATGGAAAACCTGGAAGCACTGGACGGCCGTTTCGTTTTAGTATGGGACTCCTCAGCATTGCGCATCCACGAATCCCATACTAGGACGAAACGGCCGTCCAGTGCTTCCAGGTTTTCCATGGTGGTCTAGCTTCAATTGACTCATGATTTCAACCTGTGAAATTTCCTAAATTCTCCACAAAACTCATTCTATTAATTAATTGTCCAAATTTCATAGCCTATGTTATATTGAAATAACAAATTATTGGTTCGTAACACTAGTCGATACAAAGTAGACTCATCTAAAGAACTAAGTTGAAAAGATTTCAGTTAGTCACCTACCAACATGTATTGTGTAACAGCTGATTACACTACTTGGTTTCCTTAACCTCAGTAAGTGGGGGTTACACTTCAAGTGGTTAAAGGTCAACCGCTTGGACTGCTAGGCCACAGATGAAAATATAAATATGTCTGGCCTTTTTCTTGATGTAAAATGTGTAAACAGTGATGTATCTGTCTCTATTCCACATAACCTTGCTGTCGTTACTTTGTCTTTACTGAATTTCGAAGTTTGGTGGTTTCAGTTTGTATTATTTTACCCTTTACATTGTCCTAGTTGTTTGACATTGTATAGCTTGCTCAAGGAAAAAGGAAGTTATCTATATTATAAAGCTTTTTCTTATCTCATAAACAAATGTGTCTTATTGCGATTCCGTACTCTAAATTCCTGACAAATTGTTATAACAATATGTACTTTCCTAAATTTACAGACATTTTCATTCTCTGTTTATTGTAGGATGAAGTAAGAATTAACTATAACAAACTTCATGCAGACCCAAAACAAGGAAAAACGCTAGACTTAAGTAATTGTTACTTTCTTTACTTAGATTATCATAACCATCCTATTACAGTATTAAAAAAGGTGAAACATCGTATTGTTGAAACGATGGAATCTAGTACAGCTGATGCTTTAGGTCTAAGCCGAGCTATTCTTGTAAATGGTTTGTTAGATAACTTTTTATATCAGGAAAATCATAATTTGTAGATGGTATGGTTAAAAAGTTGGAAGAACTCAATAAAACATCAAATGTGTTTTCGGGTATGGTAAATCATGCAAAAAAATTGTTACGTGCAATCTATGAACTTTCTCGTATCTATGCTGGTAAGATGTTTTAATAAATGTTTTCTTTCATGACAGTTATACCTAGGTTCACTTAGCTCTACTTGGTTATTGGTTTATTTTTGCGTATCTAGTACTCCGTAGAGCGTATTGAGAAACTGTAATTGGGTTAATGTACATAAATTAACAAGGTGTATACATTTTACGCAATGCTGGGTACTTGCTCCGAGGATCACACCTTAAAATATATCACTGTATACACAAGTGCACCGGGTTCTACGTTACTTATGACTGACATACTACGGTTTATACTCGGCCACTGTTTGCTATCTTGATGTGACGGTTTTGTGTACTTACTACATTTGATATTGAGATTTTGATTAGGTGACACAATATCAGTTTTAATGTTAACTAAAGTTCTTGTTTGACGGTAATAAGGTATTGCTATGGCTACTAGTAGTAGTACCTTCAAAAAAATATCTTACTTATTTCCTGAATTCCCATTCTGTTTCTATAGTTCAGTAACAATTGGTGAGGTTTTTGAAGGGACCCAAGAAATTGTCAAGTGATGACTCAACAAATGACGCTCGATTGGTTTTTGGAACATATAAAAACGATAGTATATTAGTGATTATACGGTGTAAACAGAACCTCGATACCTGTTTATCTAAATAGAGTGAGCGATGTTAATTTAGCTGACAGTTTACAATTTAGTCCCATTCCTATCAAGCAGGTAAGTAAAATAACTACTAGTGTATGTTGAACAGTTTCGGGGTAACAGACCTTCATCTGCCTTAATAGTATGAAAACCCAATTCCTTATCACTAAATCATGTATGTGAATCTCACTTCTGCTGTGAAAGCAAGCTGCTAGCGGTGTACTTATTATATTCTCCACTTAACAATCGGCCAGATTACCGTTATTACGACAAATATCATCGGTATATACTGTCCAGAAAATGAAAATTGAGTGATAAAAATTTTAACGATTATCAAAACGTTTTGTGCAGAATCGACGGGCATAAAAATGGGGATTCACGAGATAATAGAATGTCAGTATATTGACATAATTATGTCAAAAATATATACTTTGTGCAGGTGCATAAAGAAATCCATGTTACCGAATCCAAGTGAAATACTAGAAAGAAACAAGGACATATATTTAGTTCAAAGATTGAAATGTCAGGTTTCCTAGTGGATACATAAGAATTGTATGAAACTAAAATACATGGTGAAAATTACGTTTAAGTCAAAAATATTTTATTGTTAAGTATGTTGGCAGATGATGGCAGGCATTGTTTCCACTGTTTGTAATGACCATAAACCTCTTATGAAAGCCTTAAGCACCAAACAATATACCTATTCATAGAGGGAGATAAGACACTTAGAATTTATTTCCCGGTCTACGTTCAACATATAGCACATTAGTGATAAAATCAGCACAGTTGCAGACTCATTGTGCCAACTTATCATTGTTATGTCTCAGACCGATTACGTCTATATTGTACGATTATCTCAGACAATGGATGTAGATAAAGATGTGAAGGGATTGGTAATAAGTCGAAATACTTTGGATTTTTATACTTGCCCTTTCGCTGACGCCCTGAGCGTAATCCATGATACGTTCACAAACTAGTCGAGATTCTTCTTACCGTCATCACTGAGAAAGTCAATATTCGACAAATCATACCGAATTTTCTAACAATCGACTTACGACTAAATTAATTAGTGAAAGGTACGTGTGGGCAGAAATGAACGATGATATCCAACATTTGGTCCATGCCTGTTTAGTAAACCAAAGATTTAAAGTGCATTAGCAACTACTTCTACTGAAGCGGATAGTAGATTCAACTATTTCCACGTAGGAACCGTTGGACCGTTACTACCACCAAACGGATATACGTATATTTTAACGTGTAATAATGGATTTACAAGATACCATTGGAAGATATAACAGCAACAACATTGCCAAAAATGTCGCTAAGCGTTGACTAGTGAATTTCAAAGTACAAGCACTAATCACTATAGATGGGCGCGTTCTTGAGTATTAAAAGAGTTAGGGCTACAACTTATCATCCAATCACGGATGAAATGGTCCAGCGATCTTACCAACGATTAAAAGCATACTTAATAGCAGTACATAATAGTGATAAATTGCCCACAACTGTGCTTAGTATTTCTACCATTAGGTAAGATTTAAGTTGTGCTACATAGTTAGTATATGGGACACGATTAAGATAATATTTTCGACGAGCAAGAGAGGCTCTAATCAGTACAAACGTTTGGATAGCTGCCTGGCTCAAAGTCGAGTACATGCAACTGTACTTGTTAAATGAGCTATATTAATATTGTTTTTATTTAGTCTTCATGTCACAAATATTAGTCGTAGTCTATGGTTTAGTACATGAGTTTGTATGTGGTTGTTGACTATTATTATCATTAACTTATAACCTCAGGAGAATTCTCTCTATAAGTAGTACCTAATTTTTATCTCCTCAGCCGTTATAGTCACCCAGTTTTTTAAAATGTAGCAGATTGGTTGTATCATTGAGCTGTAGAAACTATTCATATATTCCCATTACTCAAAGTCAATATTAAGGTCATCACATGTGTTGGAGTTTCTCTAAAAGTTACTTTCGAAACCTTTCTGAAAGAATAGTTGTAAGATAGGAAACTTTCTTATACTAAATCCACTAGTAATATTGCTTCGTTTTGTAATAAGATGTAAAATTGACAGCATGAATTAATGAACGTGGTATTCAATTTACACCTAAGTATTAAATTCTTTTGACATATTCAGAGAAACCTGTACATGTACTCTCTTCTTGAGTATATCAATGAATGTAGTAGTTTGCTTAAAATATAAAGGTAACTAAGGAAGACATATCAATCTTCACAGCTTTCAGCACACATCTTCGTTCGAACTTAAGATGTGACTTAATATTGCTTCAGTATGTAGATATGTTTTATAATTGTTGTATCTAATATATGGATTCGATTTAATAGATTTCTCCATTTGGGGAAATAACTCGTCTTGGGTTTCTTTACCGATTTGATTCCCTGGTCGAAATGGAGAGAATATTTCTGTATTTGTAGCGTTGTTCAGTATTTCAAAACATAACAATTTCATTGGTAAATCTTCATATGATTATAAATTTATTCTAGCATATTATCAATGCTGCTTGCTTAAAATACCCATTATGTGTTTATTCAACTGGTATTTTATTTTACTTGTTAAGTATTGGGAGACACATTTTCAGAAATTGGCGTTAAAGAGCCCATGGCATGCACAAGCGAAGCTTTTACTCAGTTTGGTACGATTCATCGAAGTATGGAGCGTTTTTCGATTGAAATGTTGAAAAAGATTAAGCCAGTATGTCATCTAATTTGATAAGAAATACTTTTTCATTAAAGTTTGAAATTTCCTATTAATTAATAATGCCCACTTTTGCAGATTCGATGCTACTGAGCAACATTCTGATGAAAAATTCTGGATATCTGAATTGAAATTGTCTAACCAACAGGCCACCTTTTTCTATTTTTATTTCTAACTTATCAGTAGTGTTCTCAGACTAATTCATTGCAGGAGTCAATGAGGAAGACAATCAAAATTAATATCCAGACAATGACGGGGGACATGTTGAAAATAGTCATTTAAATTTAATGACAACAAAGCTATTAGCCGTATGCGAAGAAATTCTGACAGCTCACGTGTGATGTCTAGAAACGATTCAACCCCTAATCTCAAAGAACTTAGCTTCACCAAAACTCATTCGCTTCCTAATGTTTCTTTTCTTCCCATCATCAACTTCTCTGGATTTCTCCGCTTACGCATACGTAATTAGTGCTAACCATTCGAGCTTTTGAAATATTATATTTTGTATCGTTAAACCATGCTGCAAATTACATACCGAACTGTTATAACGCTCGGTTTTACTTCGTCTAATGTTAGAACGGTTGAGTTTCCACGTTTCCACGTATGGGACGTTAATTTACCTTAGACGAATATCTACATTAGATCCCCTCCCAGTGTCTATTCTACAGGACTTCAACACAACTCAGATCAAGAGCACGTGATTAGCCTGACCACAACATGAATATATTTCCACACCAAAACCCGACACAATCCAACAACAATGAACAATCAATAATAAGTGATAATAATAATAAGGATAGGGGAATATATAACTCATCAAACTATCTACATGTTTGACTAAGCAGACAACCAATCATTATCATTCTCGCCCACACATTACGAACATTTCAATGTTCGAACCTTGTATTAAATCATACAATAGGCTTCAACAGCAAAGGTTCTAGAGTCCAATGCTACCGACATATCCCGTATCTGCGAAATATACATGTGTATCATAAGTGTAGTCATTTAGCTTCTTCACCTACCCAATTTGGAGAATCAGCACGATTCATTGTTTGCGTGTCTGGTGATTCGGCGACTACGTCCCACGTTCTAAATCGAAACAAGCATTCTTGGGGTTAATTACAACTCATAGCCTTTTGTACTTTGTGAAGTTAAATGAGATATGACTCACAAAGATAAAGCTACATACCGTTGCCTCTTCGTAGTCTACTTTTGCTTTAGTATATGAGTTAGTAGCTATATGCGTCGCAATATATCCTACATCTGAATTTAAAAATCCTCTTATTCCAACGGACCACTTACCTTATTCATTTCTTTTCCTACTGTGTCTTATTTCTGTGTCAGATTTTCATAATCTATATTGAAACTTTCCGGCTTCTAGATTCTTACAAATCCCGACGATTCATATTTACTGAATAATATACTCAGTTCACTGTAAACAACAAATCATATGTTACTGTCTTCAGCTCTCATGATGAACAGCCTTCACTAGTTAAAACTTCAGCACTATCAGCTAATGATATACGATCGACATTCAAGATACTCATTCAGAAGCATAATGTATTCAGTGTCACTAAAACTTACCCATATAATAAAAGAACTATGGGATTTATTTCATAGATATTTGTATATTCATTGGGGTCAGAAGTTGATTGCTGTCAACTATTGCATATACACTCGCTAACTGAATGTAAAAACGGGAAACAGTCGTTTGGGAGTTTAATGTGACTTCATCTAAACTGACTAACCTTCATTATTCCAAACCACAGTGATTACAATTGCATAACGCATAAGTAGCTTCAGATATGAAGACGGACTCTAATATTTCCAGGCACCTCTATATCTTACTTTAGTGCCCCACGTAAGGTATGCTTCCTGGTTCTGCTGTTTGTCATTTTTTATTTATACGATGGCCTTGGTTGTTTCTTCTATTGTTTACGGAGTGTCATCTATGGGAATGTGTGCGTTTTGTTTTGATGTCCGGTGGGTTCAGTGGTGCCGGTCTATTCAAGAGCTCTTAAAAATTTTCTGTTCACCTGTCCTGCTGCTGTTGATCCTAAATGATTGATTTATCTTTGTTCCTTACGGGTCTCGCTGATTGATCTACTATATTTCCCTGTAAGCTTTTTTTGGGAATCATATGGTTCTTCCATATTTCTTTCGCTTGTAACTTTTTCTGTTATCGTTGCCAGGTCGTCTACATATTCCCGCTTGTCAGCTCATTTGTTTGCTTCTCAATATTCAGTCACTGCCTTGACTTTCGTTGCTTTTGTTGACTGATGCCGTCTTGTTTTTCCTTTGTTAAATCTATCCAGGCTGTGTTCAAAGATCTATTCTTTATTTTGATGCTTATTGGGACTGGGCACCTCCTAACATATTAAAGCTATTGCTTCCTTAGTTCTGATATGTCGAGATAAGAAGGCGAGTTCACTCCTCTTACTTGATGTAAGGTTTTATGACATCAGTCTTATTCCCAGTGTAACATTTTGATATTGTTTTTATTCTCAACGTAAGACTTCATTCTATGTGACATTGTTTATTTTCAGCCTGACGTTAAATATTGGTTTTATACTTGTCACGCAGATCTACCAGTCTCCCACCACTCCTATTATTTGTCTTTGTTCATACCACTTCATGTTGTAATTGTACTTTATGTTATTCATCCCGACTTTGGCGTTTAGGTCCACCATAAGGTGTTTTCATACTCATTTTCTGTGATGAACCTTTTTTTCTACATAAAACCAGCTTTTTTCATCACTCCCGTCATTGATGAGAGCATTGCATTATATGACCATTGTTATTTTTTAGTCGTTTTTTTTAAAGAATGCTTTGATCATCCTGGAACTTTCACATACCCATACTCAGAGTTGCATATATAAATATCAGGAGGATTGAATAGATTAGAGTAATTCATTTACCTAAAGGCTAGAATAAATCAAGTAGGGGTGCTATAATTATTTGCATATTTGTCGGAAGAAGCATAATTTCAGCCATAAGTTTTCATAACTTGTCTTCATGAAAACCTTCGTCTTCCAGGGCATAGTTTAAATGGAACAATCGGTTTTTCTCTGATTACTCTTTTTACGTGGTGTGGTTTGTTAACCTCATGGCCAGGCCTCTTTTATCTGAGCTTAGAACTTGAATTAACCCCTAAGGAGGCTGCAGACGGGGTTCACATCAAATCTATAAAATCACCATACTGCAATAATTTATAGTTTTTTTCATAATTAATTTAACTGTTTCAGAAACCAAATAGAGATTAAATCTGTTTATAATCGAGTTACTTCGTTCACTTTTATAGAAGGCATATCAACTCTAACTTGCTAACCGTCCTGCCTACGTAATTCAAATATTTCTGATAATACTTGAACCAATAAATGGTTGTATGTTAAGACTGTAGGTTTATAGCTAACAACTCTGCAAATAAGGGGAGTATTATCAGACCTAAGAGTAACATTATTTCACGATGTTTCTCAAAATTTCTGCATATTATTCGTATTTAAAAGCCATCTTGCACATTTCATAACATAAGAATTTGTAATAATTTTCCCTCTCATTTCTGTAGTAAAATGTTTTCACTTTTTGTTATTCCACATAGATGATCATGGATTTAAACACATTTCTACATAAAGCGGTTCCTGATACAAAGTTAACAATCAAAAAATATTTAGATGTCAAATTTGAATATTTGGTATGCGAAGTGTTACTAATTTTTCTTACTTCGGCCCGTTCTGTCCTTTTTTATACTAAGTATTTGACAATCAATTTGGGTTTGAATTTGTTTTCGTTGTTGAACGTAGGATAGTGTGAATTTTCTACTTAAATTTACTGAATACCATTGATTGATTTCTGTCTTGAATTCGGTACAAGCATCGGTTATCTAAATACATTATTTGTCTTACTTTTACATACAAGAAATAGAAGTCAACTGACAAGCATGTGAACCAAAACCAATAAAAATGGATTAGTTTGTTCAACCGTTCTGTAACTACACAGCTGAACAAACCTAATTATAATTAAAAGCCTCATTGATTTCAACAATCTACTCTGTTACGAAAATTCTCCGGTATGACCTATGTTGTCAATATCTGTATTTATTATAATTCAAAGGAATTATGGAGTATCTTTTTTATGTTCTTTAGTATCTTGAATAGATATATTGTCCTGTCAGGTGCAATATTATCTAATGATATTTTTCATACACTGTCTTCTCTCAAAATATCCTTGAACAACTTAATTTACACTTTAAGTTGGAGTAGTTGTGATTGCTCTTCTCGTATGGTTTAGTTTTTTTCTCACAACTGAATAAGCATATGGAGCAACTGACAAGGTGATCTTAATGCAATGGTCACATTACTGATATAATACTAAAAGTCGATCTTGGCTTCAACTTGTTACTACATTGCCACCATTGTTACAAGGTATAACATGCACTCAGAGTTTTCACTCATTATGTTAATCCATGTCACAACGGTTGTTGAAGCTAGCCAACTACAAAGTTGCATAACAGTTCACTACCTACTGATGAATAGTTTTGAGCTTAATGTCTACAAGCTCTAATAGAAGGCCTTGATTTATTTAGTTAGTCCGCTTGGAAGTAAAGACAGACACCCACAGATGATATGTGATGATAACGTTTGTACCAAGTGATATTAGAAATCATAGTGTTGTTCAGTTAATAGAATTGTGACGTCTCGATTGTAAAACCTAAGGTAAGGGTTTAAAGTCCATTGTGTATTAAATCAAAGGTATACCTTTTTAAGCAGTCAGAAACTAGATTAAGATAACCTCTGGACATATTGACTACATATTTTTCTGTAGTAAAAAATTGCTGAAATAAAATATAATTGACTTGGAGTATTGGTGTAGTTGTTAAAATATTTGACTTTCAACCACTGGGTTCTAGATTGTACCATTTTCCATCTACTATGGTTTCCGCATTCGGGTTGCCTCAGTAGTGCTCCCAGGTAACCGACAACACAAATAAGTACTTGCCAAATTAGTTTAAAACGCAAATTGGTATAACTTTCAGTTTACTTCTAATAGGACATTTCTGTAGACTGAATGTATTACAACTTTACTTAATATTCTAGTTATATGTATCTCCAAATAATCCACTTTAAAATACGGCGTCTCGTTTCTAAAAAAGGATATCTTTGCCAGAGGTGAAAAAACTAGCTGAAATTCGGTATCATGAAAATCTCAACAAAGCCCATCATATTACTCTTGGATGATCAATTGGTTTTTATTGTGTATATTTTTCGTGATTGACTGACACATTGTTGCTATTTTTTATTTCATCTCCTTTTGTTTCGCCAGTCTTATTGTCTTAAAGTAAAGGAAATGGACGATGAAGAGTATGGTTTTGCTATGGTTCAAGAACCACTATATCGTGTAGAAACTGGAAATTATGAATATAGACTTGTTTTAAGATGTCGACAGGATGCACGTACACGGTTCGCTAAGATGCGCAATGATGTTTTAGTAAAACTAGAATTATTGGATAATAAACATGGTAAGCAGTGTATTTATTTTCCTTTTTTAAATTACGTTCGACCTCTGGTAATTTATTGGATTAAATTTTAGTAACAGTGGAATAATAATTTGGCGTGTATACCATTTTCTGCACTCATCAACAAAGTGTGGATAGACTTATTTTTAATATGGAGACACTTAAACTATGATTCAAGTAGCATGGTTCCTAAGTAGTTGAGTTAACATTTGTAAGTGAATAATCATTCCACATTGCTGTATAAACGGTAGAATCCTAATCAAGCCCATTTAAACGGTTATATATATGCTTTACTTACTACTTATGTTTACCGACATAAGTAGTATGTAACACTCATCAGAAGTGGAATGCCTGGTAACCAAAGGTTCAACAGATCGAATTGAAGAGGATAGAAATGTAAACAGAGAGCAATTGTAATAACAACAGAAATGAAGGAACGATGAATTTTGTAAGAGACAATTGATGGAAGATGTACAAATGAAGTATTTAATGTATGGTTTTCGTACTTTACGAAGACATTCTGTAATTTCGTATTGACTAATAAATTCCTCTTCCCCATCAAGTTTTTGTTCACTACATTTGGTGTCGCTGCAAAAAGAGGTGAAGTTCTGCGTACGCCGTTACCGGGTTAAGAAAGGAGGCGCTACTTGGGGCTGTCCGGTTCAGGAATGTGACGTCAAATGGAGTGTTCCGGCGGGGCGGTGTTGGCTGTAGAAGTCGCTGAGAGGACGTCGTATCTAGATGTCCCGGAAGGCCGATATTGCTATCGAGGTCAGTGCGCCGGCGAATTCTGCATTTTGATGGGGAGTTCGGCAAAGGAAGTGACACGGAGAGTAGAACAACCGCAAGAGCGACCGTTTAAAGTGGGAACGAGTGTGGCGTATGCTATTTATGTTTGTCGACATAATCAGTATGTAATACAAATTAGAAGTGGAATGTTTGTCAAAAGAAGATTGAAATGAAGAGGAGAGAGAAGGAAACGAAGGAATCGGGAGAATCATGAAGGATGTAAAGGACAACTAAGAGATGTGCAAATGATGTATTTGCTGTATGATTTTTATATCTTACTAAACCACTATGTGATTGTGCATGTATAATAAATTGGTCTTCCCGACTTCTGTGTTCATCCACTACAGTTTTACACTTCACTGTATAGAACCGTAATTAACACTCAGTGAAAGATGGAGAAATTGCTTAGTTGTTAAACCGCTTGTCTCTCAATTGTTATGTAACAGGTCTGAACCGCGCTCCACGTTCGGTTTAGATAACCGAGTGGTCTTTACAGTACATGCCTAAGTACTTTGATTCTAATCCCGAAGTATATTAACTCGTACTTGGCAATTGAGTCACACTACACTACAGCTATTATAGTTCAAAAAATCACCTACCGCTTTCAAACATGTATCGTCGTATTTAGTCTTTAATTGCTTAACCCATACAAATCACAGACAATGATATTAACTGTTTTATCGGACTTCTATTGGCATCGCATATCTTACAAAACTGTTATTGTATTATGACAGTCGCTGTGATTAATTTTTGACGGTTTTGTCGGCAATTATTTGGTCAGGAAAGTTGCTTCTGCGTTATGCTAAATATATAATATTGAATAAAGTGATTAATAATAATATTAATAGTCTTGTGAATAAAGTTGTAACATGTTGCGCTATAATTCACCCCGTGGTTTATAAATGATCAGTTAGTTGATCAATGTAATTACAACAATAATCTGTTTAAGTTAGTGTTATGAAGTACTGGTTTCTTCACATTGTGACTAGTAGGGCAAAATGATTTACGTAACTTTCCAGTTCTAGTTAATATTGTATTTACTGTTTCTCATTCACTTAGTTACTAAATGCGGTATTCATGAATTTCCGTTTGACGGTAGTCTAATACAACTTTATTGACGTTAAGAAAATTTTCTCTTATATTGTAACGATCGTCAAGATTTCGGTAGTCGAAAATCGCAGTGTTTTTAATCAGTTTTGTATGAACTGGTTTATACTGCTCTTATGAGGTATGTTGACTTGGACCGACGCATATATGTGCCGGTCCTATGTTTTAGGATGACTGACTGATATACTGGTTCTACCATGGCTAGATATTTTCCGTATGTTGTAATCCATTTTGTTTTCGACGGAGATATCCCTACTTTCAACAGCTGGTTGACAAGTGATGGTAGACGACATCATTCTCACATCGTGATTTGATGTCTGAGCGAACAACACTCCCGATGTAATAAAGAATCTTATTAGTACTCTGAAGACCCGAATGCGAAATTAGACACTGCTTAACATATGATTTAGAACCCAAATCATGACATGAACCAACTATTGTGTATATCTTATAAATTGGATCTGGAACTGAATATAATGTTTTACGTGTAGTAACCAGGCTTCTAAGTGTCTACGAATTTAAACATACTATTAATGTATTTCTTGATACCATAAAATTAAACGTTGTTAGATATAAGAAGCTTTTAGGCTGAATATTTTGTCAACATGTGCATCCTACGTAACATACCAAACAAACTAGATATCAATTTTTCGGACTACAATGACTTTTTTGTACAATGTCTTTGGATCCTTAGAACTACAGTATTCATAGTTTGCCACAGATTTCCTATACGACTAGGTATGTAAAATGGGATTATATTTTTCATATTTGTTTGGAACTAACCGCAGTCGGTTTTTGTTCTTTTCCTCTTCACCAGTACAAGATATCGTGTTTGAGCTACAACGTTTCATCGATGCTATGGCCACCTACCATGATCAATGTTATGGTGTCATGAAGCAAATTAAAATTTTTCCACTTGAAGTGGATCTGGCAAGAGATGCGTTTGCGTACAACCTAGGGATTTTTAATACAGGCGAAGATGAAGGCGGTGAAGATATTGATGAGGATGTAATCAACACTGAGTCAGTTGGAGAAAAATCTGTCAGTAGCAAGTATAACCAGTTAACTGACGATGTCAAATTAATAGACCTGGCAGGGATAAATTCCAAAAGCCGATATTCTGAAAATGAGGGTGATGATGAGGTGTTAGATATGAACAACTGGAACTCTTTATCTACTTGGGGTCCTCATACAGGTGACAGTAAATCGAATAAACAGGAGGCTGTTACAGACTTGCTTTGTTTTGACTAGTTATCGTTCTGCTTTACATCATTAGTGTACATATACTATGAATCCCTTTTTTTAATAAGTATCTTTTGTAGTGATTGTACTGCATTCACTAAAAATGTGATTTAATAATGTGATATTTCTGCTTTGCTAAATTCCATGACTTAATTTCGTTTATTATTCGGTTTTGTGTTTTTGTTTACTCTTTGTGGAACAATACATATTAATAATTATCGTACACTTCTCTTGCTACAGTTTGTTTCATGTCTGAGGGGAGTGGTTGTGATCATGCGAATATTTTTAATCTAATATATTGTTGAACAGTTTGTTCATTCCAATAAAAAGTTTCGTTACTTATTGTCATTTATGGTTTTCTACAGATATTTTACTTGTGTACCATTTGTATAGCAGTCGCCTATTTCTTCCATCCATCTGGAAATTAATAAAACCCGTGAGGAAAGGACATATAGTATTGTTACAAGTTGATTACACCTATTGTGACTGCTTTGAATATTTTTGATAGCAAAAACTTTGAACAATCTACTACATAGTATTTAGTTGGATAAATACAAAGTACATTGGCTCAGGTTGACGCACTTCTCGACAGCATACAATTGAAAAGTCAATATAGACGTAATAGCATGGAAATAATGAACGTGTGAAAAAATCGATTCGGATAAATAAAACGTTCACTATTTATAGAAGGGTGAAAAGTGAGTGCACCTATCATTCTGACTCTGACCAATCCCCTTAGGGTCTTCGGTCGTTTGCTTCCATCACTTTAAGAATTCTACTCAGGAAACCTGTACTGTTTCACATAAACACAGACCAAAAGTTAGTAGTTTAATGGATTATTCATATGCCTAGTTCAGTAACATTGGGTGAATATACTCGTTTCCCTACGACTATTTGTATATTGGCGAAAGTCACTCATATCCAGTATGTAAGTATACAGAACGCATAAGCCAGTCAACACAATCAACTGCCTCATTCCTTATTTTAAAATGACGTGTTGATGTTTATTTTTGAAATAAGCTTACAGGTGAGAGATTCATGTTCAGTATCTCCAGGTTGTTGTTCAGTGTTTTTTGGAAAAGGGTTATGATGTCTTCAGGCTTCAAGTTGAGTGTAATGTTTATAAGCCTTATACGACGACAGAATGAAAATGTTTCTGTTTGCTAAATCATACAGGTAGCTGAGAATATATTACTACTACATTGGATACTATTGCTGCGCTACGTAGACTGGGTTAGCGATTATACCAGATACAAGGTTTGTGACCCAATATAGAGAACCGGGGTATAGACAGTACCTTATGCAACACGACTACAAGCGGTATGCATTCGAATTTTGGAGCAAAAATCAATTATAGAAAGGAAATTACATATTTGACAGTAGATGATCTAGTCTTTCCACGCTCAGTGGTTAATCACACCTTACTTTCACTGGCTGCAAATCAGAGCTGTTTAAGAATTACTGATAAGTTAGGTAATACTAGACATCCACGACATTTTATCTGTAACAGCGTATACACAACTGGTGATTACTACTATGTCATAACCCCTCACAGTTAGAAATTGGCAGAACTATAAAAAACACCCTAAATCACACTAGTTAAGTGAGCAGTTACATTTAGAATATTGTATATGTCGTAGGAACACAGCAAATATTCACCGCCTGAGATGTCAGTTTTGAATAGCGTCTATCTTGATAGCCTTTTGGATCCGGAAACCTCCAAGTCCGTTGGGAAGGGGATGAATAACAGAAGAGTAGTCAATGGTAGATATTCGTGTCGTAAGCACACAGAAATTATTTTCCTAAGGAATTCAGGAACCCCAATCGATAAAATTACAAAATGTGAGTTTTCGGACATTAGCGGGGGTGGGCATCAGTTTGATAGATTGGATCTGGTCTGCGGCCGTCGGCATCGAAAACCAACCACAAGTACTTTACCGACTGCAAATAAAACTGGCATTTCCCTGAGCGTAACTGGAACCCGTTGTCACTGATGCGTTGTAATACCAATGCCGTGCGTTCTCGTAGCTGTTCTAATGTCGTCGCTACAATTAAAATGTCATCCAGATAAGCCGACTCCCGAGATACCTGGAAAATAGATGGGTCAGTTTTGACCCCGAAAGGTAGACGGTTATACTGGAACAAACCACGATGGGTATTGATACTTAGCAGCTCTCTTGATGCTTCATCTACTTCCACTTGCAAGTAAGCATCAGCTATATCCAGTTTAGCGAAAAACCTTCCCCCATTCAGCATGGTAAATAGGTCTGCGTGAACAGGCAGGGGATAATGATGTTGTTCCAGAGCTGCATTGAGACCTGTTAAAAAGTCAGTACATATACGTATCGTGCCGTTGGCCTTCTTGATAACAACTATAGGTGCTGCCCATGCAGAGTAGGAAACGGGAGTAATAACTTCCTGTTGTTGAAGGCGATTCAATTCTTCATCTGTTGTTTGTAATGTTGCATAAGGCACAGGTCTCTTAGGACGAAGAGCAGGCTTAGCCCCAGTTTTCAGTCGAGGCGTTGTTTTAATAGCAGAGCACCACTGGCCCAATCCAGGCTGGAAAATAGTTGAAAACTGCATCATTAAGTTCCTCGTATATGCCTCTGAGTCATGTGTTTGTTGTCGTAGTTGAGGTTGTGATACCATATTGAAAATGGTATTCAACAGAACATCAGCTAATTTTAACTGATCTAACTAATCTAAATGGAGTAAATTTAGATCAGCTGGCGTTATGTAACAAACCCCAACATACGCCGAATCACGGAATGTAACTGCATATTCCATTTGTCTTAGCATGTGAAGGTAATTAACACATGCAGTACGAGGCTTTTGCATTGCACACTGCAAGTTTGGGCTGCCCATTCTGGTCCAAATCTTACGTGAGAGAATAGTGACATCTGAAGCAGTATCTATTTGCAATCTAGATAAATGCCCATTAATATTAACAGTAATAAATTTTCTCTCACCTGGTGATGAGTTTTAACACGAAGATACTAAGCTCAATGAATTGATGCGAGATGTAGGAAGGGTCTCTTTGGTATTTCTGGATTGACTTGGATTCTTTTTCGTCGGACAAAATCCATCCTTATGACCGATAACCTTACACTTCATGCATCCATGTTGCTTAAATGGGCAGTTTCGAACGTAGTCCCATGCACCACATCGCCAGCAAGAAGTAGGGGGGTTCGCTTTGGTCTGTTGTCTCGAGCCGGAGTGGGATGTACCGGATGAAGCAGGGACGTGTTTGTTTTATTAGGGCATCTGTCGCACCGCTCGTACTTCAGATCAGCTAGACCCACCACTCTACAACATAGAAGTGTCTCGTTGCAGATTAATGAGACGTTGATATTCATTAGCTATATCACTCAGGATGAGTTTCGGCTCTTGACCCAACCGACTTAGTAGCCTTGTTCGTAAGTCACTGAACTTTGAATGCTGCAGGCTGCAAATGAGGATCAGGGCTTTAAACTGATCTTCAGTCAAGGACTTTGACCGGAAGCGTTCGTATTCACGGTTTACGACACCCACATGCGTAAGAAAATTATCTTCGTTCATAGTTAGCTTCAAGCACCGATAACGAGTATTAAACAGTGATGAGTTATCGCCAAAATGTTGGCTTAATGTTTGAACTGTCTTCAAATGATCGGTCACGTGGGTTCAACGGCAGGATCAGATTGCAATACTTAACCAGCTCATTTGCACCCAGTTTACGAAGTAGCAGCCGCACATTCCAAGCATCATCTTGATTGGCGAAATCAAATTTAAATAGATCTTCATAACACCTGAACCACATCTCTAAAGTAACATTAGCTTCAGGATCGTAATGGAATTCATCTATCCTATTTGAGATACCATCTACTGATGGTGCCGTGGTTGAACTAGACGTTCTTGGTTGTGAGAGAAGCGTAACCTTAGTCTCCGTAAACATTTGCATCAATTTCAGCTGCTGCTCAAGTAACAGTTCAAGTTTGGAAGGGTCTATAATTGAAAAACCACCGTTGCCAAATTCTTATGTTCGTTAAGCTTGAATGCTACTACTGATTCGTCTTACTCGGAACGGAACGAAGAATCAAGGATTCAGCACTCGATAGGACTACACAACACAGAACCAACTCATTAATATTTCATACTGAAAAACAATGGAATATTTAACACCTGAACCGATCATTTCGCAAGCGTACCTTTGTCTAGACAGGATATTTACATAAGTTCATTTGCACCATGGTAGTTGTAGTTTCTAGTATTACTACTGTTCGATATATCATTCTGTCATCATAAAATAGCAAGCTAACGTCTTGCTTATTATATCTGGGTTGCAATGGCCAGTGATTACGTTTATAAACCAGCCGCTGGTCTTCCATTATAATTATTAGTGTAGTAAGACTGAGAGTTGATAGTACCAATTTTGAACTAACTTAACGTCAAAAGTCGTCCAGATGAATCCCAGCTAATAATCGTTGATTTGCAGATACTAACAAATGCAACGAAAAAATGTCTAACTGAGGAATGGACTACCAAATGCGATTAGGAACTTAATTGCTCAAATTATCTTTATTTCATCAGTGGTATCGCAGAGGACAGCTAATCTGCTTTGTGCGAACTGACGTTGTCGTAGTGACTCTTCAAAAGTTCCTTAATATATAATTCACCAGATTATTCTTCGCACTAGCTTAAATGAACTGTACTGAAAGTTACCCACAAGTGTATAATAGCATTATTTTTGCGCCAACGAATGCTAGCATAAGTAAAAGAGTTCAATAAATGCAATAATTTGTGGGTAGTCCGCAAGATAAGTCGACTTCAGGTTAGATATTAAATGAAATTCAGATCAAGTCTACTAAAATGGCAAACAATCCGACTGGTCCATACACTTTCGCTTGTAGTTAGAAACAACTCACTGTGCCGTTACCTGTTTTCACTGTTACAATAGCTTACTAGTGTTTTCAAGGAGTGAACAATCAGTGTACCAACATACGAACCCACTCAGGCCTGTTACACACAGTTTGGAACGCAATTCTTATTTAGAAAACAATTTCATTCTAAGTGGTCGACGCGTTTGTCGCGAAAGCGTTAAATATAATCTACTCAGACTCGAACTCTGGGTGTCTACATGCGTATGAAAACTAAGTTGGACGAGTACGCTATACTAGTTCTCGGTTAACATATCAGGAATCCAATGTAAATTCTCAGTTGTGAATGAAATCGGTTACCAAGAATGTATCACGTTTTTTGTCAGTCGTATTTACTGGAGACACATTTGTGATTCTATCCACAATTTCGTAAGCGTTATTATCGACAACTGAAATCAGACGTCAACTAAAAAGTGCAGATAAAAATGTACTAGCATGCATATAAAAGTAGGAAAATTAGAAGTCAACTAATTGACGAATGTATTACTGTCATAAGCGAACAAGCTATATATTATCTAACTAGTATCCAGTGTTATGGGACTGATTAGTCTTGGATGTAACTAGTACTAGCTAAATTTCTTGTGATAGATAAGAATTCCTTAGATATAGCTCTTCATTAACTACTACAACCAACTGATTTCAAATACGCAAATGACTGCAACGGTAATCCGTTTTAGCACAAATTGTTTAAATCACAAATACTTCGTCAACGAAATCCTCTAGGCAACTGAGATAACCAATAGAAATGACAATAAGTAGAACAAGATGTACTTTCTATTGAAATGAGGAGGCATGGAGGGTACAAACTAATCGAATACGTAACTAGAATTGGTCATTTATGTTAATTAAAGTCCCAATGCATCGATGGTGCAGACCTTTTTAAAATATTCGTATTTCCTAGAGATATTGGTTTCCTGAGGTCGATAAACCGGTCGGCCTGAAGACCAAAATACGCAACCATGATTTCTGGCACAGACTCATCTACAGGAGGCAGCTTGTTTATAGCAGCTTTCTAATAAAAGTAAAGATTATTTCAGGGAAACTACCATTTTTTCTGCACTAGCTTTCATCTTCAAACACGCATCTGCATGACGTTTGGCGTTCGTCATCTGCAAAGTCGTCTGTTAGCAAAAAACACTTACCATAATCCTTCCTTGACTCTGAACTTTAGTGATAGCACCCGACGTATCTTTAGGATATTCGACTGACAAACCTGCATATTCCTTCTTGAATCTATCTACTAGCCCTGGGATGGGGACGACATGTGCATAGTGTTCCCAATTAATTGGTGGCAGAGATTCTGGAAGTGATGTTATCCTATGACGAACAATGTCTAGTAAATTAAGCTGTCTTACTTAGATACAAGATTGTCTGTCTTTGTCTTCAACTCTCTAAATTGATCTAATTGATGTTTCGGGCATTTTGAATACAGTTCAGTCCAATTCACAGCTGAAACCGCAACCCGCCTAGAGGTCATTGTTCGAAATGAAAACCACACTCCAAGGTTAACTGTTGATTATGTACGTCAATTGTAGGTAAATAAACGATTAAACGAATTTATGAAATCGACACTTATGTGATGGAATAGAACCATAAAATTGTCTAAATTGATAGGATGAAAAATTCCGTAGCTTTTTATGCCCAATTAATTGGATTGCTACATCTAATGTTCAATATGAATATGTTGAACAAGAAAAAGGCTTCGCCTCTCAGTACTAGTATTTTTCGCATGCGATGATTGTTGAACTTCTGACATAGGGGCTTAAAATTTTCGATTGTGTCAATACTACTCTCAGTGAGACATAGAAAATAAATCTACTTTAGCAAGTTACAGCTCGATCTGTATTTAATATACTACAGATGACCTCTGACATCTGGAAGTTACTAGAGCCACACTTGGTATAGTAGCAGCGTAGACAAAAATCTAATCAAAGCTGTGGGTCTTGATCCTGGATTTTCTAGATGTCTTAATGAAAATTATGTTCAGCCCTAGTTGAACAAAATGCTCAGTGCTTCGATCGAAGACGTTACAGGGGCTACTTCAAGAGACCACAGCACTCGAAAACCTCTAGCGTCTGCTTCTTTAAGGTATGCAGCTGTTTTTAAGTCACGACTTAGAACCTTATTTCACGGACTTGTTCAGGTGGTATTTCATCGACATTGTGCTGGTATCAACTAACATATCCAACGTATTTATGCGCAGTCTTATTATGATCAGCGGGCCATAACTTTGAGATCAACGAAATAACCTATCTCAATCAACTTAGAGAACAAGGCGACGATTACTACCATCGGTTCGTTTCAAAGCCTTTATTTTATCTGCAAACAATGATATTGACCGCTTGAGAAGTTTTGTTAAGTCCCTTTTACTCCCACCTGTATTCGGCTTTAAAAAAATATTTGCCTGGTCTTTTATTATGCCTGTTATTCCAAATTTGTAAAGGATTTGCATAAGCTATGAACAAGATATCTGAAAAAACTGCTTGCTAAACTGCAAGAATATTAGAACAACAAAAAATCCGTTATCTCAAGCCACTGTTCAGTCTTTTCTGACAGTTTGTAATTTGGTTGAGCGAAACCATTCACTCCGAAGCCCTCTTTATTTCGCAGTCAGTGGATTATGTGTATCTGCATGAATTAGCAACATATCTTAAATTGTTTTTTCCAATACCTTAACTTTTGTGTTAGTTAAAATGATGGGCCAGTGGTAGGACGCGAGCTCTTTTTTTCGTTCTTAAGTTTCGGTCTAATGATGACGTCGTGCCAATCGCTCGGTATTTAGGCCTGATAGAGGTATTGAGCAATGCGGTGAGTGTCATCGACCTATGTCCGCGAAAGATAATAGGACTTGCAGATATCATCCAACAGGGCTCGGAGACTTGGGATCATTTGGACTACTCAGAAATCTAAAGAAAGTTTCATAAGTTACAAGCACTCATATCACGAATAACATCTTGGAATTATGGCTGTAGCATTGTCAGATATCTAGATAAGAGCTGGCTGATAGCATTCTATCGGATCAACAGTTCCTTGATGAAATATTTACTTACTTACTTCTTTATGAAGACAGCATATTTCCCATTATTCTGTGTTGAATTTTAATAGATTTATGTGTTTAAATTAGGATGTCGCGCTCCGCCCGTTCTATACATAATATGTAAAAGCCTACAACAACAACCTTCAGGACTTTTTAAATCATTATTCGAGGATGGGTAAAAATGGGTCCAACATGTCTATAAGCATTGATAACAACAGTGTCCTCCGAGAAGGTCTCATTTGAGTAGTTTGACAATCCTTCAGATTTAGCCTCATGTGACTCGACCAGTGTGCGTGAGTTTTTGAACGTTGTGAACAGATGAAACAACCAAATCTTTGATGTCCGCCGTAACTAGAGAAAGGCCTATCTGCGGTCATTTAGACTATTCTCCATAAGATTCAGCACTCGAACCAAAACCTTTAAAATCTGTTGTGGGACAAAGTTCCAACAACTTTTCTCATCCCTCATTTTGTTCTCTTCTCTTCTCACCCTCATTATTTCCTTTTTGCTGTTTTTTCTAACTGCAGGATGGGGTTTTAGAGCGTGGTCGCTACGTCATTGAAGAGAGGTTTCCCCAGTCACCATGAGACATAAACATAGTACAGTAGGGAGAGACCTCCGAGCTTTGCTCAAAAATTAGGTGAATTGAAGTGATTGTTAGGAACGAGAGTAGACATTAATGCGAAAAATTGGGGATATATGACTACTCTTAAACCGTCCGGTTCTCAGCTTGGACCTAATATATCACGTGGGTGAAGACACCAGTGTGTTTTTCCGTGGCCTATCACCTAATTTAAAAGGATGTACTTCAGTTATCTGTGAGTATTTTCTAAATAGACGGTCATATTATATAGAATCACAGTTGGCTGTCTAACTGCTGTTGAATTAACCTGAAAGAATCCCCACGGGTCACCACGATAGTTTATTATGTTTTGTTTACTGAAATGGACAGGCTAGAAGGCTTTTTGAGCATTATTGGTCCGTCGAAACTTATTCTTGCTTCTTCAAAATGACAGTGATGATTAGTACTTAATAAGTGATCATAAAACCACTAGTGAAAAGCGCGCTTCGGTCTATGTCGTTTACCTCATAGTGATGAATCGAGGACTGCTAAGAATGATGTGATTGTGTTTTCGGAAATCAGGTGAGTAAGCACAACAACCAGACTGTCATTTTTCAAGAGATTATCCCTAAAACAAAAGTTTAAATCATTTTTGTTTGTTTTAGATGCAGAGCTAGAAGTGCTGCTAAACCTTCCAAACATTGCAGCAGCAGTAATAATGGTGGTATTTTATGCCTGAAATTTCAGGTTCACACCATCTTCACAGGCTTGATCAACAATTTGTAAGATGAGCTTATAAATGAGATTCTACCCAAGCAGGGATATTAAGGGGATAAAATCAGTCCTGATCTCTTTCGACGTCCTGACAGATAAAATTAACTCAGTGGCACCAATTTGCGCGTATGAATGTCAGAATGCAATGCAATGAAAATTCACACAAAGTGAACACTGAAAACACACGTCTTATAAGTAATTCTCTCCTAACTACCTCCATGGAGGGCAATCCCAAACTACTAACTACTGAAAACTTGGAAAATAGTAGTAGTAATAGATGCAGACAAAACTTACACTAACTTCAACTTTATTTGGAAATGGTAAGATGTGTTGATTCCAGAGCTCCTTTTGACAGTATTCAAAACATATAGTCAACCTCAGCTAGAAATTTTTTAGTACTTCATCTCCACAAAATTAATAGGAACCTCTTGGACCTAGTACAGATAGGCATCAGTATGTTGACCACAAGATTAAGGGACAGGCTTTATGAAAACCGACTCGGCTGCCCTGATTACTTTCCCTAAGCTGCAAAAGAGCAAGAGGCTACCCGACAATGACGTATTGATTCACAAATACTCCCAAATAAAAACGGCCTACCCAAATCTGATACTTGTAACTCTAGAAGGAATCTATGACGAATGGCATGTGGAGATAGTCAAATTAGACTTATTTTGTGATGTGATCAGAGAATCAAGAAGACCTGACAAACTACAGAAGCTATTTTTGAGGAGGTGATTTCATTTAATTCACAGCTCGTAAGACAGTAACATTTATTTTTTTCTCCTAGTTTATTCTACAAATCATAGGCTTTCGTTTGATATATGACTCACTGTCATAGCCTTTCCTGTTCCAAAGCCATTGTAATTTAAAAGTACTGTTTTGTGCTCTATTGTCAACGCCGGTTTCCAGTCTTGGACATAATTGTATTTCCCTAATTATTATACGTTGTGGTCAGGTTAGTCATCTATTTATTCATGTATCTTTTTGCACCTATCTGAAATCGGGAACGAAGTCGGGATCGGGGATAAATCGAGCAGTGTTCCAGTTGACTCGTCCTCTCTCACTTGCGTACTTGTCAGTCAATCAAGTGATAGAATAGTTTTCGTCTCTCTACCTTAAGAAGTTAGTCTCACTTCGAACTCACGTATATTAGTCTCAAGGTTAAGCCAATCGGCCTATTGCGTCAAGATCTTAATCTAGATTAGACAAACATCCTCTGCACAAAGTTGGGTGGACAGATCAAGGACGTAATATTTTGTGATTACTTTTTGTTGTTATTCTCATTCTTAATTAAGTCTCATAATTGTACAATTACCATTATTAAGCATGAAGTTGTTTAAAGAAACATAACATTTGACCTTCCATTCCGGTTTGTGAACACATTGGTTGTCGCTCACAAATACACTACTGAGCACATAATCCATTCTAGTTTTCAGAAAACTCGTCTGTTCCTTCCTATCCAGACACAATTTGACCTTGTCACTTATCGGCTTATAACAATGACTTTCTATATGATCGTACACGAGTTAAATGCTTACCCCATTCATCATGTGTGTGTAATTTATTTTTGGTCTGACTATAAATGTTCAGTAAAGCTTGGTCAGGACGAGTTAGCTCACTCCCCTTCACTGCTGTGTCTCATTTCATTTCGTTTCGCTTTCCGCGCTTCGTGTTCCTGATTGTATGAAGTGTACGTATCCGAAATCCACCCTCATATTTGGCTTATTTAATTTCGTTATTCACTAGTGCAACCTAAGCCGATAATTATATGCTAGGGTTGCCGGCATGTATGTTTTGATGAAAATCTGTTAGGTCACGATAAGCATAATGGATGGTAACTTTTGGGATCCATTTATGGACCGGTAGTATACGCATATTATTGGTCCATAAATGGATCCCAAAAGTTACAATCCATTATGCTTATCGGGACTTAACACAATCATCGTACGACCTTAGTGCAGTCAGATACCGGGCAACCAAAAGCATATCAAAGAGCGAATACCTAGATTGGATCACACCTCTTTTCACTCACTTTCAGGTTCGTTTGAAATACTCTCTCAGTCGACATGACCACAACCCACTTAGCAGATAGCTTTACCAAGAGTTTTGATAGTCACGTACTTATATATGGATTGTCGCCCTTCTCATATAATGGCTGTATAAGATGCATGTCTCGTACCTTATTATTGCCATAACTATCGTATTTATTATTTTCATTAATAGCATCATTGTCGTTTTTATCATTATTACTGTCCCAGTAGTCAGTCGTTTATTTACAGTATTTGTGTAAACTTCCATTTTCTAATGCCGATCGTGATCTCTTTGCTTCATTGCAGTCGAATTTCCATGATCCCTCATATTCCGATAAACTGAATCCATGCCAGGCAATGTGACAAATACTGGCCTCAGAAATCTCACTGCCATAGAACGAACGCATTCATTTTTATCCAATAAATATCAACTCCCAATTAACTACTACATTCACTAAGATTAGCACATTCAAATGACTGATCTAAGACATTGAACAGCAGTAAAAACTATGAACTTATCGAAAGACCAATAGTTGAGTGTAAAGGAGTGGATTGGGTGGGATTGTAGTCAACATTGTCACGTCAACTTAGTGTATTGCCGACCCAAATAATGATCCATATTTCAGCACTGAGCCAATATATTTTCGTAACTTACGGCAGACTTCGATCGCGTCTCACTTCATCTACTAATCAGTTACAGTTTTTACTCCTTTGCTCTCTGATCATGGCACTCTGGTTAACTTTAATGGCCAACACAACATACATACACTACATGCTGGTAGCAGATTTCTAGCTTTCCAATATTTAACTTGCTTTCACACACACGACATAATGAGACGAAGTCATTAAATGATGTTATATAGTGTATTTTCACTAAACAAATTTGAAACACACCGGCAGCATCTCTAACTTCGTCGCAGGTTTTCAGGTGACTGAATCTAATAATGCTTTCGAATACATCACAGGTATCCACAATAACTGATCATGACTCATTGATAGAACAGAGCTATCCACAATACTGAGGAGAATGAGTAACTAGAGATAGTTTTCTTTAATTGCTCTCAATAACATCAAAAATGACGGTTGGAAACGAACCCAAGGACGATTAGAAAATCCATGGCGGCTGTTACATTCATTTTAGCTGAAAACACCTATTCCAGTTTATGTTATCTACAAATAATACTCAAAACAAAAAAAGAGATTAATATTTTGTCAGATAAACATATAAGCCTGCCTGAAAAAATGCAATGACCTGAGTCGCAGTAGCGAAAACCGGGAAGATAAATCTGATTCGTAAAAATTAGCGCAAGCACTTAGGTTATCATTCAAATTTAGGAATTTCAGAACACTGTAGGACTAAATTATGCAGCGAAACCAAAAGGCTAGCGAAAAATCACATGTGGAGGCAACCTAATCGCCATTGTTTATTAGGACAGCGGAAATTACAATTTCCCCTTCATTCTGATTATTCGCTAAGTAGACTGCCAAAATTACGAACCGGAGTTTAGTTTGTTTTCAGTCAGATCCACCGGCAAACACTTTCAAGAAGAAACCGGATATTTACCTGAAAACATGCCTAACATATCACAACACTTCGATTGACCTACTATCCTTAGAGACGAGGGGTAAAGACTGTTTTGTACAAAGTCCAACGGTTGTTTATTTGCATCGTTGTCATATTGAAGATCACTAAGTCTGTAATTTGACCATGAGGTCAGTTGTCGTATTCCTATTTCACCGTTCATGTAGTCTAATAAACCCACCTCATTGAAATAAAAGAGCTACTAATGGTTATTCAACAGTAATAGGTAAAAATTCAAGTGCCTAGAATGGTGGTGGTGAATTTTCTCAGCCCAATCTCGTATTTTGGAGTTTCCCCAAAGTCAAGTAGTCTCCCAATCAACCAATAAAAGGAAAGTAGAGGGGAAACGCACCAAAATGTCTGCTTTTTTGCCTGTCCGGGGGAAATGATGCGGACTTTCCACTTTTTGTTGCTCTGTCGCTCAAATGTCGCCGATTCGTCTACTTTTCGCCCAAATGTACGCTGAATTGTCTATTTCTCACCTAAATCCCCCCTGAATTGTCTTTTTTCGCCTAAATATACTCCTAATTGTCTACTTTTTGCCTAAATGCACAACGAATTGTCTACTTTTGCTCCATTTTTTAAAACATTTGCATAACCCCAAAGGTCTCCTATGTTCGCCTTTATCCCCACACTAAAACTACAGTCCACGGAAAAGATGGTATATGTTTAAATAAATTTATTGGAAAGGGAAAGCGTATTATTGTGCATTATTACAGCAGAAGCTTGAGTATCAATTGTTATGCATTTTCATTGTAATTGCCAATTCACTGTTATTTGAAAAGATCTGCAAACGAAGAAACAGGTGATGTATTATTAATAAGGCATGCGCATTTAGTCGCAAGTTCACTGACAATCAAACTGAATTTCTCAACACTTAAATAGTTTCCCATGTAAGTAAGAAAGCGAGCTCATTTACAAAAAAAGTTTTATGGGAAAATAAGTAGAACATAAAAAACATTTCACGGATTACTTCCTTTAGCCAAGCATGTTCGGCTATTGAGAATAAAAATAATCTTCCTGTGAATTCTGAAGTGTAAAGAGCGGAAGAATTTACAACGATATCTGAATGACATGCTCTGGCACAGCCAGATACTTGAAGCTTCACTTACGGTTATCTTCGTTAACACTTGATTGTAACCATAGAGAAGTAGGGAAGTTAGCACTTTGAATTAGTACATACATGTTCTTGTTTCCTTCTATTACGCTTTATCGATTTGTCTCTGACGTCGTGAAAATAACCTTGTGTCGCAATATCGTACAGTTTCGCAAGGTCTTTTTCGTTGACAGATGATGACAAAAAGCGCTTGGTCAATGCATCTGAAGTTTAAATAATATATACAGGTTACTTCGTATGCAGCCGTAAAACCGACATTTCTGAAGTGCTCGTTTTGAAGAATTGCCAAGTAGCGTGAAATCACTGGCAACCTCAGGTGTCATGAGGTACGACAAAACATATCGCATTGAGGTTTTAGGATCATTATCCATTAACCTCGTTACCATAGCCATCTGTAATGCGAACAAATTATAAAATTAATGTTGTTGACTTACAAATCTGTCCCTGGTTTCTTTCTGCTGTAAACCAGTGTCCAACATCTGCATTTCCTCTTCAGATGACTAAGAAAACTGCTGACTTGATAGTCCGCAATCGGATTGATGCGGATGTTCGCGTCTACTGAACTTCGCTAGTAACAGCTTTACATTTGTACTCAAGTCAGTAATGGCTGACGACATGTTCTGCATCATTGTATACAACCTATCAAATCTGAAAAACTTCACTTGATCGTATAGGTAACTAACTGGGCCGCTGAAGCACAGCCTTAGATTCTAATGTTGACGGTGATGTATCTAATTGTGTCGAACTACTTCATTAACATCTAAATAATAATGAAACGTACTTGGCAATTGGCGAGGCGATTATGTCAAACAACCGAGATTCTGGATATTGTACGTGACTATTTCCAGCCTGCATCTCGGAAACATCCATGTCTACTGAATTGTAAAGAAATCCTTCTTTACGCTTCAATGCACCTCTAGGAAATGTTAGTAAGACTATTGTACTGACCTCTTGAGCTTTTCAGTGTTAAGTGGCAAGGTGTTTCCTTCCGTTGGAATGTTTTTTACGGTGAAGTTCCAGTATTTGGAGGAAAACTAACATATCCTTTGCAGACTACAGAGAATCTATAGTAAATTATAGTTTCTATGTTTGTTACCCACCGAATTCGTGAATTACGTCACATTTCAGAACTGACCAGTTTTCATCTGGTCGGTCGCAGTTTTGCAGGTGGATATCGACCAGCTCCATTGGGAAAAAGGCAAAGTTCTTTGCCAACAATTCACTGCTTGGCTACTATCATTAGTTGTTTCTTACTACGAACGTCAAAAATGACATTGTTTGTTAGCGGGCTAAACATAACATAAGAGGTAATGAAATGGTTTATTATCATGAATTAAGCACAAGTAAAACAATACATTCACATAAAAGTATGCAACAATGGAACTATAACTAAATAATTGATGCAATTAATGGCTATACGTTTACTGTCAATATCCTTAACCGATACCCATGTGTGTTCATGGCTAACTACGGAGCACATAAATATTCCTATATCACTGGATGGGAAAGGATATTCGATGTAATTGCGTGGGTCATTGAAAGACCTAAATTTTAGTAGTCTATCCTCCCCTGTATCAGTAACTAAACCAGGCTGTCCGTTTACTACTACAACATTATCAGGCTTAAATGAAGTTAATTTACTATTCTTAAACATAATTACTTGTTTATTGAGACCTCCTTAGCGGCTATCGGGGTAGTATTAGTTAAACAGCTAATTTGAAGCCTATCTCAAAAGGACATTTTCTCAGCATAACGCTGAGCTGCTCGCTTTTCAACAGCATGTAAGATTCGAATGGAAGGGCTGAAAAACTATTTAAAGGTCCATGTGCAAGAACAACGTCAGGAAGGTGCTGTAACAAATGCACATTGTAAACTAAGTTTTCAGACCCATGACACCATTCGTATTCCTTACGAAAGTTTCGTAAGTCCATTCTGACGGATTTTACAACGGTATCATGTAATTTAGGGTGTGCAAGCAGATAAATGGATAACGCTAAACGCCGGAAATTAAGGTACAAAGGTCGCATTTAAATGCGACAAAAACTCTAAATTTCTCCGGGTTTAGAATTTTCCCCAAAATCGGGAGATTCAGTTCAAGCTACTTTCGGGATGGTGGATTGTTGTGTTGATTCAAGTCCCAATGAAAAGGTGACGTGCTTGCTGAAGTTCTGTTCAGCCTTCTTACCTCAGAGTTTTTCACTCATCTAAAATAGAAATTAGTTTTTCACCTGGTGTAAAGACTCACTTATTGGAGTTGTGCAGAGCGTAGGATATTGTCCCTCAATCTTTCATCATCTTCTATGCTAGCAGATCTTCGGAAACGTATGTCGTTATATAGTCAAATATGTTGTAAACTGCTCTAAAGGTTGCTAGTAATCCGGAAGATTCTGTCATGTTTAAAGTTGTTTAGCACTTTTCTGGATTATTCTACCATACGTAAAACTGGCAACTACCTACTCCAAAGACTTATAGACAACGATTAGTTTTATTTCTCGACGTAGTGGCTATTAATCTACTACTTTGGTGTTAAGGGTTAGCTAATAGGTTTCCAATTCAAACAGGACACCATATTTTAAGTTCGTTGAATAAGAAACTATTTCATGTGACTCAGTCTAGTCGTACAGAGATAATTGCTTCAGGTTTATCAATACCTTAAGTATATGGCCCTTATCAAATATTGCTGGACTAAATGGCTTTTTAAGAACCTTCGTGACTGATTTTTTTTACTATTATTGTTAGAGAATGCAATTATTGCAATATATTATTGACCCCATGTTTCTTAGCTGATGACTTTTTGTTATTAAGGCCAAGAGGAAGGAAGTTTTTAATTTCGACACCTGTCAGAAATTACAAGTCTAACAACGACCCCCAATCTCTGGACAAGTCAAATAGACTTCATACATTGTCAATTATTGAGCAAAGTACTTTAAACCATTCAGGTAATGATGACTATCCTAACCTTTCTCAGGCAGTGCTGAAAATAGGCAGACCTCAGGTCGCTTCTTTGGTCTACCATTACGTGTAAAAGAGTTATTTCATGAACTTCGAGGTGTGACGAAATTGTATGGTAAGTATGGTGCGTTTACTTTCACATACCACTCAACATTTAGATGATGTTTTTCAAAATAAGTCACCATAAAGTATTCCTGAACTGTCATGGACTGTTTTTAACTGTATCGTGGAAAACCTAACTTGATAACTCAATAGCAACACAGATATTTTCACTCGGTTTTGAAACACGCTTTATGTATTAGTATTTATCTTACTGCTGAATCTGTGTTAGATTAAGTTAGGTCTGAGCTCGTAACGATATATTAGCAAATCGAAGGTCAAATCTAATACGCCACCGCTCTATATCTACAAATATATGTGTATTCCGCTGGAGACTGGTTGTATGTTACTTTGGTTTTCAAATGGATTAGGTACTCCGATCTGTTTACAATTTAAACGGCACAACTTTATTTTCCAAGGGGATTATACATGCACCAGGGGCCTAGTTAGGCCTAAAAACCATAAAAATTATTTAGTATGTACTTTTTATAAACCAAGTCTAATGGATGCTTATGAAACTTAGCGATTGTCTGTGAATTTGTGGTCTAAAATATAAGTCGCTTTTTGCTTTATTTATTCTGTAGTTTGCTATACATATATACAAAAGTTTGGCTTAAATAGTGGTTGTTGTTCAGTTATAAGTGTGATAATTCTAAGCACCTGTTTACCTTTACTGGTCTCTGATCCCATTTACATCTAAACATTGATTACCAATCAGTCTTTATGATCACTGTAGAAACTTTTTTCAACATTCCCTTAATCCCTCTATACTCACCATAACGTTCAGAGCTCTCTAAAATGAGTTTTCAAACATGTTGCTTCAGTAAAAGCTACCGAAATCATCTGTCTATCATTTTACTTTGAGGTTAGATGTGGATACCACTGACGTTTTTAGAACATATTGTAATGACTCATAATAATATGTGCATCGTTGAGTCGTTGTTGAGTATCATTAAGTCAGACAATATCTCCTTGTGATTAAAGTTGCAATTTGTTAGAAGTGATATTTTGTTCAACCATTGTTGAGGTAGATTTTCTACATTGTTTTTCCTGGAATGGAATAACGAACTTTCCACCTAAGTGTATTTCTACCTACCAAACTCTAACTAATTGGGCTGTAAGATCACTTTTCAAACCTTACCTCTGATCCTGGAAATCTGCAGAAAAAGAAAAGCGTGGTACCCTTAAAGCGGGTATTTTATATCCGCTAATCTGAAACAAGGAAGAGCAGCTGGTCCATATGTCTCTAAGGATGATTGTCTAGTTTTAGAGACTAGGTTGACTAATATTTTAGCTAAAATCTGGGAGTCGAACGTAATCCCATCTGATTGTTCGCAAGCACTGATTGTCTCAATGTATAAGAACGGGTCAAAACCATCCTGTGATAACCAACCATAGAGGGATTAGTTTGACTAATATAGCATCTAAAATACTAGCTTCCATAATTACCGGACCCCTAACTAAAACTCGTCAGCTGCAATCACGAGAAAATCAGGCCGGTTTCACACCTAATCGTGGCTGCATCGACCACATATTCAACATTCGCCAGACTCTAGAACACGGGAATACTTATCGGCGTTCCACAATGATGGTCTTCCTTGGCTTAGAAGCGGCATTTGACTCTGTGAACCGAGAGGTGCTGTGGCAGTGTTTGTCATTGAAGGGTGTACCTCAAAAGTACCTAAACCTCGTAAGGGCTCTTTATTTGAACACTACAAGTTCAGTGAGAGCTTATGGAGAACTGTCATCTGATTTTACAACCTCAAGTGGTGTCCGGCAAGGCTGTCCGCTATCTCCATTTTTGTTCAACTTCATCATAATCCTATTGCTGGAAATGATGTTCTGGTCGTCTGAATGTTTGGGGATTGATCTCCTACAAGGAGGCTCACTTATCGACTTGGAATATGCAGACGATATAGTCCTGTTTGGTGAAGACACTGAAAAATGCAGTCTTGGTAGCACTGAGCAACAATGCCAGAATGTTTGGGATGTCTCTCCCCTTCTAAATGCAAGTTACTCCAGGACTGGCCTGTGTGAACACCTGAACTGATGATAGGGAGTGAAGTAGTCAAACGCTTTGACAACTTATATTATCTTGGAAGTTTTATCAGCCCCAATGGGCTGGTGTCTGACAAAATCTCTGCACGGATTTGGCTTTTGCCAACTTTTGTCACCTATGGTGAAGGCGAAATATCTGTCTATCAATTAAAGGAAGAGTATGCTACTCAGTAGTTAGTTCTGTTTTACTTTACGGTTGCGAAGCGTCGCCATTAAGGGTAGAGGATACTCGTTAGTTACCATTATTCGATCTCAGATGTCTTGTAAATATTGCTCGCATCTGATGGGAACACTGAGTAAGTAGTAGTGAGGTAAGACGCTAGGTATTAGGGAATGATGGTGAATCAGTTGGTGAAGTTGTGGATCTCCATCGACTGAGATGGTTAGGGCACGTATTACGCATGCCCAAGTACTGACTACGGCGTCGCGCAATGCTGACTTATGTTAGAGACAGATGGCAGAAAGTTAGGGAAGACTAAACCAAAACGCGGTATCAGTTCATGAAGTCACTGACTTTTCATCTGAGCCATGTTGGTAGATACAGGCTACTTGAAATCCGCGCGAATATCGTAATAAATGGTTTGAGACTCTCGGTGGCATGGCTCAGGACGGATCACAATAGCGTAGGTGTATATACTATTTGTCTTCCCTTAAACCGTGGGGTTAAAATTGTTTTATACTTTTCTTTCTACGAACTAACCACTATTAAAGTAACCACTGTGAATTTGGTGTTCATCTTGTTGTGCTAATGAGGTGTGGCAACTTAGACCAATGCATATATGTGCCTGGTCCTACGTTTTAGACTATTGAGTGACTGAAATTCAGTTCAATATCAGGAAATGGATCCTATAAATTATTCTAATTACTGTCCGTATTTCAGAATCAGAATAACACTTCTGGTTTTTACTTATTATTAGTTATTTTAAAATTGGTCCTTCTAGAGGTGATTTTCAGATCTAAGACTTAAGACATAATTATGTTAATCAAATAATTTTCTTATGCATACTAAATATATTCATGCTTTTTAAATGCTAAGACTCGATCTTTGAATTAAAATGTTCATGTTCTTAGTATCTCACCCAAGAATTGTGCAGGGCCTAAACATAAACACGAAAAGTGCTTACAAAGTATACGATGATGTTATTTTGTTACGTTACACCTTTATCAGACCGACTAATCATCGTGGGTTGATATGATTGTTGTTTGAGTTGAAAGTTGATATCCTTAATTTCTTCAAACCCTCCCGATATTCTAGTATGTGTAATTAGATTATTTGTTTTTAGTAACTCAAATTGCATTCTGTGTAGTAAACTTACTGAATTATCTCTATGCATTCATTGGATCAAAAAATGTTTGAAGGATTGATTATTCGTGATGTGTGTTTCGGAATAGCTAACCTGTCGTTTTTCACTATCAATTTACATTGATGGTTTGCAGCTTGTCTTACGGTTGGTTTTGAAAAAAAAGAAAAGAAAATTCAACCACACGAAGCCCGAATTCCCCTTATTTATCGGTCAGTTTTCAATGAATATTCCTCAGCACTAGCTAGTGTTCCGAGTAGTACACTTCGTCATATAATTTTGTTACCGGACAAGTACTTCATTAGGACAATCATTTCATTGAATGTATCTTCGGTTTAGGAATAGTAAATTTAGGAGATTTATAAGCTATCTGTTCTGAGTAAATATGCTACCTATTTGCCACTATAAAATAATTGTTAAATTTCCGTTTTTTAGGAAATCTGTTTGACTCACTGCTTACTTGCTATTTATCCTTTTTCCTTTTTAAAAATCACTTTCTTTAATAGACTGGCAAGTAGAGTGTCTGAGTTTAACAGCCGTAGCAAATGGGTCTAACCTGGTGTATAGTTTACCTACAAGTGGAGGGAAAACTTTAGTCGCAGAAATTCTTATGCTCAAAGAACTTCTGATTTATAATAAAAGCGTGCTTTTTATTTTACCATTCGTATCAATAGTTCAAGAAAAGGTATGTTATCCAGTTATGTTAAAATCATGTCCACCTAGACATGAGATCCATACTCTTATCGTCCTGACATTTTTAATTTCACCGGAAAATCCGTTTTTTATATGTATGTTCAAATCCAATTATTACCTATTAACCCAATGAAAGTCATTGTTTTCAAAAATGTAAAAACATTCGTCCATTAATTTGACAGCTATTGTTTTTAACGTCAGATTTTCCTGCATAGGTCATGTCATTACCATTCTCTGTTCTATTCAGTCAAAGTACAATCAATAATTTTAAAGACTTTTGTGCTCGTTTAAGTTGTTGCAAAAACATTATGGACTTAAAATACTGGGTCTTATTTCGGAGATAAAAATAAATTAATTAATGATGCTCTAACGATTAGAACGTGTGTAGTACATGCCTACTTACCACTTCTGTGTACGGTTTTCCTTAAATTTGGGCTGAAGTGAAAAAGGCACAAGTGAGTCAAATAAAGCTTGTGTAACTCTCGGCAATCAGTTCAGGTCATATGGAGCTTTGTGTTTTAATATCTATGGTACAAGAAGGACTTGCTGGTGAAAATTTACTCAGTATAGCAAATGTATGAACCTCTTTTTATCTGCATATTCTGATAATTTTGATATCTTATGAAGCATTTCCCGTCTTTGTTTACTTCTTAAATAGTCTCTTTATTATCAGTAACAATCTATCGCAAAAGTCTATAAAACTGGGATATTCTCGAAATATGTAAATGGTTAACTATCGCATAAATTTAATCTCATCTTAAACCCGATTAATTTACTAATATATTCGTTCTAAATCAAACGTTCCAAACCATACTTTATTGAGGATAAAATTCTAATTGTATGAAGGTAGGATAAAACCAATCTTTTGCTTGTTCGTTAGAGTCATCGATGGACTTATTTCTATAATTTATGGTTAGAAGTATGGACTGTATAACAACTTAGGATTTTAAGCCAATGAATGCAAATATATTTGTGAAATATTTGTCATACTTATGCCGAACACATTTATCTGTTATAAAATTTTTCATAGGTCCGATCACTTACACCAATGGGTCTAGAACTTGGATTTTGGGTAGAGGAATATGCCGGTAGTCGTGGGCGAATCCCTCCAGTTAAACGTAATGGATCATATTCTGTTTTGATGGCTACCATCGAGAAAGCGCATACTATCGTAAATTCTTTGATTGATACAAAGACATTGGATAGTCTGGGATTAGTCATTGTGGATGAGGTGAGACAAATATAGCGATTTTAGTGAATTACTTGAATAAATGATTTTATTTATTTCCGATTCCATGTTATAAATCCAGTATTAATGTTAGATTAAATCTACTAAGTCTATGCATTTTCAAATAATTTGTCTCTTTTAGTGTAAGGGTAGTCATCCGATTTATTTATTTATTTAAACACATAAACATTGGTGCAAGGAGTCACCAAATAGATATGCGCCACATAAATCGTTCTATTTGTGTGAGGGCTGTGATACTACCCGGGTGTCCAGACCGAAGCAGATGGTTTTCTTAGGGGGCCACACCCCGAGCCTTTGACCTTAAGGTCTGACCCACAAGACAGTGGAACATCGTGAGGAAATGCAGTCCCATGGTAGCCGGTGACCAACGATTGGTTCATACGCTATTTGTTCCCTCAGGATACTGGAGCCCATGTGCACCATTGGTTTGGAATCCGATTAAAGCTCCGGGCATTCTCTTTTCGTCCTCTCATTTTCGTAAACAACACCCTCACCACAAGAAGGAAGTGAATAGGACTTCCCTGGCAGAGGCTATATACGCGTGGCAATGTGATAGCATTTCGAGAGGGAGGGCGGGCCCACCCTATTCTCGGCCATACCAGGGCATTTGAAGGCGTAAGGGTAGTCAGTAGCATTATTTGGGAACAAGCACTAGATTTAATCTATATAAATACCACATTATTTTCAAACTACGTGCTTATGATTTAGTGAGTTATGATTTTAGATCTAGTTATGCGAGTTAGTCTTCAATATTATTGAGTTTTCATTTCAGGAGTATTGACGTCCTGTTAGAGATGTTGAATTAAAGAAAGAATAGTGAATAATAACTTATAGTCGCTATTATTTATTTGGTTTGTATTAGCTTGTGGTAAACTCTAACCATAAGATATAAAAATCAATTCGTGTTTGTTTAAAGACTATCGGGAAGACGCCTCATTCATGTAATTCTTACTGGTTGGCATGTATTTCCGAGATTTATTATCAACCTCAAAGAGTCTCATTCAGTTGGGTTACCCTGCATTGCCAACAAGCACCGAACTTAGATTCAAGGCTTCCTGTCGTGTTCTTCAAACCACCAAATGTCGGTCACAATGGGAAACAAATCTCAATCACTCAGTGTACTGATGGTCACATGACACTTTGTCAATAGAATTCAATTAGCTCTAAGTACTGTAGTAAATGATATTAGCTAGTGTCCTGTGACCAAGTATTGTCAGAGGCAATTTAATTAGTTATACAGGGTCATTCTGTTCCATCCAATCTTTTTAATATCGATAAAAGTTACGCAATTTGTCTATATGATTCGAGTAGCAAACTCAGCAGTCATTATTAAACTCTTAATTCTGGGGTCGTTAAATTTTCGGTAATTCTGTTACCAAATGTCATTTAACATCGGCCAAACTTTCCTATCTCCTTATTGTAAAGAAGCTGTTCAAAACCACTCAATATACTCTCATCCATCTACTTTAGACCTGCTGCATATCAATTTTTTACACTCAGAAGTCAATTGAGGTGCTAATAATGTTAAAAAGTAGTTTGCTTCAATGTCAATAATATTTTTGTCTTCGTATTAACCCCATATTATTACTTTAAGATGTATTTCTAAAATTCGTTAAACCCCTGTTTATCTAAGTGAATCTGTAACTAATACTTACTTTTTCTTTAGCTGCATATGATTGGTGATGGTGGGCCTCGTGGTGCATGCTTAGAAATGATCCTTACAAAGTTACGTTTATCTTCTCGTAAGTTTTATCATTACATGTTATTGGTGTGTTTGTTGTCTTGTTTATATAATTTCTGCAGTACTCCGATGATCCTAATGGTACCTCGTACATTTAGTCTATATAGTTGAATGCCTAATCGGTTGCATTAGTATAATACTTACTTTTGTAGCCCAGAGTTTTTGCCGCCAACGTTTTTGGGCAATAGAGTAAAGTTAGAAATAACTAGCTCCATGACTGTACATATATTTCCTTTATTTAAGCATAAAATTAATTTGTATACCACTTCATAGCATCTAATATTTCGTTTTCTCTTGGTCGGAATAATGATTGCAGCTGCAATTTAATAGGACGTTCAACCTTATCCGTAGTTATCAAAAGTACTTTGAAGATCGGTTACAGTCTTTACTTGCTTACAATCCTACCACCTTAATACTAACATTAAATGACTTTCAAAGCGTTAGTTTACTACAAGTTCATACATTGTTTATTAATAAGCCTTGGCAATTTAGAAATTTTCTTTTAGAATATCTTGTATGGTTCCTCTGTCTTTAGACTTCCTCGATGAGGTAAATGTACATAATGTACTTTTCATTTAGTACACATAATCCTTTTATAATATATTTCGTAAGAGCATCATACACATAGATGCTTTATGGATGTTAGATAAATAAAGTTTTTTTCACACGGCATTTTATCCTTAGTCTCTTCTTTGTAGCTACTACTCGGATTATTGGTATGAGTGCAACCCTTCCCAACATCTCTGATTTAACCGACTATCTAAGTGCAGAATTGTATGTCAGCAATTTTCGTCCAGTCAAACTAATTGAATACGTAAAAGTTGGCGATCATCTATATGAGATTACTTCTACGAAAACATCTCATTGTACATCTGAAGGAAATGATTTCACTGATAGACTTGTTCATTGTCGTATGGTAGATTTCCAGGTTTGCTTCAAGTTTTTATTTTATAAATTATTGTTAACCCATTGCAATAAAAAGTGTTAATAATCCCTTTTTGAGGGGTGATAATGTAACAAACATTTTAGACACAATTTACCACTTCATGGTATATCTGATACTCTACCAATACTCTTGATAATTGGTTAACATATATGAATGTACTTTTGTACCCTGAAACATTTTTTGATGAATGAAGATAGGTTTGTGTTGCTTCATGATCATATTCAACTTCCAAAAGTAGGATACTGTACGTGAATACAAGTCATGTTTGTTTTCCCAAATTTACAATAAAATTATGCTGTATTTGATTTGACGGGAACTTACATAAACTGAGCGTTAGTAAATTTATCATGTTAGCGTTATCATATACGGAAAACAATCGACTTGTAAAATATCTAAGTGAAGTGATCAAATATGTTTACTTACTTTCAAAGTGAAATATTGACTTTTAGGTGCACCACTTAACGATATGTTCGTAAAGCGTTTTTGTAAAGTCTATCTAAAACTATGATTTATTAATTTTATCAGCTATAAAATTGTTCATTTATGCAAATTTCAAATTGTAGCGCTCAGTATTTTTTTACTCATGGTTGCTACGTAATTCTGTAATTCAAACAGCCATAATTGTTTTATTCAATAGTCCAACAATAGAGGATCATAAACCCAATATATTTCGATTTATTTCTATTACTCAATCCCGAAACTTGTTAAAATATATCGTATATCTTGAAGTAATTGATTTCTCTTTTGAATAGTAGGGTGCTACTCAAATTTATATTGTTTTACTTATAAAACGTTCAGTTTTGCAGGCTGACAATGTCAATCGATATGTACATTGCTATGCTTTGCTTTAAAAATTCTATTTCCTTTTTTCCATCGTTTTAGTATACAAAAAAGATGCTTTCTAGAGATCCGGACCACTTAGTTGCCCTAGTTGCAGAAACGTTACTTGGACATTCAATGAGTGATTGGTGTTGTAATAGGTTATTTCATCCCTCATTTACTCGATCATCTAAAGAAAGATTTTCTTGTTTAGTATTTTGTCCAACCAAAGTACATTGTGAAAATACAGCTAAAATGTTAGCGGAACTCCTTCCTGTCACTGCTTGTTTTCCTCACTCAAATGATGAAGATTATATAACCGAGAAAAATCTTGTTGAACAAAGATCAATATTGTTAGACAATTTACGTCTCGATTATACAATTGAAAACAAAGATTTAAAAGGAGGAGCTCAAACACATTGTCCAGTTTTGGAATATACAGTTCCTAAAGGGGTAGCTTATCATCACAGTGGGTTGACGCAGGAAGAAAGGAGTGCACTAGAAACTGCCTATAATGAGGGAGTAATCCGAGTGCTGTGTTGCACATCTACATTAGCTGCTGGTGTTAATCTACCTGCTAGGAGGTAACCCATTTTTTGAATAATGGTTGTAGTGTCACATTCTTTCTGTCTGTTATTTCCTGTAATAATTTTATCGATTGAGTGGAGTTATTTTTCTCAGATTATTTCTTCGGGAGTACTCTGGAAAACTACTGTATATAGTATTCATGAAGTAGTCATGTTGTTGGTTAGTTATTGTTTGTCTGTAAGCCTGATGTTTGTTCTGAAACAGATCAGTCTTAAATCACTAAACTAAAGTACAATTATTCATCTTAATGTTTTACCATCTAATCAGTTAGTCGAACTTATTAAAAAGCAGGCATCTTTAAAACAAGAGAAAACCTACCCAATTCAGCAATTTATTTTTATTTATTATAGAGTAATCATTCGCAAACCTTATGTTGGCAGTTCTTTTTTGTCCAGTACTCAATATCAGCAAATGGTTGGACGTGCTGGTCGTGCTGGTTTGGATACTGTTGGTGAAAGTATTACAATATTGCAACCAAACGAACGACAAAATTTTGCTCATTTGTTATCTGATATATCAGACCCTGATGACACTAAACCACGTATTGGAACAACTGGTCTATGTAGCAGCAGCTTATTGTATGAAAATGGAAAGGGTCTACGACAATTTATACTTTCACTTATAGGTCTTGAAGTAAGTATCTGTTACACTATATCATTTTTCAAACTTGTTATATTTGTGTGGCAACTTTCAATCGTATGTGTGAATTAGCAGCTAATTCTTTAAACAGTCAATTACTTTCCTAGTTTAGTATTACCAATCACTAAATTGTACCTTTTTTATAGACATAACTCTTGTAGATTCATTTTTTGTGTCTCTACTAATGTATGGTATGTATAAGCTTTTTGTTAGTTTTCCCTTATCAACTATTACTTACTGTATTAATTTGCTTTTAAGAAATAATTTTTTCTGGCTCTCTCTCTTCCTATATATATATATATATATATATATATATATATATATATATATATATATATATATATATATATTTATTTATTTATTATAAACTATAAAATCAATATAATCTAGCCAACCCGCAATCAGGAAGTTGTGCAGTTGTCCAATCGTACCATCCCGTGTTGATATTCTAGGAATTCCTAGCGGGTTCTGATTGGGTGGAATCTCTCCGGCTCCTTTTGACCCTCTGGTGGCTTCCGCGTGCTTTCTGGGAGCCATCCCAATAGTGTTCAACTTAACTTCTTGAAGTAAATGTGGATGACTGATTTAATTCAAGATTCATACTTCTAATCAATTTGCGTTCTCAATCACCATTGACACCATTAAAGATATATACGTGTTCCATTTACCGTTGTATTGCTTTCATATTCAAATGGTTAGTCATTAGCTGATTATTATTTATATTGCTGTATCCTAATTATGTATGCAGCATAGAGTTTTATTACCGAATAGTATCAGGTGGTCAATATTTTATTTAGAAAGTACGGTTTAATATATTTACTCTCCAATTAATGTTGTGTAACTTTTAATTATATAGTTGGCCGCAACTTACCCAGATATTATTTGGTCATGTGAAAAAACGTTATTGGGTGTACAGTACCGATTATATCAACGCGGAGATTTCGATGACCTAGTTCGCACTGAATTGAATACGCTGATTAAAATGGATCTAATTGTGGTTGTGTCAAATGATGCATATCTCAGGAAAACAACTTCGGTTTTAGAAAATATTGAGTTGGAAAAAGCTCGATTCCAGGTATTTATTTTAAAATTTGAAAAAGTTTGTTTCACTGAATAATTGCTTATTGTTGTTAACATAAAACTAAAAATGCTACCAATAGCCTGTACCCTATAGTGTAGTATTATGCAAAAAAGCGGATTTTATTAGAAGTAGTTTGTTCTGTTCTAATCAAGATAGCGTCAATCTTTCATTTTTCATTTCTTTTATATTTTCTTAGAGATGGAAGATGTGACCTAACAGTTTTTCAGTTTTGTAACTCAGCTGTCGAGTCATCTTACCAGCTTTCAGTTATCCTTTTGTTTGAATTCAACCATAATCAATTATTGATATTTTAACCATAAATAGATGTATGTCTGAAAGGTAAATTCAAAACTATAAAATATGAAAGAGAAAGAAGAAACTGTATTTATAGGAGGAAAGCAATTGGTCAGAGTAATGTAGAATCGTAAGACCTTTTTGACATGTTATTCATGTAGTGAATAAAAAATACTAAAGTGGGGTTTCCGCAAAATTTGTTTATTTATTTCAATGATCAGTACATCTCAATTTCCGATTGATGCATGATATTTTTTACAATCTTTGTTAGGCAACTAAACTGGGTAGAGCATCTGTAAAAGGTGGAATCGATACAGATCGTATTGGACCATTAATATCAGATTTTCGTATAGCAGCAAGAGCAGTAAATACAAGTGGTCCATTACATTTACTGTATTTGATTGCACCACCGGATGTTGTTGATACCATACAAATTGACTGGAGTCTTCTTTTTGATCGTATCAGTATCATGCCACAAAATGAAGCTAATTTAATAAGTCTTTTGGGTTTTCCTGAAGGATATATTTTGTGGAAAGCTACTGGCTATCCTATCAAACGAGTAAGTTGTTCTGTTTTTGTAGTTTCATTTTTGTTTACTCATATACATTTTGTGAGTACAACAAGATTGTTTTTAAATTGAATACCTTAATTTATTCTTTGATTTTCCGATGTAAGTATTCATACAATCTTCGTTTTCACATTTTACATTTTGACTATCTAACACTGCGGTTAAAAGTAGTGAATAAACAGGATGAGGAAATTTGAATATATATATATATATATATATATATATATATATATATATATATATATATATATATATATATATATATATATAGTTGTTAATTCAAATGTACTAAAAAGTAAAACACATTTTTGGATGATGTAAGAACAATTGAGACAATGAACCATATTCATTGCCATTGATAAAGTTACATTTCATCTCATATCCATATCATAGTTTTCCACTTCTTTATATCATTCTTTTATATATTCATACAAGTAACATTTGAGATTCGTATATATTTGTTTTAACTTCTAATACCAGCTTAATTAAACTAAACTGAATTGAAAAGCTCTAGTGCACAAGTAATTAATTTATTATTTACTTCTCTGTTTCGAATTGTCAGGAATAGTGTCTACTTTATTATACCAACTATTGGCTGAATGATATCATTCTTCGCAAAGACACTGTGTAATTGTGATGAAGATACCACTTTTCACTATTTAGTTATTCGAAATGTAATCTTTGATATTTGTATTTATAATTATTGTCCTATAGCCTAGGATAATTAGGACAGTGTTTCTTTATTCGATAGAAGTTAGATGAACGACCTCTTCGTCGATTGTACGTCGCTCTAGCTCTCGCCGAACTATGGCAGAATAGATCAACATTCCCAATATGGTATGTAGCTGAACGATACAAATTTTCACGCGGTGCTCTTCAGTCTACTCTAACTTCAGCTGCATCCTTGGCTAACTCATTGGCCCACGCACTAGCTAGTGAATTTTCTGCCGATTCAGAACTATGGGCATTTGCACATCTACTTCCAGAATTCGCCAAAAAACTGGCTTATTGTGTTTCTAGTGAATTATTTCCACTGATGGAATTACCAGGAGTGAAAAGAGTAGGTTGATGAGTTTACCCCATCTCATATTTTTCAGCTACAAAGGTTATACATTTCGTCAATTTTGTTCCACTTTTCTATTTGCGTCTTAAAAATATCATTTATTCTAATTAGATTTGTTTGATTATCCTGAGTATGTTTTGATAAAGCTCATCATCCACATAGTCTAGTCTGTAAACACTAGTTGAATAAATGGAAATAACAAAGTGTCGATACATTTGCAACACATCTGGTTTTTCTAGAGCCGTCCGGGTAAATAGTATGCAGAAATTATTGTTTCAAAGATGCAAAACTATAAGAATTGTTTTTCGAATTCATTGGTAAATTAACGCTTTTGATGTCAAATAAACACTTTGGTCTTTTATTTATATCTAAAAAGCACGCTACTTGTGATCTGAATCCAGTTGTTGGAGGTTGAAATACACAATTGCAACATGGTTTCATGATTTGCATGCTTCTGGAGTCACGTTCGTCTACATATGAGAACTGATGTTTCGGAGTACGTTAATGTTCAAGAAAAATCTCTTTAAGGCTGGTTACACATTATAGTACTTCAGTAATTCTATCCGCTCCTCAACACTGGGAAAGTTTAGAGATAGAGTGAAGAAATGAAATCGGCAGTTTTTAAACCAACCTTTTCTAGCGCTTCTTTCAGAAAGTAGAAATTTAGCATCGGATGGAATGACGGTTACGATATAAATTTTCGTTAGGATATTATTTTTATAAAGTATGCGAGGGTTTTGGAGAATAGGATTATTTTTCGACAAATTTGCTTTTAGATGCCATCATAAAAAATTCTCCAATTTGAACATTTCGTTCAGTTGATTTGAATAATAATTAATTTATTAATAAAAAGGAACAATCGAATTTATAGTCTCCAAACAAAACAGTAAAGCTAAGCTTTTTCTTGATGATTGTGAAGATGACTAATCATCATCATTTCAACCTAACTATGTTTGGTTGATTTACCTTACTTTAAAATTTGTATGAAGGAAATTTAAATAGAACTTCTTACGATCAAATTCATTTTATTCGACGTGGATAATTTAGAGACTCCTCTTTATTGATAAAAAGTAGCTTTTTTATGTACAAGTAATGAGTCACCTAGACTGGTGGCCACATTGCAACATGATCGATAGCATTCGATCTGCACTAATAAGGACTAGACAAGCATGACATTGATCACCACCCAGTGATCAATCAATTGTGACAAGTAATGTGTAGTCAACCTATCTTATTAAATTTTGGTTGGTTCGAATTACCATACAATTATTTTATGTTCTGCGATTACCGACTGTGTTTATAAAAGATAAATTGAGTCCCTTGATTTATTGCATATCAATGTCGATGATTCTACTTAATTCGCGAGTTATGATCGTAAAACTATTGTTTTGTGACAGTTTTGAATTGTATTTCAAATTTATTAGAAAACAGTATGGAATGACGTATCAGATCATTTCTTATAAACAAGATCATTATGATGAACAAGAAGGAGGCTAAAATAATAAATAAAACAGCAGACAAAAATATAAAAATGACCAAGATTTTGGGGTGTAAGTATATTTGCACTATTTTGATTTAGATTAATCTATCAAGTTATCTAACATCTCTTAAAATTTTTCACAGAAAGCCTGCATATTTCCAATAAATAATCAGTTGCCTGATAAATTCACTCTGTTTTAAAATAGCCATAACTACTACCGTGTATTAGAATATTAAATCCTTACATGTTTTGAATGGTTATTTCTTTCACTTACTTTTACCAACAGGCCAGAGCCAGACAGTTGTATAATTTAGGCTACTGCACATTGAAAGATATAGCGTGTGCTAACTCTTCTGATTTAACCAGTCGCATGGCTCCATTTATGTCTAAACGGGTTGCAAATGAAATAATACAAGCAGCTCAAATGTTAGTATCAGAGAAAGCTGATGCTCTTTTCCAGGAAGCTAACGAAATGATATCTGGAGTTGGGACGAAAAGTTTGCTTTCTCAGATGGCTGACTACTTGAAGTTCAAACCATTTTCTCCCAAATTAGCTGGCTTAAGCAATGTCAATAAAGTTAAATTTGGTTCCTTTGGTGCTGATTTTGATGAAGACGAAGATTTGTTTGAGTGATAATTAAACAGAATGCTTCAATGCTAACTTATATGTCTAATGCCTAGTCTTCTTATGACAATGAATAATCTCTAAATGCTCTCTGAATGCCTATTGTCTTTCATAATGCAATTTAATTTTTGGTTTGAATTTTTTGTCAGATTATTATTGTTATTTTTATTACAAATGAATGTGATTTTCGAGGAATACAAATTGCTTTTTTGTCAATTGAGATATTCCATTCTCGAAATCAATCTTCACTACTGCTATACTATCCGCGTAAAATTTGGTCATATATCGACAAACACCTTTAGTGTTTAAATATCGTGCTTTTTCACTGTCCACCAAATCACTTAGTTCTAGTTCCAAGTTCGTCGCAATTTCCAACAAATTATATGCTAAGTTTTTAAATTTTACATATTTTATACTTCAAATACAAGAGCAAATCGAAGCTGAATTTCATTTAGTAAATTTGCATAAAAATTCTCTACGTGAAGCGATGTCTGCACGCTAAAAATATAAATAAAACAAGCAGACAAGTGTTCCATTGCTAGGGTGAATTGGCTGGATCGTATATTAATTGAAAAATTGGAACTCATTAATGATTCTTGGTTAGCCTTACCAGTATCGTTATTATATTACATTTTAGAAGATAGGATATTGCCTTATATCATGTTTTTTATCATTATTTACTTACTGACATCAGTTGGAGAACCACTGGAGATCAGTTAATACTGCTCAGCTGTTTCTTGTTTGATACCTTAAAAGTGAGCTTTCTGGAAAGAAGCAAAGGATATTTAGTGATTCAATGGAACAGCTATTAGTAACAATGCGTTGTTAGCAATATATAAATATATGATATCTGCATAAAAATGCTTTATGTTTTCAGGCATCTTCCCAGTCAAAACATTTGCCCTTTAAGTCATTATTGCAGATATTTAGTAGCATTATAGAACTCAGGCTACTCATGTGCCAATCAAGTCTGATCATGTCAGTCTTACTAACACTAACAGCGTTCAAGTACAAGTTCTGATAACAAGTATCAGTTAAATATAAGCACGTATTGTGGTATGATATGCTTATTGGATACCACAGGAGATGTCTTATCGATTAACTTCATAATCGAACCTCAAGGAAAGCGTCAGCATATTGCGAGATGCAATTAAACTAAAATAGACAAAGTGACAAAAATAGTTTTATATTTAGGCAGAAAGAGATACTTGGTGTTTTTTATTGACCAGCTGGTATCTATTTTCTCCACTTATGTTTAAGAATTTTTACTTGTCAGGATAGTTAAAATCAGTTGAAGAAATGTTCAAAATTAGGAACGATTGAAGAGCTATTTCATCCTTATTTACGACTCATCTGCACGCAGTTGAAAGTAGCATACTCCCGTTTAGACTTATTTTTTGCGGTTCATTTATCCAGATTTCCAACCTCAATCAATTCATAATTTAGTGCACAGACCACTCATTGACGTCAGAGATACCAATTTTACTCCATAAATCACGGCTCTCCCCTAAAGTAACTTCATCTCGGAGTTATTGTACAGAGCACATAACAATTGTTTAGTTTGGACGCATTCTTAACAAAATGGAAATCTATTTTACTGCTCTTGCTAACAGTGAGGAATCCATCACATAGTAAGTTCATAATGAACACTGTCTACCAATTAGTAATTTGTAATTGATATGTGGTAGTGAAGCTTAAATACGATTGGTCATCGAGCCTGGATAGACAGACAGACACCTACTGACTATTAAAGATATGATTTCCTTTCCTCTTATTATTAATTACCCCAGGACTCACTGAAAGTGCTTGTAATCGTATGAAATGAAATACTGTGTACTCTATTCCTGGTCATGAGTCATGGATTTGATATAACGTGACTAGTCTCATTATTGAATGGCGTATTATCGTAGTATACTTAGGAGATAGAAAAATATCTTAAAGCATACGTTTTATCCGAAATCAAGTTGCATATACCAGACGGTTGTACGTTCAATCGCCAAGATATCATCTAAGTTCGACTACCTGCAGAGATCAGTAATTATGTAATTGGGTTTCACGCGGAATGCTGTTATCAAGTCTCTTTTATGAAGGTTAATTTTCTAACAGACAACTATCGTTATTAATTTTGCCTGGTTAGTTAGCTGAAAGTGCTCTATTTTGATTCCATCACTTCGGTATAAGTTAACATAAATACTTTATGAAAATTTACCCTGTATTACTTACAGTGACTTTGTGATATATCCCGTTAACCATCCATGTTATTTTACTACTATCCACTTGACGTGCTTTCGTGAAACGATCTCATTCCTCGTAATCATTTATTAGTTTTAAATAATTTATCCAAACGTAGGGCTAAATATTATAGCCTGTATGACTTGATAAATTTTCACGCACGATTGTTTATGATTAGCCTGAACTTTTTATTGGGATGATACGAATGGTAGCAACATATTTTGGACAGGTATACTTATTATTTAATGTCGAGGCAGTGTACAGATTTTTTCGAACACTTCAAATGATTGAGATATTTTATTATCGCTCATTCAAATAGAAGCTTGACTTTGATCGGCACTTTTCGTCAATTCGATAAGTGTATTTGTATCGACAGCCACTTCGGAATCCACTATGTCCAGGTGTTGTTTGTGCTTCAGATAATAAAGTGGCTAATTTATAGATGTCATGTGCATTCGATGTAATGTCCTTCAGGAAGTAGTTTGTGTAGAAACCATACTACATCAAAAGTTGTAATTTTTATAAAAAACAACTGACGTACAAATAAGAGCTAACTGTCACCTCAGCAACTCCACCTGTAGCTCTTCTAGAGTTACTGCCACCGGACATCGAAGCAACACACACAGATCTTCCCATAGACGTCAACCCACCAACGAAGGAAGAAATCAGAATAACCGTCAGACAAATCAAGAACGGGAAAGCAGCGGGACCCGACAACATACCAGCTGAAGTCAGACAACGGAGTAACTACAAACATGCTTTACCTTCTATTCAAAAAGATTTGGGAAGAGGAACAAGTGCCGATGGACTAGAAAGAAGGGCACCTCGTCAAGATTCCAAAGAAAGGTGTTATAACTGAACGGCAGCAGATTAGAGGGTAGCGAATTATCGATCGGACCAAAGACGCACAAACACGTAGAACGACCTAGGGTTCTGATTGGCCCCGCTTCCCTGCTTAGCCCAGCAGTTGAGTTCAGAACGCAAGTCACAGCCTCGGATGTATGAATCATTATATTTCAAACATACTTTGTTTATATACCAGTCAATCATACCATAAAATAGAAAATAACATTGTACAATATTGACCAGTAGGAAAATAACACGTGAAATAAGTACTGACCAATAAGAAAACCATATCATGTCCAAGAATAGCATTAGACTTAATAGGACAATTTCTGGGATATTTTCCTGAATATCCCAACAAAAGGAGATCTGAGCAAATGTGAAAACTACAGAGGCATTACACTGTCAATACCAGGGAAGGTCTTCAACAGAGTGTTACTGAACCGGATGAAAGATGCAGTAAACGCCCAACTTCCAGACCAACAAGCTGGATTCCGTAAGGATCGATCATGCACAGACCAAATTGCAACACTACGGATCATCGTCGAACAATCAGTTGAGTGGAACTCGTCACTATACATCAACTTCATTGATTATGAAAAGGTATTTGACAGTGTGGACAGGAGGACGTTATGGAAACTTCTTCGACAGTACGGAGTTCCTGAGAAGATTGTCAATATTATCCGGAACTCACACGACGGACTACAATGCAAAGTCGTGCATGGAGGACAGCTGACAGATGCATTCCAAGTAAGGACCGGAGTCAAACAAGGCTGTTTACCCTCTCCCTTCCTTTTTCTTCTGGTAGTCGACTGGATTATGAGGACCTCAACATCTGAAGGAAAACACGGAATACAATGGACAGCTCAAAATCAATTATACGATTTGGACTTCGCAGATGACCTAGCCCTCCTATCTCATACACACGAACAGATGCAGATAAAGACAGCCAGTGTAGCAGCAGTCTCTGCATCAGTAGGCCTCAGCATACACAAAGGGAAAACCAAGGTCCTGAAATTCAGAGCGGAGAACAGCAATCCAGTCATACTTGATGGCGAAATTCTGGAAGATGTAGAATCCTTCACATACATGGGAAGCATCATCGATGAACAAGGAGGCTCAGATGCAGACGTAAATGCAAGGATTGGCAAAGCAAGGGTCGCATTCCTACAATTGAAGAAAATATGGAACTCAAAACAACTTTCAACCAATATGAAAGTGAGAATCTTCAATACCAACGTCAAGGCAGTTCTACTGTATGGAGCTGAAACTTGGAGAACTACAACAACCACCATCAAGAAGGTACAAGTATTTATAAATAGCTGTCTTCTCAAGATACTCAACATCCATTGGCCGGATACCATCAGCAACAGCCTTTTGTGGGAGAGAACAAATCAGCTTCCAGCTGAAGAAGAAATTAGGAAAGGACGATGGAAATGGATAGGACACCGTTCCTTTAAATTTATATTATTATTACTTCATATTTAGGATATTAAAGATTTCCATTGTGAAAATTAGAACAACACATGTAAGCGAACAATTAAAAACAATTGTTCGCTTACGTGTGTTGTTCTACTTTATATTTATCACTTAACTAATTATTGTTCAAAATATTGATAAACGTTTAATTGAATACTTGGAAATCCATTCTTTTTTCATACTACTGAGAACAGATATTGTACTGAGTTAAGAAAAAATTGGTTCACTCACTGCTGAAAAATGTTCGACAACAGCTTCATTAAAAATTTATCAATATAATGTGTCTAAAATAAGCATAAGTCCAAACTTTGAACTGTACGGTAAAAGGTAACCAGCAAGAATTTCAACCTTCACGTCCTTCGGTTATTTATTTACTGACACAACTTTATAAAGATACTTTTTCTTTTCTAAATTTGCCGGGAGCATGAAAAATAGGTTGAGTGGAATTTATTATTATGAATATTCACCGACCAGAAAACAACATTTATAGCCACACCATAAGTTCATACTGTTATAAATTGAATAACTTTGGAAGCACCATCTCACATAATCTCAAAAGGACACTACTCACCAAACAAGTAGATATCAGACCTCAATACTGCTATTAAGTTTGCAACTAAAACTGAAAGATATGCAGCCCGGTTATACAAAATACTTTTTAAGTTAATCCTACCCGAATGTACTGTACGGAGCTGAAACTTGGAGAACTACAACAACCATCATCAAGAAGGTACAAGTATTTATAAATAGTTGTCTACGCAAGATACTCAACATCCATTGACCGGATACCATCAGCAACAGCCTTCTGTGGGAGAGAACAAACCAACTTCCAGCTGAAGAAGAAATTAGGAAAAGACGATGGAAATGGATAGGACATACATTACGCAAATCGTCAAACTGCATCACAAGACAAGCCCTAACTTGGAACCCTGAAGGGAAGCGGAAAAGCTGAAGGCCTAAGGACACATTACGTCGGATAATAGAAGCAGATATGAAAAGGATGAATAGGAACTGGAAAGGATTGCCCAGGACAGGGTTGGATGGAGAATGCTGGTGAGTGGCCTATGCTCCTTCACAAGGAGTAACAGGCGTAAGTAAGTAAGTAAGTCACCTCAGCGTTCTATGTATTTTAAAGATATTGCATTGATCTTAATGAAAGTTCATTTTCAGCAATAGGACTTCTTACTAAATTTATCATTTGTAAGTAAACACAGATATCATCGCTATACTCTCATAGTATGATTGAGTAACTTAGTTTTAGCAACAGTTTTATGCACAAATTATTGTTGCTTGGCTATCTGTTGTAGCCAATATATCAAATTGAACTGTAATCATTCCAGATTAGGTGAATTCAGCATAAGTGTTACATAAGAAAAAGAAATCAGGAAAACAATACTTTGACAATAATAATAGGTATTCACTTGGGGATTTTTAAATTGTGTTAAGATTTCTATACACCCAAAAGTCCGATATTTCGTAGACAGCGTATTTTATCATTTGTGCAAGCGTAGAAACTGACAGCAGCGTGGTATTAATCTTCAGTTCGCATCTGTCAAATTACTTTTCAATGAAGAAAATCTTTATGTTAGTATGGAGTTGTGGGGATTGTTGGGTCTTATTGAAATCCTGAACCGATCTTAAGCAACCGTTGAAAACCTGGAAGCACTGGGCGAATGTTTCATCTTAGTATGGGATTCCTCAGCAGTGTACATCTATCAAGTCGTGAAATAATTAAAGTTAAACTTCCTCACTGCTAGATTTCGGCTTAGTAGTCTATGTGTTAAATGTTAGCGCGCGAAACCAATGACTTTAAATTGGTTCCTGGTCGCACGGCCGTGGGTGCGCCTTAAGAGGGAGTTCCATGTTGGAACGAGACGGCTGTCCCGTCATCTCAGGTTTTCAATGGTTGTAAAACTTAGATTGTTTTGTAACTTCTAAGAAACGTATTCGATGGGCACACTATGGTGTTTTCTAGATATTATATCTTATTATTCCGCCTCCTATTTATTAGAACTATGATTCTTGTATCAGCTTTCCATCATCGTGTCAATCCTTTTTATGATATGAATATAACTTCAGTAACTTATACAGCCCTTACACTTTCACATATTCTGACCTTATAATCACTGTCTTCCGAAGAACTGTGCGTCGTAAAGTATACAGTTACTTTGCTTATTTTGACCAGCTTCCGGAGAAATACTGATATTTGTATAAACTGATTTAAATGAGATATTGCTTTAGTTACTTTAGTAATTGTTTCCAAAATCTTATGTTATGTCCACTTCTGCTTCCTAAATTAATGAATTGTACGGTGGGACAATAACTAAAACATCCAACAGAGAACCCGTCAGTGGTTCAGAATATCAGGAAAATGTTAATTTAGTGATTAAAGTATGTTGTGGTTGATGTTTTACAATGATGAAAACAAGTGTAAATAAACGCTCATTCTTTCTATACAAATTTAACAGGTTCTCTACCGAAAATAGTTTCGATAGCGCAGTACGAAATATTTTATGACTTGAAAGACAATTTTGTTTAGGTTATGTGTGTGATCGACCCATCAGAAAGAAGCAAATTAATAGATCGTCATTAATCTCATCTAGTCTGTGTAGTCACTGTGATTTTTTGTCATGATTTGAACTTTCCTCACGATTTCCTAGGTTGAAACAGTTCTAAATTGGTTATTCATTGTAAGTTTGAGCTGTCTCGAGCTGATGATAAGTTATGGAATATAATAAGATTGCTTTTCAAACCTTGTTGTTCTGGTTTCCCTAAAATTAATAGAAGAAACCTTAAGAACAGATTTGTGTTTAAAATATAAATTCCTTATAACCATCTACAAGTAACCAGTTTTTTTCTAAACTCCGATGTGTTGAAAACAAATCCTTTTTGTGTATTCAAATAACTTGTCTGATATTTAAAAATTTGGGAACGTTATCATGTAAACAAACATTTTAATGGAAACTGAAATAATCTTGAAAGAATTCGTTTAAGCAGTCCGAATAATTATCCTCTCTCTAACGTATCGTTTTACTCGGTAATTTCTTTGATAAAGTGTTATGTTTGCAATCGTTCATTTAGTGAACTGAGCACTGAGTGGAGTATTTTATCTCCTTTCATTTTTCTGTATTCTACTTTCAATATAATGGCACATGATCTGAAGGAATTTAAAACTGCACTTATTCTTATATTCTAGATTTAAAAATACAGATGAATGCATTTTATAACTTATCGAAATTCTGATTAATTGTAATGGATATGAAACTTATAACATTTTTACTAAATCACTCGACTTACTTATATTTTGTTAGTAACTAAATGTGAAGAAAAAATTTGCATATAATCCATACACCTAGGTTTTTTTGCAACATTACAGTTGAATGTTATCTATAGATATAATGAATTGCTTAAATACTCACAAACAAACAAAAATGATGTAAATCAATGATTTTAAATGTAAAACGTTTGATAGTCTAGACAAAATTTTACAAGTTTGATGTGCATAGGATAACTAAGTTCACTTGATAAAATATAAAGCATAGGAAGCATGCGCACCTTACTGCTGAATACCTGAGAGCCCATCAGTTTAAGGCTTGGATTATTAGCTTAAGAAAGATATCTGCAACTGTATTATACATTCAATTTGCTAAAAAAGTTCATAAATAATAATACTTTTGGTCTTCGTAAGAAAGCTGAAATGGTTCATTTCCGCGTTAACCCAACATTTGCATTTAAACTGAGGTTTCGCTTCAACAACAGTAAAACCAAGTCTCTGCTTCTGAAGATTGAAACTAGGTTATCAGTAAAACGTTGCGTCTAAGAAAACTTCAAGACTTAGGCGGAAATTTTATTTCCAATCAAATTTTTATCAGATACAAAATATATTCAAACTCATATTTTGAATGAGTAACATAATCAAACAAAAAGCATTTTGTCTTTACTAAACTCGGTAGTATAACACTGTGATTAATTTTGTCATTAAATTTACAAAACTACTTAATATATAGTCATAGAGATGGTCGACATAGATGAACAAAATACATATAACCTAGATAAAATATGTGCCGGTTTGCTCTTTTAAAAAATGAATCTGTTGCAATGCTGCATGTGAACGACATTGAAAAGTCCTAGAATACATATAAGCCAAGTTCAGAGCTTTTTATCCATTGAAAATAACTAACAGCGAAATAATGATCTATTTTTCTGTATCCAGTTGTTGTTAATTATAGTCCACAAAATAAAATTCAAACACTAACGAAACGAGTATTCCACACAGTGTATTTGAGACACTAATGTTTACCAGAAAGTAACTACTATTATGTAAAACCATTTTGATATATTCACTCAACGAATTTGGAGTGATTGTTGTTGACATTTTTTGACAATAACGGGTAAAAATGGATTGTGTTGTTGAATAAATAACGCCCTTTAATTGGAAGAAGTAGGGTTTAGAAAGGTTGGCTGCAACATTCCCTAATGTGTTTTACTGTATATATGTAGATACCGATCATCTCCACATCAAATATAATTTGTCGTTTCCTTACATTAACAGTGGATAAATATCTGTACAATAAAGTTTCCGAGAACATGCTTGGAATTGTTCGCCCAAACTAGACAAATAAAACCAATGAATTAAATTTTTGATACAGGAATTAAAGTTTTGGTCACTAACAAGACGCTGATAAATCAATAACCTTTTATTATGCTATCAATTCGATTTTCTCCTAATGTTGTATTCTGAAAGCTATCAAAGTAATTCTTCTATTTAATAAACTAAATGACATACAGCAATATGTAAATTCCAATATGTATCTTACCAAAAAGTAGGTACTATTATACTTCACCTATCTCGTAAACCTCCTTAAATAATAATAAATATTTCAGTTCTTTCATTCTAAATTACTGAGTGATCGATGTCTTCGGATTTTCAAGAGTGAAGATAAAAAGCTCAACCTGTAAAAATCAACGTGATTCTGGAATGATAGTTCCATTACTCCTTGGAAATTTCCCAAAATGGATCAATGAACACTTGAAGGGAGATTATACAACATACTGAATTAAAATACATCATTATATACAGCATCTTTAAATTAGACAATTAATCTTTATTAATCATCCATATTTATGTTATGATACTACTTTGGTTTCATTCGCTAGAATATTTTCTTTAAAAAACCTTGGAGATATGACTAACGGTGATAACCTATTTGTAATTAAACTCTCAGTAATAAGATGTCAAGAATTTGATCTTCCAGTTGTTTGTTTTACAAGACTATTCTGATATAATCAGAAACTCAAATGAAAGAACACGTCCATAAACTTCGGAAGCATTATTACTCATGACATACACTTAAAATGTATACCACAGAATTTTAGATTTCAGAAGTTGTTTGTATCCATTCTGATTATAATGATTGACAGATTTTGGTTGTTGAATCACTGTTCTAACTTTCGATTAAATAGAAACGTGTAAAATTTGTATCTAAATCATTGTTTTCAAGAAAATTATTCTCTCCTTCACAAAATCGTAAGTATACAACATCCGTTTCTTAAGAACATTGCTATATCTGGCAAATTATAATGGATTACATTTACAAAAAATGACATTGATTCATGTGGCCACCGGCTATCTACTAACCTACAAAAATGCCATTATTATTATCATTTAGTATTCGTTTTAAAATGCTTAGTCCACACTTACGCTAATTAACTCAGTGATACCATATTTTCCTACCAATATGAAATGATAAGGTTATCATAACTTATTTCTTATTCAATTATTTATTTCCTCCCACATCGGCTATTTATTAATTCCCTTTGTAACCTCAAGTAGTTGCCATACTTACTTTTTTATTGGTTTAATAGACAAAAATGGTCCTATACGATTATACAAATACAGTGTTTATTCAATCAACCAACCAGAATAAACATGCAGCTTCGCACAACTGTGAATCCCCCCAAATTTCTGTACCATATCACTGCCGTAAGACGAAATTAATAAGATGAATGGCTAGAGAATTGAAACAATAGTAGTATCAAAGATAATAATCGAAATCAAATATTGGAGAACACTGTTCGGAAAGAAGGAATGGATACGAGGAATAAAAATGCACGAAATGACATCGGAGCTCAAGATTTATGAGGTGATAAGAGTGAACTCATTCGCACCACAGTGATGGATGTTGAGCCATGTCAACCAGTCTCCAATCACTCATCCCAGTTATTGCGGGAACCCTGTTTTGATTGTCTACACCTTTCAACATGGATCAATATAACAGTCAATAACTCCATGGACTGTCACTATGTTTTGGCTTATTCTCTCCTAGTGTTTTTCCGACCTATTCCTACTCGAGCTAATAAAGCATGCCGAAGTGGACAGTGATTGGACGTGCGTGACATATTCCAGACACCCTGACCGAAGAAGATTCATAATCTTACCAACCGCTTTGGTATTCTTGCATCACTTGATCATTTGACGATGTATGAGTAGTGCTTCAAACACACTTATGATTGAAAACATGTGGCCTGTGCATATCTTCTTCTTTCATAGCCCATGTTCCACAGCCATATAGCAATGCAAATCGGAGTAATCCTCAGTCCGCTCATCCCTTCATTAACAGAGGAAAATCTCATTACACTTACTTACTTACTTACGCCTGTTACTCCTCGTGAAGGAGCATAGGCCGCTCACCAGCATTCTCTATCCAACCCTGTCCTGGGCAATCCTTTCTAGCTCCGTCCAGTTGTAATTCATCGTTTTCATATCTGCTTCTATTATCCGACGCAATGTATTCTTTGGCCTTCCTCTTTTTCGCTTTCCTTCAGGGTTCCAAGTTAGCGCTTGCCTCGTGATGCAGTTTGACGATTTGCGTAATGTATGTCCTATCCATTTCCATCGTCTTTTCCTAATTTCTTCTTCAGCTGGAAGTTGGTTTGTTCTCTCCCACAGAAGGCTATTGCTGATGGTATCCGGCCAATGGATGTTGAGTATCTTGCGTAGACAACTATTTATAAATACTTGTACCTTCTTGATGGTTGTTGTTGTAGTTCTCCGCCTGTAGCTCTTATAGGGTTACTGCCGGTCCCAAGCCCGGGTAAAGGAGGAGGGTTGGGCATGGGGTTAGCGTCCCCATCCCGTAGAAAACTAACTCGCTAAAAAAACGCTAACCAGAAAAAATAATTCAAAAATCTCATTACAGCACAAGTAAAATTAGTTGACGAATGGCGAACAAAATTACTGAAGCTGTGTCTAGCTATTGTCGGCCACCTACTCAAAAATGCTCATAAGATTTCATAAAACCGTTTATTTCCATACACTGCAACTTCAACTTGACTTAGTAATAGCTTAATTTCTATTATTAAAATAGGAGATTGGTAGAGATTGTCCAACTTATAGTTGATTTCCACATCTGGAGAACCACTGATAACCAGGGAGCACTAGGCAGCTGTTTTACACGCACAATGCCCTACTTAAGGTTGAAATTAGATTGTTTAAACCGTGTCGAATCATATTTCCCACATTTACTTTGCAATAAAAAGGTATAAACTCTACTGATGAATTACTTTTCAAACAATAGCTAGTTAGCTAACTCGATCAAAGGTTAAGAAATGCTAGACTGGATAAACTTTTTTGTATATTGTGTTAAAGTTGATGATCTTTTGACTGAATCTAATCATCAGGTCGGAATTTATGAAATGTAATGTTTTTTTAAGTGGTTTTAATCGTTCAACAGCTAAACTGCATTATAGCATGCACTTTTTGGAAGGGTTGAATTCTCGCTGAAGAAAAATGTTCAGTGACCTCACTCTGATTCAGAAACACAAAATAGTAGTTTGATCCCTCGTAAAAAGCTTATATGATAGAAAGTTTTTTATGTATAGTTCCCTGGGAAAAGACCCATGTGTGATGGTATTCTTCACTCCTTCGTTGATTATGCGATGTTGAAGACCGTATTTTTATGTTTTAACATTAATTGCACTTACTATATATATTGGTCGTGATGACACTATAGCTCCACGAAATTGTTGGTTAAAATATTTAAAAATATATGAGTAATTTCGTGGTATTAAAGGATCACCCACTCACTTATTCAGAGGGTAATTGATACTGTATATTTACCCTGGAAAAACTACTAAAAAATAGTCCGTCCACTTCGACCTCGCTAAATTTCATTAAATTCTAAAAGTACACATTATCTCTTTCGTCAACTCCTCCTGGAGTCCTTCCGAGGGCTACTGCCGGTCCCAAGCCCGGATAAAGGAGGAGGGTTGGGTATGGGGTTAGCGACCCCATCCCGTAGAAGACTAACTCGATAAAAATACCCTAACCAGAAAAAATTATTCGAACCTTTTAAACTCTGCCCTGGGAATCAGAAGGTTTTCATTTAGAAGAACTATGACGCCTCATGATGAAAGCCGAATTCCTTCGGAAGTTACGAGGCCGATGCCCCTTCTGACAACCAGAGCAACCATTTATTTAAGTACATGGGATGTTCGTACAATGTGGGACACCGGGAGAGCCCTCCAAATTGCTGCAGCAATGAGAAGATACAATCTAGAGGTACTTGGGATCAGTGGAACACATTGGACGCAAGTTGGACAACAACAACTAACTTCAGGAGAGCTTCTGTTATACTCTGGCCATGGAGAAGAAAATGCTCCATATACACAAGGAGTTGCATTGATGCTGTCCAAACAAGCACAAAAGGCACTTACAGGACAGGAATCTCATGGACCAAGGATCATCAAAGCCTCCTTCAAAACAAAGAAAGAAAGCATTTCAATGAACATCGTCCAATGCTATGCGCCTACTAACGACTACAATGAAGACGCTAAAGATCAATTCTACAATAGGCTGCAGTCAATCGTCGAGAAGTGCCCAACAAAGGACCTGACCATTCTGATGGGAGATTTCAATGCCAGGGTTGGAACGGACAACACTGGATATGAAGGCATCATGAGACGACACGGACTGGGAGAAAGGAACGAAAATGGTGAGAGATTTGCAAACCTATGTGCCTTCAATAAACTGTTCATAGGCGGCACTATGTTCCCACACAAACGCATTCAAAAAACCACATAGACTTCACCGGATCACACTACACAAAACCAAATCGACCATATCTGCATCAACAAAAAGTTCAGGAGGACTATAGAGGACGTGAGAACCAAGATAGGAGCTGATATAGACTAAGATCATCATTTGCTGGTCGCCAAGATGAAATCGAAACTCAGGAAGCACTGGACAACGGGGCGGACAATATCACAAAAGTTCAATATGGCCTTTCTTCAAGATACTGACAAACTCAACAAATTCAAGATAGTCCTCAGCAACAAGTTCCAGACCTTTCCTGATCTACTCAATGGAGAGGGAACTACTATGGAGAGCAACTGGAAGGGGATCAAAGAGGCAATCACTTCAACATGTCATGAGGTCCTGAGTCACAAGAAGCACCATCACAAGGAATGCATCACTGTTGATACACTGGATAAGATTCAAGAAAGAAGGAACAAGAAGGCAGCAATCAATACCAGTTGAACAAGAGCAGAAAAAGCCAAGGCACAAGCTGAATACACAGAAGTAAACAAACAAGTGAAGAGGAGCATCAGAACCGACAAACGTAAATACGTGGAAGATCTAGCAAAGACGGCGGAAACGGCTGCAAGAGAAGGAAACATGAGACAACTGTATGACACAACAAAGAGACTCTCTGGAAATCACCGTAAACCAGAACAACCAGTGAAAAGCAAGGAAGGCGAGCTAATCACCAACATTGAAGAGCAACAAAACAGGTAGGTAGAACACTTCAAAGAACTCTTGAATCGACCAGCTCCACTGAACACACCCAACATCAATGCAGCACCCACGGACCTCCCAATCAACGTTGGCCCACCAACAATTGAAGAAATCAGCATGGCCATCAGACAAATCAAGAATGGCAAAGCAGCAGGACCAGACAACATTCCAGTAGAAACACTAAAAGCAGACGTAGCGGCAACCGAAAAGATGCTTCACATTCTCTTCAATAAGATTTGGGATGAAGAACAAGTAATAAAAAGACTGGAAAGACGAACTCCTGATCGAAATACCGAAGAAAGGCGATCTCAGCAACTGTGATAACTACAGGGGCATCACTCTTCTCTCAATCTCGGGAAAAGTCTTCAACGGGGTATTGTTAAACAGAATGAAGGACTGCGTAGACGCCCAACTTCGTGACCAAAAGGCAGGATCAATCGTGTACAGACCAAATCGCAACTCTATGGATCATTGTGGAACAATCAATTGAATGGAATTCATCACTCTACATCAACTTCATTGACTACGAAAAGGCATTTGATAGCATGGACAGAACAACAATATGGAAGCTTCTCGACACTACGGTGTACTTCAAAAAATAGTCAATATCATACAAAATTCATATGATGGATCACACTGCAAAATCGTGCATGGAGGACAGATGACATGGTCGTTCGAAGTGAAGAGCGGTGTTAGGCAAGGTTGGTTACTCTCACCCTTTCTCTTTTTCCTGGTGATCGACTGGATCATGAAGACGTCAACATCTGAAGGGAAGCACGGGATACAATGGACATCTAGGATGCAGTTGGAAGATCTGGACTGCGCAGATGATCTGGCCCTTCTATCGCACACGCAACAACAAATGCAGGAGAAGACGAACAATGTAGCAGAAGCCTCAGCAGCAGTAGGTCTCAATATGCACAAAGGGAAAAGCAGGATTCTCCGATACGACACAGAATGCACCAATCCAATCACAATTGACGGAGAAGATTTGGAAGATGTAAAAACCTTTACATATTGGGCAGCATCATTGATGAACAGGGTGGATCTGATGCAGATGTGAAAGCGCGGATCGGCAAAGCAAGAGCAGCATATTCACAACTGAGGAACATCTGGAACTCAAAGCAACTGTCAACCAACACCAAGGTCAGGATTTTCAATACAAATGTCAAGACAGTTCTACTGTATGGGGCGGAAACCTGGAGAACTACGAAAGCCATCATTCCGAAGATACAAGTGTTTATTAACAGTTGTCTACGCAAAATACTTCAGATCCGTTGACCGGACACTGTTAGCAACAACGTACTGTGGGAGAGAACAAACCAGATCCCAGTGGAGGAAGAAATCAGAAAGAAGCGCTGGAAGTGGATAGGACACACATTGAGGAAAGCACCCAACTGCGTCACAAGACAAGCGTCCACATGGAATCCTGAAGGCCAAAGGAGAAGAGGAAGACCAAAAAACACATTACGCCGAGAAATGGAAATACACATGAAAAAGATGAACAAGAATTGGATGGAATTAGAAAAGGAGGCCCAGGACAGAGTGGGTTAGAGAATGCTGGTTGGCGTCCTATGCTCCATTGGAAGTAACAGGCGTAAGTAAGTAAGTAAGTAAGTAAGTAAGTAAGTAAGTAAGTAAGTAGGTAAGTAAGTAAGTAAGTAAGTAAGTAAGTAAGTAAGTAAGTAAGTAAGTAAGTAAGTAAGTAAGTAACAGGCGTAAGTAAGTAAGTAAGTAAGTAAGTAAGTAAGTAAGTAAGTAAGTAAGTAAGTAAGTAAGTAAGTAAGTAAGTAAGTAAGTAAGTAAGTAAGTAAGTAAGTAAGTAAGTAAGTAAGTAAGTAAGTAAGTAAGTAAGTAAGTAAGTAAGTAAGTAAGTAAGTAAGTAAGTAAGTAAGTAAGTAAGTAAGTAAGTAAGTAAGTAAGTAAGTAAGTAAGTAAGTAAGTAAGTAAGTAAGTAAGTAAGTAAGTAAGTAAGTAAGTAAGTAAGTAAGTAAGTAAGTAAGTAAGTAAGTAAGTAAGTAAGTAAGTAAGTAAGTAAGTAAGTAAGTAAGTAAGTAAGTAAGTAAGTAAGTAAGTAAGTAAGTAAGTAAGTAAGTAAGTAAGTAAGTAAGTAAGTAAGTAAGTAAGTAAGTAAGTAAGTAAGTAAGTAAGTAAGTAAGTAAGTAAGTAAGTAAGTAAGTAAGTAAGTAAGTAAGTAAGTAAGTAAGTAAGTAAGTAAGTAAGTAAGTAAGTAAGTAAGTAAGTAAGTAAGTAAGTAAGTAAGTAAGTAAGTAAGTAAGTAAGTAAGTAAGTAAGCAAGTAAGTAAAGTAAGTAAGTAATCTTTTTCATTAAACATCGAACTTGACACTATATTTGGATGGATTCAAAGGATATTGGGATTATTTCCATAAAATTCTGGTATTAGTCTACAAATTTTGATACTCAATACAAACTGCCTACTGCATATGCTTCCATGACTTTTCAAAAGTACATGGTCGTTACTCTTTGAGGTTCTGAGGTTTCTCGTTTCATTTAAAAGGTACTCTAATAAGCAACAAAAAAAACTAACAGTCAAGTACATATCAAAGGATTTGGTCAATAGAATTTAGTTATCATTCAATCATCATGTGTTCGACATTGAGGTTTACGATAATTATCTTGATTTCTGATTAGGTCACGAATAGGTAGTTTGGGAAAGCTTCGAAACAGAAAGATATAATATTTTCAAAACGTTGAATAGGTCTCCTCAAAATTGCATTTTAATTTTGTTATTATGAGAATCCCGTCAACACTTGTTGTAAGCCTAATTTGTTTTATTTCATTTTAAATAAGTCAGTTATATAAAGATTAAAAGATTTGTTTCATACAAAACCCACTGGTAGATCATATAAATCCTAAGAAAATAATGGGATCTCCAATTCCACTTTAAGATTAGTTTATACATCAAATGCTTTTACATTTCTTAATAAGTCGTTATATTACATGAATCATATATTGCCATCATCATCACGGTCACAATCAAAATCACTGAACAATTTTCACGACTGTTATACACTTAAAATTCTTGACTGAAAAAAAAACAACAACAAAAGTATCTTAGAATTGTATTACGAAACTGACTAATTATTAACAAATACATGTTTTATAAGTGACTATAGTGTACAAGTTAATAATTTATATTGTACAAACAATATGATACTTCAGTGTGTTTTGTCCGTGTCTATGTATACTTTTGTGTATGCAAATGAAAATCAAACCTCTTATGTAGTTTGATACAGTTTTCTTATCACAGCACGATGTCATTCAGAAAGAGAAAGGTTTACTTAAATTTAATATGTTAGAGTGTGATCCTGAAAGTTCAGTACGGTTAGCATTGTCCCTGAAAAAATCAAACATTTTTGTGAACAAGGAAATAGATGCACATGTGTTCAAAGCGAGATAGTAGGAAAGAGGAAGAGATCAAATAAAACAAATGTTTCTTGTCAATTACAGTTTCAAGTAGTCAACACCTAGACTATTTTTACTAATACGTAATGTTTAGAAATATATATATATATTCGTTCATGCTGAATAGTCTACTTTGACGAGTAAGTACACTTAAATACATACACATAAACGTTACCCTCCTGTTTTTACAAAATATTATTACAAAAACAAAGGACATCAGAAAAAATAACCTTTCAGAATAATGACTTAAACGAAACGCAAAATACACTTGTATTCGTCAAGTTATTCAAGTGGACGATAGGAAAAAATCGGTAATTTTACGCACGACTAATTGTATATGTATCTTTATTATTATGTGATACACCATAAGAATAAAAAATGCGACATGATGGATGACTGTATTGAAGCAACAATTGTATATCTACTTCATATAAAGTTGTGCTTATATTACTTTGCATTAAATCATTCTCTCGAATCATTACTGAAGCTAATTTCACATGACGGATAGTAAACATTATCAAATGATTAAGTATAAATTACATGCACACTTGTATAGTTGTATGTGTGCATCAGAATAAAAAGACAATGAATATTAAATCATAACCTTATAACTATGTAAATAAGCTAGAAAACGTAAGACAGAAGCAGTCTATGTTCTCAAAAATAAATTAGGTTTAGTTTGAATTCGAACAATTGAACAGCTGTTTCAAACTTTCTTGATAAGTCTAATCTCAAGAAAATTCAATAGAATTTTCATCAATCCCAGTATACAACTTCCTCACTGACTTATGCCTGTTACCCTTCGTGGAGCAGCATAGACCGCTCACTAGGATTCTTCACCCAACTCTGTCCTAGGCAATCCCTTCCTCTTGTTTCTAGTTGCTATTCATCCTATTCATGTCTGCTTCCAATATTCGGCTCATAGCGTTCATTGGTCTTCCTCCCTAGCTTCCAATGTTTCTTCAACTGATATCACTTCGTTGTCAAATTGCATTTCAATTGTAAAAAGTCCCCATTGAAGTAGTGACACAGAAACAGTATAGTGAAAATGTACTAGTATTAGTAAAAACGAAGCTGTAATAAATCGTGAAGTTTCGTGAAAAAAAAGAGATAAATAACAACAAACAAAAATGAGTTTCATTCCTTCAGAGATCCAAATGAAATGGAGTTTTAATTGAACATGAAATGAAGTTCAATCGAGATATAGTGACAAATAGAAAATCATTTTAATGATTAGTTATTAACCCGTTCGTATAAGTAATGTTATAACGTATTGATACTAAGCCATTGTTATGACATTAAACCTTCTTCTATTATCCACAAGTGGAATAAGTGTATAACACTTCATTGAACTCATTTTCTTTCAAATCATGGCAAATAAAAAGAAGTGTTTTCTATTTTTGTTAAATCAAAAGGAAAAATACGCAACATATTATGCATTATTCTGTGGTTCATCATATGAATCGGGACATATGTGACATAATAATAATAATAATAATAATAATAATAATAATAATAATAATAATAATAATAATAATAATAATAATAATAATAATATACGTTAGTAACTAGAGTTTGTGACTTAAAAATACTATTTTTCTGGTGTTATTATTACTTTATTTATTACCTTAACGACCTGTTCAAACACCTGTACACATATAGTCAACTTCATTTGGTATTATATATATATCCATTTGAAGTACTACTTATTACACCTCCCACCTTTTCTTATTCTTATATCCTATATTCACGAGTGGTGGTGGTCGGTTATCCGAAACAAAAATAATAATAATTGTAATGATATTATAATCGCTCTCATTGTTGCAAACCTAAATTATCTTAAATGCTAGCTAATTTATTTTGACTAACTTCTGGTTTATTATTATTATTATTATCATAGCTGTTGTTGTGATTGACCACTTCAATCTACAACTTGTTTCCCCATCTAAAAATCAGCATATGTATACATATATAACACATTCACATAAATTTTATCGGCTAGTCTGTTGGAAACTGTTTTTGTCAAGGTAATGAATCCTGACCTTGGTCTTTTATAACAGAGCATATGGTTCACGAATTCAAAAGACAGAACTATTTAAATATAAAAAACCACTTGAAATTTTAGTAATCATGATGGTATAAGTAGTAGATATTTCTTCGCTTTATTGTTAGTATCCAGCAATAACTCGAATATTTTGATAGTTTCTTGTTTTCAGCACAAACTGAAACTAGATAGATAAAAGTTAGTTAAGATCTTTTTTTTAAAATACTAAATAGTTATTTCGTCAAAAAATTGTAAAATTAAAACTAATGCATATTTTCGAACCAATAAACGATGAGAAAGCTAATTCATGGGCATAAGACTTATATCAATTTTGCTTGGTGTTTACTGAATTCCTAACTTAATTAATTTTAACAGATGAGACATCACCGGATACCGATTAGGACTAGCATTTAGACTTAGGATTCAGGATTGAAGTCAGGATTTAGGATGCATAGTTCAGGATAAAGATGTAGAGTTTAAGTACTAAGGGTTAGTGTTAGGGTTTAAATCTTAGGATTCGAATGCACATAGACCTACGTCAATATCTGATTTCAATCCCGAACATTGATCGTGTTTGCGATTAAAGAAAGAAGTACGGTTTAGAGTTAAAATTAGAAGTTATGGTATATTTATGATATATTCTTATTGTAATGAATAAGAACGCATAACCAACCTTAAAATGTTCACTAATTGTGTGAGAATAATATATATTCTACGTGAATTCTATATTATAGTTTATTAATTCACATCGATTGTATCCTAATAGACCAAAGCTGTTTGAAGATCGTTTAGTAATATATCTTAGGTTTATCGTTGTCAGACTCCTCGTTAGAGTATCTGGATGACCCAAATCATTCATGCTTCCTGAAGGTGCTATAATTTGTCTATTGAATTAGAATCTAATTCATTGGATGAAATATGTAAAGTTTTCATTTGATCGCATGCCACCATCCACTTGGATTCTAACCCTCTCCTTGAGATCCACTTTCAAATCCTCCTGTATGATCAATGTGGTTTGAAAAAAACGCTATACATTTTTCTTACACAATATTATTTAAAGAGCAAATGTTTCAAGTTAAGCAGTTTGTTTATTTCAGTCTAAATAAATTTCCGAGCATAATACAACGAAAACAATAAAGCAAATAATATATACTGATGAGTAAATAATACAATGAACGTCATTTTACTCATTACGTACTGATGTTTAACACAAATCAATCCAAACAAATTATCAGTTAAATTTATGGAAGTATTTCTGGGTATAATAACAGAGTTTACGTGATTATTTGTTTTTCCTGTAGTTTATTATTAAGTTTTAAAATATCCTACATAATGCTTTTAGAAAATTCGTAATTTTTACTTATTTAATTTGACTGAAGTTGAGATGAAATATGCCTCGTAACTAGGTAAGACACAGATAACTAAGTTACTAAACCTATTTTTTTGTGGTTAACTTATAAGATATTGAAGTCAAGGGACTTCAGTTACTGTTTGAACATTATTTAGTGAAAAATGTGTTTACGAAAATTTCACTCCAATAAAAGTTTATTTAAAGATCTCTTCGTAAGCTGGTTTAAAATATACTGATAATGTGGTTAACAAACGAGCAATCAAGTCGCCACACTACGGAGCATCGTTGAATAATCAATTGAATGAAGCTCGCCTCCATATATCATCTTCCTCGATTATGAGAAAGCGTTTGATAGTGTAGATAGGAAAACGTCATGGAAACTTCTTCGACACTATGGTGTACCTGAGAAGATCGTCAACATCATCGGAAATCCATACGATGGACTACAGTGTAAAGTGGCGCATGCAGGACAGCTGACATACACATTCCATGTGAAGACCGGAGTCAGACAAGGCTGCTTACTCTTCTTTCCTCTGGCGATCGGACGGATTATGAAGACCTTGACATCAGAGGGGAAGCACGGAATATAAGAGACAGCTTGGATCCAGCTAGACAATTTGGACTTTGCGGATGACCTAACCCACCCATCCCATACACACCAACAAATGGTGCTGAAGACAATCAGTGTAACAGCAATCTTTGTAGCAGTGGACCTCAACTTACAAAACGGATAAAGAAAGATACTGGAACACAACACAGAGGACACCAATCCTATCTCACCTGATAAAGAATCTATGGAAGAAGTGGAAACTTTCACATATCTGGTCAGCATCATCGATAAATAAGGAGGATCTGGTGTAGATGTGAAGGCATGGACTGACAAAGCAGGGACAACATTTCTGCACTTGAAGAACATATAGATCTCAAAACAACCGTCAGTGAAAATCAAAGTCAGAATCTTCATTACGAACGTTAAGACAATTCTACTTGACGGAGCTGAAACATGGAGAACTACCATAACTATCATCAAAAGGGTACAATTATTTATAAACAGATGTCTACGAAAAATTCTCAATGCCCATTGGCCAGATACCACCAGTAACAGCCTACCTTGAGAGAGTACAAACCAGCTTCCAGTTGGAGAGTAGATTAGGAAAAACATTGGAAGTGGATAGGACATACCTTATGGAAATCACCTTCCTGTATTATGAGGCAAGCGTTAACTTGGAATCCTGTAGGCGAAAGGAAAAGAGACAGATCGAAGAACATATTATGTTGGGAATTGGAGACAGATATTGATGGAATGACTAGTAATTGGAAAAAACTGCAAAGGACTGTCAAGAACAGATTTGGTTGAAGAATCCTGGCGGACGACCTATGTTCCTCCATGAGGAATAACAGGTATATGTATGTAAGTTTAACAAGCTGTTCATTAACTCGCTACACTTTCAAAATTCATGATGACTTCATAAACGCAAATACTTTTTCATTCTCCCAGCGTCTTGAAGTGAATTGTCTTTGTCCGATTTTCATATTTTTAGTGTGTCATTCGAAGATTATTTCGTTTTGAGAAGTTCAATTTTTTTACTTATCCACTAATAATAGTTGACGAGAATTTGATTCTAATGGACTGAGATTAAGAAAATGATTATTCTGGTTTATTAAATCAGGTGATTGTGTGTGAATCTCTCTATTCTTGGAAGGATACTTTCATCGCGAATTGATATCAGTAGTAAAACATTTACACTTCAAGTATTATTAAAAAGCCTTGTTTTCCCACTCAGGAATTTCTTAGTAGTGCTCATACATGACTTCACATGAGATCATACCCAGAATGTTGAATTTTTCATCGTTGTTGTTTTAAAATGTTTAATATATGATAGTAAAAGTGCAAGGTACTTGTTCGGTGTACCTAACATTCTCCTTGGTGATCTCCAGCGAGACAGATTAGAACGTCGCACAAGCTATTGGTTATTTTAATGCATAGTTATCTGCGCTATCCTACTCATTGGGGAAGAGGTAAGAAAATTACAACATAAAGTATAAGCTCTAATGATATCTAGGATATTGTTTATCAACAGATTCTTTATCTCTACAAACTTCTAAAGTGAGGATTGTTTGACCATCCAAATGATACTTTACAAAATAGGGAGTTAATCAGTCCGCAATATAAATCCAAATTTCGATTGGTAAAATTCTTATAACCATAATTATTTAGTTCGATACGAAAGCTTTGACTTTTTAGTACTCTAAGGATGATATAGTAATAACAAAATTGTTTGACATTTCCGAATATGTGAATAACTAAACAGTATTATTGTAATATAACTAAGTGAATTACACTATTTAACCTTGAGCAGTATTATTTGCATCTTTATAGTTACCTTCTATACATTAGTTCTAAACTTAAATCGTGGAAAAATCTCCCACCTTTACGCTTTTAATCAGTTAAACGTTCATTGATAATCGGCAATTTAATATTCAAAATTATTTAATTAAATTGTTTCACAGGATTCAAATTATTGAAAGCAGAACATATTTGTTTTACTTGCAAAATTAATCCAATAAGTGAACACTTCATTTAATTAATTGAACTAATCATCTTGTTTATTTGTTTGTCTATTATTGCTGATGTATTTGTAACGACCGAATGAGCAAAAATTAACTGGAAAGTATTCATGAAGGTGAGAAAATAAAATAAAATGTGAAAATCACGCAAGATTTCTTTCACTTTGTTAATTCACTCATTCACCTGATTGCTTACTTTTATTTGATAGCTACTTTTTGTTTAAATTAACGTTAATCGTTTCCGTCTACTGTCTGTTTGTTGTTTTAAGGTTTGATGATTTAACAACATTTTGGTTTAAGTTCAGTGTTAATAGATGTGTTAATCCGTTAGTAAAATAAAACATGTTTATATATATAGAGATGCATACAGACAGACACACAGAGAAGATGGTTCATAATTGTATATTATACATATCTAGAATTTGATTATTCTATTCGTAATCATTTTATTTGATGCCATTTTGTTTTTCCTATTGAAAAAGTAGAGAAAATGAAATTTCCAGCAGTGATTAATTCATTATTGGATAAACTCAGATTCTTTTGTAAACTTTTTGTGTGGTAATAATGTTTTCAGTATACATGAGTAAACACAAAATGTTTGAGTATCTGAACGACATATTGTTTATCATCATCATCATCATCATCATCATCATCATCATCAAATTTTTATTTTCATTTTTCGCGTACTTACTCTGGATAACCACTTACATGTTCTTAATAACATTTAAACTACAATGTTAGTGAAAAAGAAATTTTTTAGGGGTTTGCTTGCTAGGTATTCAAACGTAGACAGCATAAGCCCTAACACAAATGTATATAGTCTGAGACACATAGAAAGAAACTCGTAAGGATGAAGTGCAAATTAGTCTAAATATGAATACTAACAGTAGGAAAAATTAAACACAGGGCATATGGTTGAAAAGTAAGGGATGAGGCAATAAAATAAATTCTGCCATGACCACTTTACGGGAAAATGAAGACTGGATATAACTGCGCTTAATGAATCGATCTTTATCCATATTACTTAAGCGTTCCAGTTGAATTTTGCTATCGTTCCTATAGATCGGTCTTAAAACTTTACATATCCTCGAACGACTATGAATTGTAGTCAGAGTTTCTGTGAACTTATGTTGGCCCACTGTTTCAGGTTGAGTGGGAATTATTAAAAATTTATATCAAAATGAATGATAATATTCAGGTTGAATTGTGTGGTCTTACTGAGATATATTCCACATACGAGATTGTAATATGAATTTATAATAGATCACGAAGTAATAATATCCCTGATTTATTATTTAAAAGTGAGTATAAAAAATTAAAATGACAATATATATAACAAAATTTTCAGCTATTTTGATGAAAGTGACAATTCAGATTAAGTTATCAAGGGATATCCTGATGATTACTTAATCATAGTTTACATTAACAAGTCACCAGTGAAATTGATAAAGGTTGCTGATAGGCGTCTCAGACGAACAGTTTTGAAACCAAACATTCCACGTGACCACACAAAGTTATTACAATAATTCAGTGAATCAGTGGTGGGTTTTCTCAAGCACGATCAATCATTCTATAATATAGTCAAGATTTCCATCGAACGTTTAGTATTAGAATTCATCTTCATAATAATGATAGTTAACCAATGGAATTAGTAACTTTATGTGTAATCAATTTTATTGGTTTCTTGTGTTAGTTCGTTCAAGTCATTATCTAATACACATGTACCTAATTTGTCTAGCTAGATTATGGAGATGAATAATCACACCGAGATATTTAAATACATGATGTTTACTTTTGTAACAGCATAAATGACAGGAGTAGTGAGAAGCAAAAGAATGATTTAAAGAACCGTATCTTTATACTATATACAGTCTTTCCATCTCTGAATATAAACATATCTTGGTACTATATGTGATAAGACTGTTATTCTGTTTTTAATACTAATAATTATGGTTGGTAAACATTGACATTATTGAACAAACTAAGATGTAAAAGTAACACAAAGTAACTTTTATTTTATTTATTTTCTTACCAGATAGAGTTGAATAATTTAATGTTTTTATTTGCTGGATTGACGGTAAAATGACCAAGATTGTTGGGAGTATGTGTACTTTTTTGTATATGTGTGCATAAATGTGAGAGTGAGAAAGAGTAATATTTGAATAGTCCCCTAATCAGATTATCATAATCTTGAGCTAACAGAAGATTTCAGTACCTGCATATGTGAATACGTACTCATACACAGACGAATAAATATTTCACAATGTGAAAAGATATGGACTATTTTACTGAGGTTAACTTCCGTTTAGAAACACAGTCACTTGGTTTGATTTATTTAGAGTAAGAGAAAAACAAACAAGCAAACATGAAAAAAGATGGGTGCATGCTCATAGTAGTGATATTTTTTGCTGAATTAATGGACCAATAACTGCTGTTATATTGCTAGACATTTTATGCAGAGTCATGAAATCTGCTTTTGGATTGTAACTCAAAGGATGATCAGTCTGAGCCCAAAGACTAACAATAGAGAGGTAAAAGCTGTTGATGACAGGTAACACCACTCTCACAAGAGCTTACATCAACTCTGTGGTTAACTGAATACCATCTGGATCCTATAGCAATCGGTTTTCAATTTGAGTATGGATAAAAATCAGAAACAAGTATGCAGTTACATCAACTTATTTGATTTAAAATGTGAATAAACATTAACTTTTGATTCAACTACTGATTAGTTTTCTTGGCAAAGCTGTTTGTCCTACAAGATGGGGTTGCTGATTCCATGTCCAAACCTATTCCTTTATTCAGGCTTGGGACCAGTAGTAACCCTAGGAGAGCTAAAGGCGAAGTTGAATTCAACTACTAACAAAGATAATTAATATCTGACTGCAACCGATTTCAAACAGTACCTGTCAACATACCTCAACATTCATTCACCCAATTATTCATGGATTAATAGAGTTGTGTAGTAAATCCATGTATCTATGTATTCTTAAAATGAGAATGTTGATCACTATTTATGGACAGCTAAATTACTTTTCAACGTGATTAGCGGAAAATGACAATGTTTAACAGTGATCTGTGCACTAGAATTAATTAGGATAAAGTAAATGCAATGGTGAATTGAGTATTTCCAAATTATTCAGTCTCTGAAGGCGGATATAGTTAAAATATTCTGTCGTAAGAAAAGATTTACTAATTACTGGTGAGAAAGTGTCTACGATGTCATACAGTAACTCAACTAGTTTTCTCAAAGAACCGACTAATTTAAATTTATTTATGCCAGGATGATCGTCAAATTTAGGAAGTGAAATCACGGACCATGTAGGAATTCAAAGTAGTAATATCCAGGTTTTCATCATTTTACCTTAGCCGAATGAAATAGGATGTTCAACCATCAGTTCATTACGATTACAGTTAACAGTTGATAACTCTATTTACATAGTAACATATATTAACTGTTATTTATACATTACCCCACACTTATAATTGATAGGTGAACATCGTAAAGTCACCGTCAGTTTCTTATTAAAAACCTTGTTTTAATGAACCAGTTATGGACGATCTGTTGGATGTTATTTTTTCCTGAAAACAATAAATTTTTAGAGTGGGTTAACACAATGACGAGTAAACAGACAGTATTAATATGATAGCCTGATGAAACACTCGATGATTAAGTTGAAACCTAATATTTTCTCTGATAGTTTGGTTATTTGTTGAAGATCAATGAGACTATAACTTAAAGATTGTTGCTTCTAGTTTGGCCATATACGAGTCATTATTTCATTATAATTTTACCTAGTGCGTAAATGTCAGCGTCTTAGTATAAAAGTATTCCTGAATGGTCTTATTCATAGAAAGTGGTATTGTTCACCTTCTGTTCAATATTTATGAAAATATTTTTTTCGAAATTATATTATCTTAACTACTTGTGACAGGACTGGAACAAGTCCCCGCATTAAAACATGGAATTAATTATAGTCCAGATACTTGGGATTTTTTTTAGTCATGACTAATACTATAATAAACGTCAGTTACATTCTAATTAATCCTGTAGTCATTCTCTAGTGCTTAATGATGAGTAGATTTTATTGATCAAGTTGCAAAGTAGTTACGAGGCTGACAGACTCAACATTACAATGAAGTTTGTCTCTACGTTAGGAATTTGAATGCGGCCGCGATGAAGCTGTAAGCTTAATCTTCGTTCTAGTTAACACTCGTCATCAAAAAGTATTTATAATCTTGACGGATTCGAATGGGATTGTCCAGCAACTTAGTCTAGCGGCCATATTCCATTAACATTGCAAAGTAGACAATATAAAATGGTTTACTACTCTGTGACAAATAATTCCTTATCCATATATTATTATTTTCATATATTTAAATGTATCACGGTATATGCTAAAGAAAATCTGAGTGGTTGGAAACTATTCTAGTTAACAAATGGAATCCATTAAAGTGATAGTCTAAGCGACCTGAAGTAATATATATGCACTATTAATGAGCAAGATTGTAAATGTAAAAATGTGATTAGAATAGCTTTTAAATGTTTTCCTGAGTAACGCTACAGATTTCAGTCAGCTTGTACACCATAATCTAAGATCAATAGTTTCCAAAGGAATCCAGAGTTCAGAGTTTTGTAGTTAGTATTTTTCAAGTTGTATTATCTTTAACAAAATCTTATTATCATTATTTTCCTCCATTGTCTGTAATACATGAAACATTACAGTAGAAATTAAAACCAGATGAAAATAAATGAAGAGGTAACACTTTTATGAAATAATTTTCATCGTAGTGTCGTTAACTGAATCAGCACTGAAAAATCAGGTAGAACAAAGACAATTCTTTAGTTCTAATCCAGAACTTCTCTGTAGTGTTCACTCACAATTCCCATACAGAATCAAATACGGTAAGTTTAAGTATCATTATTAAGTACATATTTTCATTAATTTTCAGTTATTTCCTGGTTAATATCATCCATTGCTTAAAAAAACGAGTCCTAAATTGAAAACATGACACGTCTTCTATTGAAATGTATTTGTGGTAGTTGTGTATATTAGTAGCTTCTTATTTATTTAAATATAATTTTTATTGTTTTTTCTTGCTTTCTCTTTCACTCTTTCTCCATAAAACCATCCAAATCCCACTGACCAATGAAAAAAAGCTCTAAATGAAAGTGAAAACAGGAAAAATAATTATGCATTTTCTTTTCTTTTTTTTAAATTTAAAAAGCTAAATTAGTTTAACCATTCGAATATCTTGTTTTCTGGTAGGCGTAATTAACCAAGTGTGTTAGAATGTACAAGTCTATTGATAATGATGATACTAGCACGAAAGTACGGGGTGGGTTGAAAAAATGATTTTATTTCCCTATCCTATTCTCCCACCTCCAAATATACTGTTTATAAATTTTCGTGTAAAAGCATGGTAACTACATGATGTTCAGTGGTATTTTTATTATCAGCAACATCATCGTCATCAGGAAGATAATAATAATAATAATAATAATAATAATAATAATAATAATAATAATAATAATAATAATAATAATAATAATAATAATAATAATAATAATAATAATAAAGTGATGACAATAACAACTGGTTTTGGCAAGAAGTAATGAAAGATGGAGTTACCATAATGTTCACCCTGAATTTAAGTCTAAGGTAAAATCCAGGAGAAAAAAATAAAACGAAATCAGTTTATGCATATGTATTTGTATATGTATGTAGGCAATTCAGTTACAAGCCACTGTATGTGCATGGATTTTCGTAGGAAAAAACAACATTTAAACTGCTTAATACTTTTGTGCCAACACGGAGAAAATATATATAACATAATAAACATATGCCTAATTTATATTTGTGTTGAATGGACATGAAGTTCAATAACAAAAGCAAAATTTATTATGTTGTCACTCTCTTTTCTAGATTTTCTTTTCAGGAAAAACGAAAATAAAATTTAATCAAATTAGTATGAAAAAGTTGGGATTGTTGGTGAGGTCTATAATTGGGGAATAGAAAATTTCTTATAACAAATCCTGAAACAAAATGAAATCGATATTCAACTGGTTAAACGAGTAACCTAAAATCAAATCGGGTTATAAATTATCCGAGTAGTTTAGAGCACTATAAATGTTGTCAATTTGAAAACTTAATGAGCATTCGAAATTCACTGGTTTGCAATTTCAAATCAAGTAAATATACTGTGTCATGTAATCTCCATCCGGCATTGAGTAACTACTATTTCACTCTCGAATTGGTTTATTTAGCAGAGTAAAGCTTTCGTCAAGAAATTTCGAATATCAATTTTGGGGTTGTTAGTATACATATGATTATGATAAACCTACTAAATCCATACAAAATTATATAAATAACACTAATTCCTGTGTTCCTAATTATTATAAGTGGTGTCAATCTGTAACAAAGACAAATTTTAACAATGAAAACTGTCAATTAATGATATTTAATGCTTAACTTTAGGCAAAGATCTTGCCTCAGGAATATTGCAAAGCTCTAATTGTTTATTGCGCTTCGATTTTGTCCATGGATTCTCAAGAGTTTTGGAAGTAAGCTTGAACTTTTAAGGTCAGCTAGGCTTGAAGTATGATAGATTCCCAAAGACAGAATTGTGTATCTGCGCATTGTATCCAGATCTAACCTGGACTGTAAATATTGATCACTGAATTTCAACTCAGTTGTCAAAGTGATTACTAATCTTCTTGGGCTCAAAGTCAATGGGATTGTGGGTGTTCGTTGATGAAGAATTCCAAACAAAGATGAAGATCTCTAGTGCTAGGGCGCAGGAATCTGTTTAATGTAAGTCTATGAGAAACATTACTTTCACCCTAACTGAAAAGTGTATAACTGTCACTAAAGTAATTTTTAACCTGACACGTTTGTGTAAAACACTAATACAAATGCACTTGAAAATCAATTATCCACTCACTTATCAATAACTTTTAAATTATTTTCTCTAAGGGGAGGCACCATATTTAGTAGATAAGTGAGAGATATTTTTCAGTAACATTATCTACGAGTACATGGTCGTCGTAATTTTTTTAAAGTTTACAAGTCTAATCATTTGTATGTAGTGAATATAAAAGCCAAGTTTTATATATATTTACTATTTACATGTACACAAAAATATGGGATAAACCTGTCACTAGATTAGATCAAATATGTCCAATATTTACACTATCTTCCTATTGACAGCAATCTAGAATAAAGTTTGGAACCTTTAAAATATATGGCATTTTAATTGTAAACAATCTACTCTTTAATTTTACTTAATAGATTTTATGTAGGTGAATAATTTTGACAAACTGATACTAGTAGGTGACAAAGAGCTAAAGCCTTTATATTTTTTTATTTAATTATTTACATCAGGTTGTATTCATGACATTTACTAAAAACGAGATGATGATGTTGATATTTGATTATATATAGACTAAAGTTTAGTTATTATGTCAATGTTATGTGGTAAATAATTTCAAGTTAAATGAAAATAAGAAAATAAGGGTATAGGACGTAATTGTTTTCTTGAATGAGTATCACAAAGTATGAAATCTCACAGATCGATTCCGGGAGGATTTGAAAATACGCATCTTCTCCAAGTACCATACTCAAATGAAAATAATTGGCACACTTTAGATTCTGTGTAACATTCTATCGTGTGAAATTTATCAGTTAAAATAACTGATGAATCGATCAGCTTGTGACCAGCCTATCAAAACTTTAATTCGATTGGTTTATTCATACTCCATCTAATCGCTATGTCTGGCATAAAATTAACAAATTGTTTTTTCATGTGTGTCCATATTGTTATTTTTCTTCTCTTCCTTAGAATGACAAAACACTAAAAACGCTTTCAGTACATATTCTAATCCGTGGTTGGCTAATTTATAAAAGGGGGAAGAGAGGTTAGCATACAAAAAGTTTCCGTATTTTCCATCTCATTAACTAGACTTTAGACACATAATAAGAAAATATAATGAGGGAGGGGGTTAAGGAAAAATATGAATGTTCCAATGTTAACATCTATGTAAATAGATATCCTTGTTTTCCCTGATTACTTTTGCTACAGAGTGAATATGTAGTCAATGTAATATTCTGTAACCTGTAGATTCTTCTTTGGGCGAGTGTCTTGCTGTATCCGTGCAGCGTCAACACAACAACACACAATAATAATAATAATAAAACTGCATTATACATACGACCAACCGAAGTATTTATTAAGAATAATATTTTACCTTTTCGCACTCCCAAGTCACACAGTTAATAATACCCTTTCTGAAATAAACTTGACATTGTCACCACTATGATCAATATGAGCAGTGTAACAGAGACGGATAAATTTCTTTCACAGAATTATAAACACTTGCATGAATTAGATCAAAATACATCAAATACTGACTGTGATATTTACGACAATAATAACCATGAATTATTTACTTCAACTTCAGTACACAAAAGAATTCATCAAAATGTTATAAATAACCAAATGTTAGTGCATCAAGGTGCTTTACTTGACCTTTCAGCTTCAATGAACTCACCATTTACAACTTCCGGTACATATCGATCACAAAAGTCGGATTATTCTACTTGTCATCAATATAATTTACTCATAAGTAGTATGAAAACAAAATCAGTGACAGACAGAGGTACTTCACATTTGAATACAAAAAATGAACAGAATGACGTTGATAAATCACTTAGCCCAAACATTTATACAGAATGTTTACAGAACTTAAATGAAGAAACCAATATCGACTTTTTGAACGATCATGATGATGATGATCTGGATAGGGAATTAGCTGAACCGGAATTAGAAGGTGAGAAATTATTCTCTATGACCGAAAATCCGATAAATCATTTGAATTCCCCGTCATCGGTAAATAAATCTGCAACAGTTAAACCTCCATACTCTTATATTGCGCTGATTACTATGGCAATATTACACTCACCGAAACGAAGACTAACATTATCTGGTATATGTGATTTTATCATGTCCAACTTTCCTTATTACCGAGAACGATTCCCAGCGTGGCAGAATTCAATTAGACATAATTTATCTTTAAATGACTGTTTTATTAAAGTGTCGCGCGAGCCTGGTAATCCTGGTAAAGGAAATTATTGGACATTGGATCCACAATCTGAAGATATGTTTGATAATGGCAGTTTCTTAAGACGTCGTAAACGTTATAAACGATCACTGACAAGAGTAGATTCTAGAAGATTCGACCAACAAAATCATCAACGTCAATATTATCATCGCCAACAACATCAACCAGAACACGATCATTATAACAGTCATCAATTCGATCCAGTGTCTAACGAGATAAAAAGTGGAGATAAAAATAGTTTTTGTTATACAGCAGGGCCAAAATCCCTATCACAAAATGAATTGATAACACTAACAACAACGTCTATGGAAAAAGAAAATGATTTAAAGCTTATAATTTCTTACTCTACAACACCGTCTGTCTGTAACCCCCCTATTTGTCCACTGACCAGTTATTCAATGATTCCACCACCAAATTTCTTACTTTCTAATTTAAATGAAGGTGACTTGGAAAAGTTTAAGGATACAATTTTAAACTCCTTATCTTTGTTCCACCAGCATAACAATAATAATCATCAATATTTTCATCAGTTACAAGAGAATGAATCGTTTTTAAATTTTCTCCATTTTCCGTCCATTTCCCAAGTGACTATAAATCAGTATCAGAAGACAAATAATACAATCGAATCGCATAGTACCACAAATAAAGTTGATTTTAGATCAGTGAAAAAAGTTTCAAACAATCCTAATTTGGATAAATTTTCAATCGATTACTTACTAGACACAGGACGAAAAGAAAATGTTTCTTGCTTGCAAGGAATCCACAAGACCTAATATAATTTAGTATTCTTTAACATGTACAAAATTACTTTTTCATATATAGTATTACCACTAATAATGATTAAACCACTTTTATCATTTAAATTTAACCAGATCACTGTTGTACAGAGTACATTTATTTATAGATTCGTTCTACATACACCATATTGGTAAATTTATCTTAGCACACTAAAAAAACAAATAAATACAAATTTTAAAAATTAATTTCAAATGACTTACTCATTTTATAAAATGGCGTACAAAATATGAGATTTAGTCGTAAGTTTTATATGTATTATTGTGATTGTTATCGTTGGTACTTATACTATTTTGGTATTTCGTTGTCCTGATGTAGCGTGATAACTTAAACCGATGCACATATATGGGAGGTTCTACACTGTGTACGACTGACTGATACGTTCATAGGTTACCTCAACACTTTCAGCCGAGAAATTTTGCAGCTTCATAAATAAAATTGCATCATAAAATGTACATCATTCAAGGTTCCAAGATATGCTTATAGTTAATACTAATGACATTATTCAGAGCATATTCTTCATCCAAACTGATGAGGTTGCTGTGCCATATTCCTATTTAACAAAATAATAATTTTGTTGGTGGTTAATATTCCGGGGTTTAGAGCGTCAGTTTAGAGTTTTGTAATAAGCGTTTAACTGATTTTTCAATGAAGTTCATTGTAATAATGTTTGTTTTTTGAATGATAATAAAAGTGTCAATATCAAACTATCCATTTGAAATAAGAATTCATTATGTAAGTGAAAGCTGTAAACATTGGTTTTAAAAAAAACACATACATTGTAGATTTGCTGGGAATTAAGAAGGGATATTATTCACTATGGAGAATTTTGTAATTAATAGCTATTTAGGATAACTTTGAAAATAACTTTGAACTCAAACTGATATATGATCAATAATGAGTGCGAACCAGGAAACTGCTACAAAGTTATTTGGTCATGGTATTCACATATTTAGAATTATGAAATCCTTCTCTACATAGAGAACATGCAATATTTTTAATAATGGGAAAATAAGATAGTGTTGAAGGCTAATCGAAATTTATTTTCTTTTTCTTATAAATATGTGGCTGCTGTTCTGCAAGTTTATCAGGAAGATCATGTGTTATACATTAACTATATATCTAAGAAGTTATGGCCAATATCGAAACTGGAAAGAGCTTGAATACTAAGTTAGTTAACAGTAGTTGGGATGGAAATAGTGCTAAGAGAGAAGAGAAATTACGTTACGAAAGAAAGGTCCTTGAATGTACAGTTAGCAAACTATCTGAGAATTATTCAAAAATTTCACGACGTAATGATTGTTACAAATCAGTCCACAGAAAGGAAATAGTCTGGAGAAATCTGTCCCACAAAACACAAGTGAAATAGTCAGTCAGTCAGTTACAACGTTAGACCAGGCACATATTTGTATCGGTCCAAGTTGCCATACCTCATTAACACAATAAGATGGACACCGGATTTATAAAAGTAGTTAATTCAGAGGTGGTAACATATAAAAGAAAGGTTGCAATAACGATATAGTATAGGAAGAAAGAATTGGTTCGTAGAAAGAAAGATATGAAATGATTTTAATCTCTTAGCTTAAGGGAAGACAGAGAGTGTATACACCAACGCCATTGTGATCGATTCTGAGCCATGTCATTCAGAGTCTCCAACCATCGGTTACGATAATCACGCGGACCCCAACCAAGTAGTCTGCATCTACCAACATGGCACAGACCAGAAGTTAGTGACTTCAAGCACTGATGCTACATTTTGGTTTGGCCACCCCTAAGTTTCTTCCAACCATCCCGAACACCGGTTAGCATTGCACGTCATGGTAATCGGTGTTCGGGCATACGTAACACGTGGCCCAACCATCTCAGTCGATGAAGATTCACAACCTCATCAACTGATTTACCATCATTCCCTAATACCCTGTGTCTAACCTCACTATTACTTACCCAGTGATCCCAGCAGATGCCAGAAATATTTCTAGGGCATCTGTGGTCAAATACTAGTAGCTTACGAATGTCTTATACTCTTAATGGCCATGTTTCGCTGCCGTAAAGTAAGACAGAACGGACTGCCGCGCAGTATACTCGTCTTTTTATTGATGGACGGACTCGACTGGTAGTATTCGAATAAAGAGCCTTCACAAGGTTTATGTACTTCTGAGGTACGCCTTTCAGTGACAGACACTACCACAGAATCTCGCGGTCTACCGAGTCAAATGCTGCTTTTAAGTCAAGAAAGACCACCATTGTCGGACGCCGATAAGTATGCCTATGTTCTAGAACCTGACGAATGGTGAATATGTGATCGATGCAGCCACGACCAGGTCTGAAGCCAGCTTGATTCTCTCGTGTTTGCAGTTCACGAGTCTTAGTTAGGCGTCTGATAATTATCGAGGCTAGTATTTTAGATACTATATTAGTTAAATTAATCCCTCTATGGTTGTCACAGGATGATTTTGATCCTTTCTTATATATTGGGACGATAAGTGATTGCGACCAGTCAGATGGGATAACGTCTAATTCTCAGATCTTAGCTAAAATATTAGTCAACCTAACCGCCAAAATTGGACCACCATCCTTAAAGACTTCTGGAGCCAATCCATCTGTACCAGCTGCTCTTCCTTGTTTCAGATTAACTATAGCCTTTTGAACTTCTGCTAGAGTTGGGGGACCTACTTCAATGTTCCATTTACATTTTCTAGGAATGGAGGTTAGTTGTAGAGTAGCTGAAGATCAGTTGAACTGTTCTCTGAAATGTTCCGCCCATCGTTCTAAACATCTGGACTGGGAGCAGATGAGAGTGTCGACTTTATCCGAAATAGTCTAACATACACTTGACTTCTGAATCCCGATTTCTTTTATTAGTCTGTAGAGCTGTCTAATGTTACCTACAACCGCCGCCTTTTCCATCTCTTTTAATTTCGTTGACCACCACTGCTCACGGCCGTTTCTTAGACTTTTGCTTAACCTAGATCTGATTTGCTTAGGCTCTACATCGTGTTCAGAACCTGATGGGATGAGTTTGCGAGAATCTATCAGTGCAATAGACCCTTGTAACCCTTTGGTTTAAATCACTAATAGATGTCACTGCTGTTTCCACAGCCAATTGTATGCCTTCACAAGCAACATCTGGATCAACCTCGTCTTCAGAACTACCTAAGTGTGACCCCAGTTGTTCCTGGAACCTACTTTTGGTTTTCTCGCTACTCAATTCAGTTCTAATAGGTCTTTTTAATGTGGCTGTTTTGCGTCCAGTGAGGCGCAAACAGATGCGTGCCCGTATTAGAGCATGGTCGGAGTCCAAGCAGGTACACCAGAATGAGCGACAATCTTCTATCGACCCTCTCCAACTATGACTGATGGCAATATGGTCTATTTGAGTCCATCGTTGGTTTGGTGCAAGGGGTCGCCATGTTAGACGATGTCTCTCCTTATGCCTAAAATTAGTGTTTGCTAAGAATAAACGATTGTCTGAGCACAGCTGCAGCAGACGATCACCATTATCTGTTCGTTCTGCCGGAATACTAAAATACCCACCTAAATTTCGTTCTGTTTGGTTTAAACTACCTATGTGCATTAAAGTCACCTGCTACGAGTACTATGTCTGAGCGTTTAGCTTTATGAAAAAGTTCAGATAGCTTTTTGTAAAATTCATCTTTCACTTCATTCGAGCTGCAGTCAATAGGAGCGTAGGCAGAAGCGACGAAAAGGCAACGACGTGTGTCCATATCCTTCTGAGTTCTTACGGAGCCGTTTAGCTGAACAGCACATAAACGACTGTTAACGGGGATCCACTCTAGCAGTGCTTGTTCGGCCCTCATGCTTAGTGCTATACCCACACCTACCAGTCCACAAGAATCCGCCATGGAGTCGTCAGATACACGGATAGTGTGTCTCGTCGGCTCTCCGTTTTGGCGAGGTGAGGTCAAGTGAGTGACCACACTAGGATCCTGTATGCGTGTTTCGGAGACACAACATACATAAATGGTGCGAGATTCTAGGGTTTTAGTCAAGGAGGCCTGCTGACCGATTTGACGTAGGGTGGGTACGTTGAAGGCTCCAATGCGTAGTTTGTAGCGAGGTTTCAGTAGACCTGAGACAGTGTTTCGCGCACTAGAATCGTTGGCTATGGTGACACTTGAGGAGGAAGCCAAAAGAGTAAGTTTAGAGTTCAAAGTCGATGTAGGAGGAATAATAGTAATTGAAGAGGGAGGTTGATTATGAATACAGTGGTCTTGAGTGCTGCTAGAGGTATGAGGGCGGTTATCACTTTCCGGTTGCCCACACCGTGGAAGGGTTGTTCTGGAGGTACCTGACAAGGAAATTGGATTAAAGGTGGTCTTAGTGACCTCAGAGCGTGACCGCAGTTGTCAAGATCCAACTGCTCGAGGTCGGTCACACATGACCTTTTTATGGGTAATTTTCGTAATAGCTACTCACTTGTTTGGATCTTACCACCGGAGACGGATTTCCGTGAGATAAGACGAGATATGCATTTTTAGGGTCGACCTTTTCTAACCTCACCCCTCCTTGTGGGAAGGCAGCACCGCTGTTGGGCTGCTTGTCTAAGGGAAACACCTTACTGCTGTCACACCTCTGTACAGTCAGCAGTACGACTTCGCCTTCGGACCTTGGGTTTGTTACTTTTAGTATTACCGCTCTTCAACCGACCTCTCTGACATGATAGGACCTTGAGGAACGATTGTTTTAGCCAGTATTGCTCGATTGCTTCATCATGATATGCAAGCCCGACCATCACGTTAAGGTAGCAACAACGGTAGAGACAAGTGAAATAAGCATCTATTGTTTGTATCACTTTCACCTGGCTACCTATACTTTCTGAAAAAAATTCGTAAGAATTCAGTAAATTAGTAATGGATTTAATTCGGAACTTAAAAATATTAGGGAAATAAACATTTAGAACAAAATAAAAGTATCCACACATCATTTAAATAAAAAAACTTTATGGAAATTTTATTTCATATGTGTCTTAGGGCTCACACCAAGGATCTCCAAAAAAACATTGTCAGAGGCTCTACCTTCTAGTTGTTCCTAAGTTTTATTCGAAAACTTGATGCCTGTCACCGATTATTCGAGCCATGTACTCTTTGATACACCAATTCCCATTTCACACTCGGAATTCCAGGTTAGAGCTTGTCTTATGAGGCAGTTTAGTGGTTTCCGTAAAGTATGTCCTATTCACCTCTGACGTCTTTCGCTAATTCCTCCCTCAACCGGTAGATTATTGTTGATGATCTCTGGTCAATGGATCTGGAGTATCTTGCGTGGATAGTTGTTCATAAATATCTATACATTTTTGGTAATGGTTGTGGCAGTTCTCCGAATTTCAGCTTTACACAATAGAATGACCTCAACGTTAGCGTTGAACGTCCTGACTTTGGTGTTGGCTGACAGTTGTTTTGAGTTCCAATGTCCTTCGCTTGTAGCGTTGTTGCGCCCACCTTTCCAACTTGTACCTCTACATCAGCATCGGTTACACCCTGTTTATCACTGATGCTGCACGGACGTGTAAAGGCTTTCACCTGTTTCAGAGCATGACCATCAAGTGTGTTTGTGTTGGTGCTCACTGTGTTGCAATCCAGGGTTTTTCTTCGTCCCTTTTGAACGATGAGGGCTGCGTATGCGACATCAGGAACTGTCATGCACACAGCACAAATCATCCAGCTGCATTCAAAGTGTTCACTGTACTTTATGCTTCGCCTGAGATGTGGTCTTCATAATCTAGTCAATAACCGGAAGAAAGAGGAAAGGTGAGTGTAGGGAGTCTTTTCTAACACCAGTCGTCCCTTGGAACAGATCTGTGAGTTGCCCTGCGTGCACGATTCTGAGATTCGGTTAGTTATAGAATCGATTTCTCTTCTTAAACACAGTTATAATATAAATGAATAAATAATTTTTCTGCTCATTGGGATATTACAAATACATTATTTATTTATAACAATCTACCCAATGCTCAATTTATTCGAAATTCTCAAGTCAAACCTTGGTAATGATACCTACAGTTATAATAGTACAAATAATCATTTCTCGTCACCGTTTATGTAGCGATATTTATTTTCATGGAGTTGGGTTTTTAATTCTACGACTGGCCGCCTTGCTTTTTCTGAACATGGGAGTGATAGTATCTGCAAAGTGGCCCGGGTGAAGTTAAGAACTAATGAGGTCGTTCTTCTTGAATATATTAGTTTGATCACCTTGAATCAACGTCAGTATTTTTGTGATTTCTTATTGTGTTTTCAGAAGAATTTATTTGAACACACAATACTTTGTTATAATCTTGTTTTTTCAATGTTTATTAAATGACTGATATTAGCTAGTAGGTGTTAATTTATCGTTGTTTTACTCTGATTAGTTTTTGATGAAAATCTTTTATCTATATAAATAATGCTTTACATATTATATCTTTAATTATTAAATCCATCAGAGGTACGGATATACCACTGTTAATATCATTCTGAATGCGGTTTTGCTGCTGACGGAATCTCGCTCTAAGTAATCAATAATCCCATTAAAACTGTGTAAAGTAGTAAGTTATTTTTAAATTTAAACAGAAGTAATTATTACCATAGTGAAGTTTGTACTATACTGTCACAAGTAATATATTATCCCATAAAGTCATTACCAAATATATATTTACCGCTACCACCAGGTAGATCAGCAGCACATATAACTTATAAAATTAGTAACAGTACATCTCTAGAATTTTGACTATCATGGGTAATGCTTTTTTTGAAATAGTTTAAAGCTTTAATCTATGAAATTACTCAATTTCGATTGCCAGCTGTATCATTTTATGACTGAGGTGCATTGAAAATGGACTGAATATGGATCTTTTAAATAGTGTGATCTCAAACCATTGCTAATCAATCTGTCCACCTTCATGCTCATACGATTATGATTACATAACTTGGAAGATTTGCACTGCTAACCAGACGTAGACTAGGACGGAACATTTAGTCACAAATTTCTAGTTCCAGTTGTCATAGGGACTTTAGTCAGTTCTCACAAATCATATCTCTAAAAGTATCTCCACAAAATAATTTTATTCACTTAATCATTTATTGACATAAATTCTGTTTTGTTACGTGGACTGTGCTCTTACGAAATCTATTTGATGTCCAGTATAAACTGAGCCCTGTTTTCATACATCAACAATGTTAGACAACAGATTAAATTTGACTAGATTACTTTATTGCAAGTCTAAAGAAAAAGTTACTTTCAAAATATAGGAAACAATTCTGATTGTTAAATCCAATTTGTTGGTTTGGAACTGAGATTATTTCATTTAATTGAAATCAATTTTCACTGAATACAAAAGCTATGTACAGGTCAAAAGAGGAGTGATGATTGAACCTTTACTCGAAACAATTACGATGCATGCATCCTTGGAGGTAGTATGCTCTAATTCAGGTAATACGTTCAGCAATGTATAAACCAATCATCGTTATATAGGAAACTTATTTACAAGTCAGACTTAGTCACATGCATAATCAGACTGAAACTATAATTCGTTGGTTATAAGTCACGTTGAACATCTGAAACACAAAATTAACATTTTATTTAAAAAAAAATATAATATAACGGAATCTTAACCTAGAATAAAACACTTCTTGATTACTTCCTCCTTATTATCTATCAAATAATTTATTAGAGAAACAATTTACATATATCTTTGAGAAAGTGTCATAAGATAATTCGATTAAACAGTACATTGTAACTTATATATATCAAATGGTTTGTGGAAATGCACAACTAACCCAATAGGAATAGTTTCCAGATTATTTATTGAGTAACTCAGATATTATTAGGCTTCCGATTTTATTGGATTTCATTTTCAATACTAGTGAGGAGCAAAGCTATTGGAACAATTGAACTTTTGTAAATTGCTTTATTGTTATTTTTGAGGTATCAGCCTAGTTGTTCAAACAGCCAATCTACAAACGATTAGTGTCAACTTTGTTCTCCTTTCTACATACTGCAGTTCGAAACATTGCTGCCGAAAGTTAGACGCCTGAATATGGAGCTTGTAACTGAACCAAACTATTTTGTACCTTGAAGGGATTGTCAGAGTGGGAAATATAGAGTTTAGAAGTGGAGAAAAGAATAGAGATCCAGAATTGCTTGGAAATTCGGAATCTTAACCACTATGAGGTTTAACAGTGTATTATGTATGCCCATACACTGCCTAATCCTGAAGTTGTATGTTCACTGGACTTAGATTAAAATATAAAAGGTTGAAGGTGGTTAAAATAAGACATTTCATCAATCCATGTAGTTAGCAGCTAATAGTTTGGGCAACATGCTAGGAGATTCAGGCTTCCTAGTTGATATAGAAAAATAATCAAAATCAATTGTTGGAAGCCTCAGGGTACATAGATCAAGAACATTTGAAGCAGAGAATAGGCGCATTACTTACTTTCGCCTAAATCTTGAGTAGTATTATTTTACACTTTAAATTATCATATGATTCGTCTCTCTTGAATATTATTTCTAATATTGGGCTGCCAATATTATTTGCATTTTTACTTCATAGCTTTTCATTTTCTTGATATTCTCACATGAATTTTGGCGAACTGCACATTTATGACAGATCCTCATTTTTTCATGACCGAGTTACGTCGTGTTTAAACTTCATAGGTTGGAACATCGAAATTCACTCAAATTAAGGTGAAAAATCAGTTCAATATTACATTTCTACGCTGATCCTTAATAATGAGAAAGTTTTTGACTCTCAGTAGGATTAATATGAAATACTTTATGGGTTACAGGCTATCACCCTGCTGTAAACCTGCAGGATTCCAATGATGAACAGCTTCATTTTCTACTTCACTATCGTATTAAGAGTTGAGTTTATGAAATAATTAACCTTAATCTAAATATTATTACCGTAAGAAGGTGGAAAGTGATAATTCTTCCTATTGCTCAACTTGTTTCGAAGTGAATTTTATAACCTTATCAAACAAGAATAACTTTCTTTGGAAGTGCTGGAAAAAATGTTACTTATTACTTGATCAGATGAAGAATGTGGATTAACTGAAAGTACATTTAACATAAAATTGTTTGAAATTTTCAGCCATTAACTTGAAATATTCAATTCATAGTATTTTTGGTTGGTAATTCAAATTAATATACCAAATAAGAATTCCCGTAATAGTGCAATTTAAGGCAAGTAGAAATAGATGAGCACAATTGAACGTATTATATTTTGAATTCGTAATAAGCGTTCTATCAAGCACCAAGGAACCATCAGTTTGTTAAAGACAGTCGATAACTTTGAGTAAGTCATTTCTTTGATATTATAGCGATTACTGTGTTGGGTGAAACTGATAGGAAGCCCAATACTCACGCTCAGCTTACTACTACCTAATATGTTACACATGAAAATTCATGTTTCATTCTGAATATGAAATTATTTCGGTTTGTTTTCGATACTAATATATTCTTCATAAAACAACTTCACTAACAGATTTTGGTAAGTATCAAACCGTTAATAAATTTGTCTGCATTGCCAATTATAATACCTAGACATTAGAATCCTTCAAAAAGTAAGAGGATACTCTAGGATAAGGAAATATCCGATAGTTGCTGAAGCAGAGACAAGCAAATTTGAGTTCGTTACTTATTTTACAAAGTGACTTGTAATTCAGCAAAAATTTAAAAAATGCAGAAACATTGGTTAGTTCTAATAACCCTTATATTTGTTCAGGTACTAAGAAATTTAACAGACCGATTCCTAGACAGACTAATTTGCATTTTTCTTGTTTCGAAATTACGTGATATTATATAAACTACTTATTTGTAAAATAGTAGATTAGATGACATCAGAATCCTTCAAAAAGTAAGAGGATACTCTAGGATAAGGAAATATCCGATAGTTGCTGAAGCAGAGACAAGCAAATTTGAGTTCGTTACTTATTTTACAAAGTGACTTGTAATTCAGCAAAAATTTAAAAAATGCAGAAACATTGGTTAGTTCTAATAACCCTTATATTTGTTCAGGTACTAAGAAATTTAACAGACCGATTCCTAGACAGACTAATTTGCATTTTTCTTGTTTCGAAATTACGTGATATTATATAAACTACTTATTTGCAAAATAGTAGATTAGATGACAACTGGTTTTTAACAGAAATATGTTTGTCTCAATTGCTAGTTATTCGCAAATTAATAATGAGAACTTTTATTTCACAAGACTTGTGGTTATTTTGTCATTCAACTTTATTTAAACAGTGTAGTAAAAAGGAATCCAGAAGGATCTTGTTGGAATTGTAAACTAGATATTGTGCGCATCAAAGGTGAACCATTTCCAGTTGATTCGAAGTTGACTGTACGAACTAGGGTACTACACCTTAAAAATCACATTAGTAGAAGTAAATAAAATATTTTCTAAATACAGTGTACTAGATGTTCCACAGTTGTGACCTTTGTAGAAATGATGAAATGAAAGTCACGAAATTGTAATTTCTAACTTATGAAATGTTCTGATAGCTGTTTACAACGACATACCATAGGGGAAAAGACCGAATGTAAAACTCGAAATTGACTTTGACTCCTCAAAACACTTATTGAAAAATAAAGGCATTTAGAAATAGACTATAATTGATCAAAGTTGCTAAATATAAAGCAACAAATATACTCATTTTTAATAACTCATGATTAGTTCGCAATCAATACCAGTAACACATGCACACGATTCAACTTGGATTCTTTATCAGATTCTTTAATAATGTATCTTTCAACTGACACTTGATGGTAGATGCTCAAATATGAGCGATAAGTTTTAAGGATTTAGATAGGATTTTCTTGATTTTTTTTACCAAATTTCACAGCTGGAGGATGTCTCTAGATTAAAGTACAAAATCAAATAAAGAAATACTATTAGAATCACCGTTACTACAAATGGGTTAATAGAAAAATCACTTATACACATTACTTTCGTTTAGCTAAACACTTTAGGCATATTTGCCTACCTTTGGAACATAGGAATTTTATGAAATCATGAACGGATACAACAGAGCCATGAGAGCACAGCAATACTTCTTTTGAGAAGACTTTGTCAATCTGTCCAGGAATCCCTCTCAATTTCGGAGGATAAATATCTGAACTGTCTGTTGATTTGTTTGATGACCTATTGCCTTCAGAATGAAAAGTAAAAAAACACATTACAATCGACAAAAAACCAAACAATAACTAAAATATTTTTCAGATATGTAACAGTCAAACAGATGATGGCAAACCATCAAGATTTCCATTTGTCCAAGAAACCTAACAATATTTCTTCGACTGAATAAAAAACTATGAAGATGACGGCACTGCATGACTTACACACAGACTAAACTTAACTTGTATAATCAACTCCACACACTGCAACAAGTAATTTCATTTAACTAACCTTTTTGATGAACGTAAACTACTACATAACACGAAGTGAACTGGTTAATGAAGGAAAAATAATAATGAGGAATTAACAAGCTCAGAATCTCAAATAGGAAGATAAAGAGTGGATACATCTGAATCATCGTGAATGATGTTGAGTCGTGCTATTTAAACTCTAACTACTGGTTATGATAATTAAACGGATACTAACCAGGTAGTCTATGCCTAATAACATAGCTCAGTTCACTTGTCAATGACTTCATGAACTGATACCATGTTTTGATTTGGCCTCCTCTAGCTTTCTTCCAGCTTACTTCACCACAAAACCGCTCGTCGAGGTAGGCAGTGGTTGACTCTTCACGAGCCTCACTTAAGCGTCGGATAGATGTTATTATTATATCACGACGAAAATAATGAATGAAAACTTTTGAGATCCATTTATGGACCAATAATACACGTATATTTTTGTCGTATAATTGTTAAGTAACTATACTATTCATATTCGTGTCCCTCTTATTATGAGCTTTATTTCGATCTGTCAACTATTACTATACGATTTAAAATTCTTGAGTTATGCGCTATATATTAATTACTATATCAGACATTCACAGCCACATTCGGTTAACTTTCGACTTTTCGAACATTGGCTTAAACGCCGATGGGTCTTTTTACTGTAGCTTTTCTGCATCCCGTAAGATGCAGATAAAACGTACTTGCACCAGAGAACGATTAGAATCTAAACATATGTACTAAAATGGTCATTAGTCTTCTACTTGGCCTCTTCAACGATGACTGGTGAGAATCTGGTCTATTTGAATCCATCTTTGAGTCAATTCGAGTGGAGGTGGTAATTTAGTCGGACGTCTCAACCGAGTATAGATCATACATCGGTAAGACCACCATCAATTCAGCTTCTTCTTCAGCAGTTTACTCCGTTCTAATTAATGGGCGTAAAACACGATTATTAAGAATGGAAGGTATTCGTAGGTTACCGGCAGACTATAGGTGTCTTCGAAGTATTGCTCAGGTATTTTGGGACCATCGAGTAACCAATCCAGGAGTCAGGGATAAGGTACTGCATAAAGATGCCAAGCCGATTGATGAGGTAGTAATTCTTCATCAACTGAGGTGGTTGGGACATGTGTTCGTACGCCCAACCACTGCCTACCTGGACGAACGGTTTTTTGGAGTAAGCTGGAAGAAAGCTTAAGGAGGCCAAACCCAAACATAGTACCGGTTCATGAAGTCACTGACAATTGAACTGAGCCATCTTAGTAAATGTAGATTACCTGGCTGGAGTCTGCGTAATAACCAATGGTTATAGACTTTTAATGAAATGGGTTAAAATCGTTTGCAATCGCCTAGGTACATCCGTTCTTCCCTTAAAATCTGGACTTCTAGACTCCTCACTTTATTTTCCTTATTTATATTTTCTTGTCGAGTCGTGACTTCAGCACCTAATCTTCCCTTTATCACTGATACTGTTACATCTACTACTCGGAGATTTGTTCTGAAAATTTCATCTCCCTGGGTTAATGGGTTATAGGATCTTGAACTGACCTATATACGTACCAGGTTGTACGTTGTGATTGGCCAACTGACACTGTTGTGGATAGGATAAAATGACCCGGGATGTTTAGTGTTTTGCATTATAATAAGCTTGATTCAAAAGCACGTGAATATACACGAAGAGAGTGGTTATAAATGAAATAGTAAAAGTTTGTTAATAACAATGTATGAATTACTATTGGATGCTGAACTTCGACTTTGCACGCTGACATCACAGGAGTCCAATTTAGCTGGTTGTAGCTTTTTCAAGTTCTTCAATCTATTGGCTTTCACTTTGAGAACTAAGTACTTATCTTCCAAGATCCCTTCTGAACAATCGCCTGAGTATCTTTTTGGTCGCCAAGTACCAGCAATTATTCTTCGTACAGTAGCTGCACTTCGTCCAAAATACTTTGCGATTTCTTCAACATTTGCCCCCTCTTCATACAGGTTTAGAATATTTCCGCGTTCTGATTCAGTCAAATATCGACCCACATGCCTTAAATATGTAGCGGATTTCATTTAAATCAGTTTAGCCAGAAAAAAATAAAGTTTAATTAATTACTTATACAACTATTTGTGGAGCCCAACATTTATTTAATTGTTAAATTGTCAACTAGAAACAACAAATTAAGCTCCTAAAGTGAGCAAAAGTAATTATCAAGTTTAAGAAAAATAGACGGTCCATCATCAAAGACCATGCATATTTTAAAAGACAGATTTTGCTGAAACTATTATCAAATACCGCTTGAGAGATAAAAATAAAAACTTTACAACCACTAGATATTTGCAATGACGAAAAAGTGAACAACACGTTTACAGGGTTGTTTGTTTAAAGAAAATGTTCGCGCTAACAAGATGATTTTAAAGGCAAATAATAGATTAGTAGTTTAAGTTACTTCACTCAAACTTACATTTAATTTCTCGCAAGAAGGTAAGTTTAATTTTTTGTTCCTAAGAGGTCGGCTATGAACTGTAGACAAAAACCAATCCTTTAAAAGACATCGTCAGATATAACTACCGCCCAACGAAAGCAAAAGAGATGGAAAATACAGTGGCTGTAGGCAACACCAAACAGCTTTTCAGACTGATAAAAGAGACCGGGATTAAGAAGTCAAGTGTGAGACAATCTGGGTACTCTTATCTACTCTTAGTCTGGACGCTTAAAACGATGGTCGCAACACTTTTAGGATCAGTTCAGCTGGTCTCCAACTGCCCACCATTTCTAAACAGCCTGATTTGAACATTGAAATAGGGCCCCGAACCTTAATTGAAATTAAAGGAGTCACAGCTAACCTAAGATGAGAAAAAGCAGATCGTCCAGATGGGTAAACTCCAGAAGAATTTAGCGATGGTGGCCCAGTTTCGGCGATTACGTTGAATAATATTTTAGCTAAAATCTGGGAGTCGAACGTAATCCCATCTGATTGGTCGCAAGCACTGATTGTCTCAATGTATAAGAACGGGTAAAAACCAACCATAGAGGGATTAATTTGACTAATATAGCATCCAAAATACTAGCTTCCATAATTACCGGACGCCTAACTAAAACTCGTCAGCTGCAATCACGAGAAAATCAGGCCGGTTTCACACCTGGTCGTGGCTGCATCGACCACATATTCAACATTCGCCAGACTCTAGAACACAGGAATACTTATCGGCGTTCCACAATGATGGTCTTCCTTGGCTTAGAAGCGGCATTTGACTCTGTAAACCGAGAGGTGCTGTGACAGTGTCTGTCATTGAAGGGTGTACCTCAAAAGTACTTAAACTTCGTCAGGGCTCTTTATTTGAACACTACAAGTTCAGTGAGAGCTTATGGAGAACTGTCATCTGATTTTACAACCTCAAGTGGTGTCCGGCAAGGCTGTCCGCTATCTCCAAGTTACTGAAGACTAAACCGAAACGCGTTATCAGTTCATGAAGTCAATGACTTTTCATCTGAGCCATGTTGGTAGATACAAGCTACTTGAAGTTCGCGCGAATATGGCAATGAATGGTTGGAGACTCTAGGTGGCATGGCTCAGAACGGATTACAATGGCGTAGGTGTATACCCTCTTTGTCCCCCTTTAAACCGTGGGATTGAAATCGCTTCATATTTTTTTTCTACGAACTAACTTTTTTTCTGTACTGCATCCTTACAGAGAATCATTCTTTTATATATTACAACTATTGAGTTGACTGCTTCTATGAATTCGGTGTTCGTGTTGCTGTGCTAATGAGTTACGGCAACTTGGAATGATGCACATATGTGCCTGGTCCTACGTTGTATTTGACTGACCAGCAAGTGATGATCTGAAGTTATACCAACTCCTCTCTTAGTGTTAACATCCTCCTTAGTCCTCCTGAACTTTTTATTGATGCAGATATTGTTGATCCTCATACGCAATCATTTTCTATATTACTACGATTGCGGTAACTGCTTTAACGAATTTAGTGTTTATCATGATTTGCTAATGAGGTATGGTAACTTGGTCCTACGTTGTAGTTGACTGAATAAATTATTGTTGAAGTGGCCTAATAGAAGACTAATGCTCATTTTGGAGCATATGTTTAGATTTTAGTCATTCTCTGGTGCATGTACGGTTTATCTGCATCTTACGCGATGCAGAAAAGATATAGCCCCCAAATGCCCTGGTACGGCCGAGAGTTGGGAGAGTCAGCTCTCCCTCTCAAAATGCTCTCACATGGTCACGCGTATATAGCCTCTGCAAGGGAAGTCCTACTCACTGCCTTCTCGTGGCGGGGGTGTTGTTTACAAAAATGAGAGGACGAAAAGCGAATGTCCGGCGCTTTAACCGGATTCCAAATCAATGGTGCACATGGGCTCCAGTATCCTGTGGGAACAAATGGCTTATGAACCAATCGTTGGTCACCGGATACCATGGGACTGCATCTCCTTACGATGCTCTGCTACCTTGTGGATCAGACCCTCAGGTCGAGGGCTCGGGGTGTGCCCCCCTAAGAAAACCACCTGTTTCGGTTTGGGCACCCGGGCAGTATCACAGCCCTCACACATATCGAATGAGATTTGTGTGGCGCATATGTATTTGATGCCTCTTTGTACAAATATCTATGTGTTGAAATAAAAAAGTAAAAAGACCCATTAGAGTTTAACATAACGATCGAAAAGTCAAGAAGATATTTCGGGAACAACTACAACAGTCCACCAACTCTTAGTGCATTTTAAAAGGCTGTAGGTAATCTAAAGCAGGAAAGAGCAGTAGAGACAGATGGCTCAGCTCCAGAGGTCTCTAAGAATGGTTGTCCAGTTTCAGCAGTTAAATTTACTGAGATCTTAGCTGGCGTCTGGGAACTGGACGTAATCTTATCTGACAAGTTTGGATCTCTGACCTTCCCATTCTACAGGATGAATCAAATAGAGTAATATAACATCTATCCGACGCTTAAGTGAAGCTCGTGAAGAGTTAACCAAAAGACTAGCTTACTGAGCAGCAGTTTATTCCGTTCTAATAAATGGGCGTAAAACACGATCATTAAAAATAGAGGATATTCGTAGGTTACCGGTATTCGACCATAGGTGTCTCCGAAGTATTGCTCAGGTATTTTGGGACCACCGAGTAACCATTCCAAAATTAAGGGGTAAGGTATCTCGACAAGCGGTGTTGTGGTGAAGTAAGCTGGAAGAAAGCTAGAGGAGGCCAAATCAAAACATGGTATCAGTTCATGAAGTCATTGACAAGTGAACTGAGCTATGTTATTAGGCATAGACTGCCTGGTTAGTGTCCGTTTAATTACCATAACCAGTGGTTAGAGTTTAAATAGCACGACTCAACATCATTCACGATGATGCAGATGTATCCACTCTTTATCTTCCCATTTGAGATTCTAAGCTTGTACATTTTCCATCATTATTCTACAATCCACTGTTTTGTATTTTTTTCTCTTGGAATCGCGTCTTGGATGTTGTTCTTTCTTTTGACACTGAAACTATTACTACCTTTACCATTATGAAATTTCCTAATGTCATCTCACTGTGATGACGAGGTATGGTTACTTGAGTCGATTTACATACGTACTGTGTGACGAGGGTTTGGACTAGTTTTTTCGATAGTATTGTTCATCCAAACAGAAATGACACAAAAAGACGATGTTACAACTGTCTGCAGTCAGTTATATCAACAATTACTGTAGCGGTAGTTATTCAGGTGTAAATAATTACTAACTGAAATATATGGAGTAAAGGAAGTGGTATTTTAATATAGGAACGAATATTTCCCATCACTGCAACTGACTTCGATCCACATAATCAAGGAATTCTAAAAGCACTACTTCTTAAAAATTAGTGAACTTTTGGAATATCTATAATTCCAAGTAAATTGACCGGTACAAATCAGCAGACTAGTGGGTCACTAATTAGCAAACAGACTTTCTAGTTCGCATTACTTCAGATAGGTATTAGCTGGATATATATGCGTTATATTACCTTAGAGGGATACTGAAAAACATGAGGATCTAAGGATGAATAAGATCAATGGATTGTCATGTAAGCTATCAGTGTATCTAGGGAAACTACCGATCATAAACAGCCAATAGGATGGTTCTTCAACACTGTAAATCATTAAAACTTACTTCATTACGAATGTAGCGGTCCGTGTTTAGCCAGAAGGTAATTTGTGTACTACAAGAGCACGCAGAGTAGTGTGAGGACTAGAAGAGAATGACAAAAAAGGTGAGTCAACGACACAGCAGGCGCACAAAATGCACTAACATTTAATAACGAAAGCCTCAGATTAATACAATCCTGAAATAAAAACTAGAACTAGTCGTCATACCGCCTTCAGTTAACAACAGCTGTTACCGTATGGTTAAAACAATAATCAATGAAATTGAAATTAAAGTACGCAAAAAGAAAAGTGTTAAAGACTTGCTCTTAATCTCAGGTTTCAAAGCCCACTGATGCATTTCCTGGCAGAAAAAATTCTAAATCGTATATACTGTGGCGACTATGTATATATCACAAACGTTAATAGACCTTCATAATTAAGTTCGTTCGTAGGCCTAACAACATCGTGCTGGGTCATAAATAGGCCTTCATGATTAATGTAAGAATTAGAACTTCCGACACAATTTTGTAAATATTCGTGTCCGATAAGAGCAGATTCAAACATTAACTAATAATAGTCATATGAAATTTAGCGTGCTGTTATGGTAGAAAGTGCGTCGTTCTCGGGATCTCGGCAAGCCATGGTAGATGTTTCCGCATCCTGAGCACTGTTTTAAACGTTTTATTATATTGTTACAATTTTAGGTGTTTCAGTGTGAGAAATTTTATTGGAAAAGCAAAGTTCTTAGTCTTCGGATTGGATTTCCACATTTTGAGCTGCTTGTTTCATGCATTATATGTTGATCGTAGTTATGCACGTTTTAAGAAATCACAATCCAGCTGTTGTCATAAGCTACTTTTTAGCCATTTTTGGTAAGTGCTGAACTTTGAAGGTTTTAATCGCCATTTGTATCCTCAATTATGATTTTGACTCGGTTAGATGCTGATTTGAAGACTAGCTTTGGTTTTTTCTGGACAAATGTACATAAACTCGCAAAAACACTACTTTGCTGCACAAATTAGTGGTTTATTCGAATAAACATATCTATCAATAATACGCTAGCCTCCTCATTATGGTTGAGAACAATTATGGTGTAATGGGTTTAAGGGAAGGAATACTTGGATTCACCTTATAACATTGCTGTTTTTTGTTTATCTAATCAAGTAGGACCTGGAAAGTTGTTTAAAAAGGGAGATAGGCTACCGGTCAATCACGGTTCTTACTGGTGCATTTGATAGTAAATAGGGCTATTAAAAAGAATGTAGATTCCATTGTTACAGCCGAACTTTCAAATGGAAGTAAAATACGTGAAAATAAGTACAAATAAATAAAAGCATGATTAACTGTCCTTCCACTATATTCATTAAAACCATCTGACAGTCAGAACCCGATTTTTAGTGGTTAAATAAGAGCTTTTTCACCCACAGTACAAAATTCCTATGTAGAATTTGGAGACCACGTTTCTGCCTAGTGGTTGGGATGGGCTACATTTGTACTACAACCACTTGACATCATCTATCATTTATCTTGTTTTCGTTAAACATACTGGTAATTATTCTACTATCACTCTTTTACATTATCATTATATAGTCGTTCACATTGCGAACAACAGGTATTCTGCCTGGTAGTTGGATAGTTCCTGATCTCAACAACTCTAATGGCTTATTACGAAGAAATATTCAGCCTTATAAATTGCAAATACAATTTTGGATTATCATTTGACACAACTTTCTTTCGAACCCATCGGTAGATATAGCTTCACCCACGTACTGAGTTAAGGAAGTTCACTGGTTGATAATCCTATAGAAAGGTCGTCAGTCGTCAGAGAAGTAAGTAGTTCTCAGCGAATTAAGTGCAAACTTAATACCATGTAGTAAAAAAAGGAAAATTCTGTCACTTTTATTTCTTCTATGCGGCGAGGGAAATCGTTTTGGCCTAATTAGTTTCTCGTTACACGGCAGCTGTGCGATTGCAATAAGTAACATAGATTCTGTCCTTTGACTACTTCCCAATAACTATGTACTGCAGATTCCATACAATACATTCGCTAATAAAGCATCACTATGATCTACGCACTACTTAGGTAGTCTGTGAATAAGTGGACTTCATTCTTTAGTTCCTCCCTAGTTGATATAGTACTACTATCACGAAATGATTCAGAGACGCCTTCTGCTCTCTTCGTCCCTTGTACTGTGTAGAAGTATCAGCACTTTGGGTGTTTTACAGAATCCCTAACAGTCTTTCATTTACACCTCCTTCCGAAATTCCAAGAAGATACAAATAATTATGGCTTCCCAAAATTAAAATCATCTCACCAGAGAGCGGTGAAATAAATCTCGCTCACGTATTTTTCCTTACACAAAAAGTGAATAAGTGTCTTTACTGAAAAATCATGAAGGTTATCTGGGATTCTCTGATGAGTTAGTATTACGTGTGACGTTGTACCTTTTGCGCACTAATTCTCACTTACTTCCAGTCCGTTGATGTTAGGGATATTTGTGCTTCTTTTCCAATTGCTAAGCCTGCAGATTTTTAGTATATTTGATTTCCAGAAATTTCGACCGGCTCTCTTTGACATATAGATATTGACAATTGTATGAAGATCCAAGAATAAAACTGCATTGTTCCTCTTACTGAGTTGCATGTAGTGGTAGATAAATGCCCATCCATCAAGGATATTACTGATGAAACAGTGGTCTGCGGCTTCGTCCAAATATACGAGGCTTTTTTGTTCTGCACTTCCACTATAACTAGAAATTGTGGAAGCCAGTTTGAATCTGGACTTTACCGTTGTCTGATAGAGCTATTAGGAATCACACGACTCCGGACGAATGCTTATCATCCATAAGCAAACTTTTCTGTAGAACATTCCCATCGAAGCTTCCCTAACAGCAGCAAATGTTTCACAGTGGCCGACACGCTTCCACTTGTCGTACGTGGTATTTGCGATGCAGTAAAAGCTGACTGCACTGCAACTCAAATTGTTTATGAAATGACACTCCGACTTCCAGAAAAATTCGTGGATCCTTCGTCTTCTTCAATGAATATGGATCTAAACGCCTACACGAGTAGGCTTACAAACGCAATGCGTTCAGTTTAACGTGTTTCTACTCACCGTCTATCAACAGATGTTTTCGTTCAACCTTTCCTACTATATAGTACACACGTCACTGTTAATCGCGAATCAGTTCGATGACTTCTCGAAACGGCATGCGACTGACCCTTCAAATTCCGTCAGGGTGAACCTAAGTACTGTATCATCGATAAGAACGGAACTAAATATAGCCTCAGGATCGATCGCCGTAAATCCGTGTATTTAGGAGGAAATACTTATAATGTCTATCTTCCCTCAGTACAATGGAAAAACACGAGTCTCACAATTACGGCAACTCACCTAATAATCAACAACCAACCGACTCTGGCAGAAGAAAAATGTTCCCAGAACGCACAAGCGATTACTAAACGTAAAGCAATACATAACACTTTAATCTTTTAATGATCCCCGTCATATTAAAAGACTAGTATTTGAACGAGGGATATTCTTTTCGACAAATTCTCTTCAGGTTTTACAATTACATATCCAAATTATTAATCCGAAAAATGGTCAGGTCAAGGACAAAGTATATCGTTTAGAGCATGTGAATTAAGGATTGTGATAAACAAAATACAGTGATAATTGTTAATGTTAATATGACTCGTATAGAATGTTAACTTGAATCAGCTTATATGTTAATTAAAATTTTAAGATCCATGATCAGAATAAATGTGGGTTAAATAGGGTGAGAGAGAAATAATAGTGCAACTACAATTCGATCAAATAAGTAAAACGTAATACGGATGGATGAATGTGAAGTGAATGAATCATGTATAGGGTAGATTAATGATGTTTGACCAATAATACGAATAATAATAATGATAGTAATAATAATAAAAAGATTTATGAATAATGACAACAGGGAAAATTAAAATTGACTACGAAAGGTCATAGTCAAATTGGGTCATTCAATAGTTAAGGTTACGACTGATTGATTGGCTTTGATGTTGGCCAGGGGAAGAGGAGTGGTTGAATATATTTCTTCTTCTACGCGCTTAATGGTTACAACGAAGCTAAAAAAATGAAAAAAGAATGACCACCTCATTTTGTACTTATCAGTTCAACTGCTCCTGTGGAGTGAGTTATATTAGTCGAATTTCTGGGAATTTACGTTTTCGTGCTCGTAAACACCTTCCAGCGTGGCTTAATAAAGGTTTGATGAAGAAGGTGGACAGCTCAATATTGGCCGATTAGGTACAAACAGGTCATAGTGCCAGTATAAACCAATCTTTTTCAATTATTCATAAGATAAGTAATTTTTTGCCAAAACTGGTCAAACTGAAAGTCCTTCAAACGGCTGAGGCAGTAGCCAACCGGATAAAGAAACCGGAGCTATGCGTCCGCTCAACATATTTTTTTCAGATTTGCGAGGAATTTCATCAGAAATATGTGAATCATCAGGAAAAGCCATACCTGGTACAATAACATGAGAATTCTGACAAATTGATTGATTAGAAACCGTTGTCTCACAAGGATTCTGAGTTTCATTTAACTCCGAACTGCTATATGACTCTACACTATCTTTTAAAATCGCTGATAAAAATAAATGATCATTATGAATACTCAACTAACTAGAATCAGAATTACAAGACTTAATATTAATTGCAGTAAGATGAACACGTGGTGTCGGTTATTATGCTAAGCCCAAAAAGCTTTCGGACATCCCAGTTTATTCATTCTACTTGAGCCATACTCTGACCTTGTTATTTATTCACTCATCAATCTAGACTGTTTTTATATGAGCGTATATGTGTGTGCACATCATATCCCATGACTCATTGCATGTTTGTAGCTTTATTTTGTCTGACTATAAATATTGAGTAACGCTTGACTAAAATGGAGTTGGCTTCCCATCCATCTTCCCTGCATGTCATTTTGCTTTGCTCTGTTTCATTCGCTTCATATACAAAATATATGTATTCACAAATCAATTCTCGTTATTCGACTTATTTAATTCCGTTATTGGCTAACGCGATTAAATTGACGATTATATGCGAGAATAGGCGATAACAACCATTCGTACGATCTTGGAGTCAGATCAACGGGCCACTAAAAACATTAGTATTACAGACTGACTGAATATGTCGAATATCACCACACTCAAAGCACTTAGAATTACGAAATCTGAATGAATTAAATCAGTGAACTTGCCACAGGACAAAAATTGTCCAAACTTGTGCCCATCTTCGTGAAATGCATTGCAACTCCTCAATGAATTATCTGCATAGCCTTGATTATGCACTGGGTTGGGATGACGTAGTAATGTAGTGGAATTTTTTATATCCTCATGAATCACTTTACAAAATCTTCCTTTTTTGAGTTCGAAATTTTTATAAATAGCATATTCTAGCTGCAGTTCATTGAAAGTTGTATAAGGAAGCGAGATAGGTTTTTCCGGCATAGCCAGAGTTCTTAACAAGCTATATACTTCTTTTCCGATGAATGTGAGGAAATGTGCTACAATCTTAACATCCTCATCATCTTCTTTTGTCACAGCCCAGATTTCGAACCTTTCCAACTAATCTTCAAAAGCTACAAAAGTTGAATGAATATCTAACTTTTCCATCGCAGGCTCCATCGCGACGCCAATTTAATGTTTCGAATTATTTGAATTACAGTATGTACTAGGAATCCCAGAATTAACGCAATTGAACCAAGAATTACGACACAAGCACAAACGAATGTATTGTATTTAGAATTCGAAATGGAGCATTCAAAAGTAAAAAGGTGTCATTAGTACATTCAAACACCAGAACTGTCCAGATGCTTGAAAATGTTTTCATGCACAGTAAGGAAGCAGATTAATCGGTCCTAGCAAACTCTCCGCAATTATCGCGGGTGCTGAAATGAACATCTTGACGTAAACAGCAAATACCAGTGAGGGAATTTCGCCGTGAAAGTTAACTATAAAATTAAAAAAATAGCGACTCACAACATGTGCTCTTGTTTTTTGTAAAGATATGTGTGTGAAGGGTTTTGCGTAGCAGCAGCTTCATGCTAAGATAGAAATGACCCGTGATTGGGAATTAACGATCGGTTGAATCAGTACCTTTATTTGGACAATTCCAGTTAGTTAGAAGTTAATTGAGTCAAGAATATATACCCATTACACCGAGCGATTTACTTCAACGGCAACTCTAACCATCTGTCCGAGCTGCTCAATACATTTGTTTCAAAGATACAGAAGATAGGTCATTACCATAGCTTCAGAAATGCAGAGTACAGTTAAAGAAGATGATTGGATTAATAGAGCAACAAACGAAGAGTTACTTAAAGCTATAACAGAAATACAGTAAGCATATACATTTTATTGTTTTTAGTATTCTAGAAGCCATACTTACGAAGAATCACTGGAAAATGAATGTTACAAGAGCTTTTTAAGCAAACTAGATATTGAAACAGAGTTTGTAAAATATATGTGAATAATTTTTATCACTGAAACTCATCAGGAAAGTTATGCCATCTCTGAGTAGGAGGGCATCATTGGTGAGAAAGCGTTCAAAGAGTAGGAGTTCTGCAATAGATAGGTTTGTCACGTTGACAAATGAACAGAAATGTCTTATACTACAAGCACAATATGAAGACCTCAAAAACGAAAGCGAACAGACACGAATTAGCTTTGAAGAAACATTGGATCTACAAAAAGTAATATATGTGTGACTCATATTAATGGTACTGTCCCCTTGTCATCAGGCTATTTCTGAAGAGTTGAAAGCACACCAAGAAGAAGTCCTGAAAAATTATAACCAATTTTGCAAACTAGTGGGAAAAAGGACTTCATCTGAGGGTCTTCAGGTTGTTCCAGCTGAGAAAGTCCTACGTTTTTCGGACGACTACTCGAAATTTCTAGTAAGTATAATTAGTTTATTATGTAATCTATTACTCGATGTTGAAGTTTATTTTTATATAGTACCTTGAACTTATTGGGGGCGCAAACGATTGATATAAGTTTCCAAGTGAGCAAAGTATGTTTATTCATGAAATATATTACCACCCTCAAAACATGTTTTATGCTAAGACGTCTAGGATTTCACACTGTTCCTAAGACACATATTGACAATTCCTTATCATAAATGCTGATATAGCATATTCGGAAATACGTGTGTCCAAAAAATCAGTCATTTGTAACCTTGGCGTTGGCTAGGTTCATAACTTGGTAATCTATTTTTTACTGTACACTTTCTTATTTATTCTGACGCAGATCAACTAATAATTATGGTGTATAATAAACATCAAATTACATGAAGGAGACAATTACAGCACTGGCACCTTATTTTCTAATTTTCGACCAGTAATGTTGAACCAAAATCTCAACCAAAGATGTTTGTCTTGGTCTCACTTGTGTTTGAATTTCCTGGATTAGAAAACTGTCCAATATTTTTAATTATTTGCGTACTAAAAGTAAATAGTATTTAATTCGCAAGAGAAAGCAGACCGGAAAAGAAACGGTTGAGAGTGTGGCAGTACATGATCATGAAGTAGTTTTCATATTTTTGGTTGATGATTTAAAACAATTAAACCCTTATATGAATCCCAGTAAAATGTGCATATTTGTGAGGTTTAGATTGAAAAAGGACTGCGTTCGCTATGTAACATCGTTAGGCTAGCCGATATCACTCCATAAACAACAATACACTGTAGTATAACAGTAATATACGTCTGTATTGGATACAGCCTGATAAACAAAGCACGCTGATCAAATCTGGACATGAATAGTCTTAGTGGTTGAAATACAAATTTGGACACATTAAGTCACAATTTCCTAGCGAAATAAAAAGATGCAGAAATTGGTACAAAATGTTAGTTACAACGTAACCCAATACTAAGCAGTTTTCTGATGTTTTTGAATAGTATATTTCTTAACATTGTATACATTATAGGATACTCAATCGGATAAACTTCGTTTGAAAAATAGTTCTATAAAAAGTACTTTGAAAAAAGTTGAAGAACAGCTGAGGCAAAAGGAATCTGGCGATGTGTTAGGTGCTGTCGATTTTGAACAGATGAAGATAGATAACACTAAATGTCTTGCAGAGATCGATGAAAAAAATCATAATATTCAGAAAATGAAAATAACTGCTGCAAGGACACTTCAAATCTTAAATGGATACAAAGTAACAATATTATTCATAATTGACTGTATGTTTCATTAGAAAAAGTTAAATGAAGCATTACAAGAGGAGAAATACATTAGAGAAGAACAAAAGCAACGTCAAGAAATGCAAAATCGCGTCGAAAGTGAGACCATCCTAGCAAAGCAGGTACCACTTTTTGGAATCAATAAGTTAACCCATATATATATATATATATATATATATATATATATATATATTACAGCTCATGAGGACTATTTCCTACAACCAATGGAAATACTACAAATACCAGAAAACAGTTAGGCAGTCTGAAATTCCGAAACAAGATTCTTAGATAACATATGATGCTTGGCAACATATGCGCGACATACAGTCAGAAAAGTTAGCCAATAAATAACAAGCATTGGAAAGGTCACGGCTTTAGTTGTATAATACGTACATTTTGAACTTCTATAAAAAATATGATTATTGACAACTTACTCATTATCAAGGCTTAAATCTTATATAGCGATTTTTGATATTAGGCTGCTGAAAATATCTGTTTGATAATCCAATGCACATTGTTGAAGTGAGAAATTGCTGTTTCTCATAAAAACTGAGTGAGAAGCACATAGACACACCACTGTTATTTAACTGATTGATACAAACATAAACGTCCAGGAGTGTAGATCGATAGGTAGCCTAGCACTCAAATAAATGCTTGGTTGTATATGATAGTAAATATAACAGATTGTGGCGAAACATTTTTCTTATAGTGATAAAACTTCACCCTGAGCCAACTGAATATAATCGCAGACACTTTAAATTCCCTGTTTTTTATGAAGGAATTACGATTGGAAAGAACTCTTAATGAAAAATTTGAGGACCAAATCTCATCATATCGTGTACCATCTGTAATCGATTTTGTAAAATTGGTTAGCGAAGAACGAGATTTAACGCGCAAACAAAATATATACACTCGAAAACTAAAGATAGCAGAAGTAAGTCACATTCTTTAAGTATAAAATGCTATGTATTACATGGCAAATAATTATACTGAATATCCAGAGTTATACATTACTATTTTATTATTGCTTTGAAGCAGTTTTGTTGTTTATTTGTTGATATATTTATATAAAGTGTAAACATGGTTTAAGAAATCTTTTAGCATGGACATTAAACTTTCATTTTCAAGGATTAGGAAATATTACAATGACTAAAAGCGACAAACATTAACATAGATTTATAGAGGATTTAAATTTATTAACACTAGGAACTGGAAAAATAAACAGATTGTGCATTTACCAATTATTGATGACTAACAACAGGTAGTAAAAAACAATTTACACTCATTTTTTCAGAGAAAAGAGATCAAGTAAGAAACACTAGCCTTATATTGTTACATATTGAACTGTACCATTAGCATAGGTGAGTAAGAACAAATAAATAAAGATGTAATATACTTATTTGTATTATTTCGAAGTAAAAATAATCGTCAACTTACTCGTACATGTATATAGTAAGTTTGTTAATTCAAAACTGAAATTTACATCGGCGAATGCTTATATTTATAGTAAATGTGTTAGATAACTTATAAATTAAATGTAGATATTTAAATTACAATTCTTCTTCAAGGTGGAACTATACTGTCAAAAGAAACTCTGGTTGAAAAAACAACGGGGTAGCCTAAATGATACAATTTAACCGATGGCGTCTATGGAACAGCTTCACGATTACTTTTGAAAATAGAATTTATCAGGATGATATTTATTTATTTATTCATCGTAATAAACAAAATATTAAAACAGAATTTATACTCTTTTCTATAAAAGTTTAAATTGCTAAACATACTAACGGATGAATAAGTTAGGCATACATGGTAAATTGTTTGGATTGAAGCTAATTTGCACCGTAAAAGATTTTCTTTAGTCAATCAAATTAATTGACTTAAAAAACTTAAACATCAGAATTACTTTTTACTTACTTACGCCTGTTACTTCCAATGGAGCATAGGACACCGATCAGCATTCATCAACCCATTCTGCAAAATATGCTGCTCTTGCTTTACCGATCCGCGCCTTCACATCTGCATCAGATCCACCGTGTTCATCAATGATGCTACCCAAATATGTAAAGGTTTCTACATCTTCCAAATCTTCTCCGTAGATTGTGATTCGATTGGTGCGTGCTGTGTTGTATCGGAGAATACTGCTTTTCCCTTTGTGTATATTGAGACCTACTGCTGCTGAGGCTGCTGCTACACTGGTCGTCTTCTCCAGCATTTGTTGTTGCGTTTGGGATAGAAGGGCTAGATCATCTGCGAAGTCTAGATCATCCAGCTGCATCCTAGCTATCCACTGCTTCCCCCCAGATGTTGACGTCTTCATGATCCAGGCGATCACTAAGAGAAACGGTTAAAGAAAGCAACCTTACCTGATACCAGCCTTTAGGTGAACGAGTCTGTGAGATGTCCACCATGCACGATTTTGCAGTTAAATCCGTCATAGGAATTCCACAGTATCGAGGAAGTCTCCATTCTGTTGACCTGTCCACGCTACCAAACTTTTTCTTGTAGTCAATGAAGTCGATGTAGAGTGATGAATTCCATTCAGTTGATTGTTCCACAATGATCCGTAGTGTTTCAATCTGGTCTGTACACGATCGATCCTTACGGAACTCAGCCTGTTTGTCTCGAAATTGATGACCATGCTGATATCTTCAATTGTATTTTGGCCAACATTGATTGGGAAGCAGGCCGGTTGAAGAGCGGTAAGAATAAAAGCGACAGACCCAAGGTCCGAGGGCGAATTCGTACTTCTGATGTACAGAGGTGTGACAGCAGTAAGGTGTTTCCCTTAGACAAGCAGCCCAACAGCGGTGCTGCCTTCCCACAAGGAGGGGTGAGGTTAGAAAAGGTCGACCCTAAAAATGCATATCTCGTCTTATCTCACGGAAATCCGTCTCCGGTGGTAAGATCCAAACAAGTGAGTAGCTATTACGAAAATTACCCATAAAAAGGTCATGTGTGACCGACCTCGAGCAGTTGGATCTTGGGCACTGTGGTCACGCTCTGAGGTCACTAAGACCACCTTTAATCCAATTTCCTTTTCAGGTACCTCCAGAACAACCCTTCCACGGTGTGGGCAACCGAAAAGTGATAACCGCCCTCATACCTCTAGCAGCACTCAAGACCACTGTATTCATAATCAACCTCCCTCTTCAATTACTATTATTCCTCCTACATCGACTTTGAACTCTAAACTTACTCTTTTGGCTTCCTCCTCAAGTGTCACCATAGCCAACGATTCTAGTGCGCGAAACACTGTCTTAGGTCTACTGAAACCTCGCTACAAACTACGCATTGGAGCCTTCAACGTACCCACCCTACGTCAAATCGGTCAGCAGGCCTCCTTGACTAAAACCCTAGAATCTCGCACCATTTATGTATGTTGTGTCTCCGAAACACGCATACAGGATCCTAGTGTGGTCACTCACTTGACCTCACCTCGCCAAAACGGAGAGCCGACGAGACACACTATCCGTGTATCTGACGACTCCATGGCGGATTCTTGTGGACTGGTAGGTGTGGGCATAGCACTAAGCATGAGGGCCGAACAAGCACTGCTAGAGTGGATCCCCGTTAACAGTCGTTTATGTGCTGTTCAGCTAAACGGCTCCGTAAGAACTCAGAAGGATATGGACACACGTCGTTGCCTTTTCGTCGCTTCTGCCTACGCTCCTATTGACTGCAGCTCGAATGAAGTGAAAGATGAATTTTACAAAAAGCTATCTGAACTTTTTCATAAAGCTAAACGCTCAGACATAGTACTCGTAGCAGGTGACTTTAATGCACATAGGTAGTTTAAACCAAACAGAACGAAATTTAGGTGGGTATTTTAGTATTCCGGCAGAACGAACAGATAATGGTGATCGTCTGCTGCAGCTGTGCTCAGACAATCGTTTATTCTTAGCAAACACAAATTTTAGGCATAAGGAGAGACATCGTCTAACGTGGCGACCCCTTGCACCAAACCAACGATGGACTCAAATAGACCATATTGCCATCAGTCATAGTTGGAGAGGGTCGATAGAAGATTGTCGCTCATTCTGGTGTACCTGCTTGGACTCCGACCATGCTCTAATACGGGCACGCATCTGCTTGCGCCTCACTGGACGCAAAACAGCCACAGTAAAAAGACCTATTAGAACTGAATTGAGTAGCGAGAAAACCAAAAGTAGGTTCCAGGAACAACTGGGGTCACACTTAGGTAGTTCTGAAGACGAGGTTGATCCAGATGTTGCTTGTGAAGGCATACAATTGGCTGTGGAAACAGCAGTGACATCTATTAGTGATTTAAACCAAAGGGTTACAAGGGTCTATTGCACTGATAGATTCTCGCAAACTCATCCCATCAGGTTCTGAACACGATGTAGAGCCTAAGCAAATCAGATCTAGGTTAAGCAAAAGTCTAAGAAACGGCCGTGAGCAGTGGTGGTCAACGAAATTAAAAGAGATGGAAAAGGCGGCGGTTGTAGGTAACATTAGACAGCTCTACAGACTAATAAAAGAAATCGGGATTAAGAAGTCAAGAGTGAGACAATCCTGACTGGTTGCAAGCACTGATTGTCCCAATGTATAAGAACGGGTAAAAACCATCCTGTGATAACCAACCATAGAGGGATTAATTTGACTAATATAGCATCCAAAATACTAGCTTCCATAATTACCGGACGCCTAACTAAAACTCGTCAGCTGCAATCACGAGAAAATCAGGCCGGTTTCACACCTGGTCGTGGCTGCATCGACCACATATTCAACATTCGCCAGACTCTAGAACACAGGAATACTTATCGGCGTTCCACAATGATGGTCTTCCTTGGCTTAGAAGCGGCATTTGACTCTGTAAACCGAGAGGTGCTGTGACAGTGTCTGTCATTGAAGGGTGTACCTCAAAAGTACTTAAACTTCGTCAGGGCTCTTTATTTGAACACTACAAGTTCAGTGAGAGCTTATGGAGAACTGCCATCTGATTTTACAACCTCAAGTGGTGTCCGGCAAGGCTGTCCGCTATCTCCAAGTTACTGAAGACTAAACCGAAACGCGTTATCAGTTCATGAAGTCAATGACTTTTCATCTGAGCCATGTTGGTAGATACAAGCTACTTGAAGTTCGCGCGAATATGGCAATGAATGGTTGGAGACTCTAGGTGGCATGGCTCAGAACGGATTACAATGGCGTAGGTGTATACCCTCTTTGTCCCCCTTTAAACCGTGGGATTGAAATCGCTTCATATTTTTTTTCTACGAACTAACTTTTTTTCTGTACTGCATCCTTACAGAGAATCATTCTTTTATATATTACAACTATTGAGTTGACTGCTTCTATGAATTCGGTGTTCGTGTTGCTGTGCTAATGAGTTACGGCAACTTGGAATGATGCACATATGTGCCTGGTCCTACGTTGTATTTGACTGACCAGCAAGTGATGATCTGAAGTTATACCAACTCCTCTCTTAGTGTTAACATCCTCCTTAGTCCTCCTGAACTTTTTATTGGTGCAGATAGTTGTTTTGGCTCTGTGTAATGTGATCCGGTGGAATCCACGTGTCTTTGTGTATGCATTTATGTGGGAATATGGTGCCGCCTAACTTTTTACTAGTGTGTATTTAAAAATATCTCAAAACTATATATACATAAGTAGGTAATTTGCAACTGCACAGTGATACTATCGGATGCAATTTAAATATGCTGTTCACGTAAAAAGTATAAATCGCATAATGATCAACTTAACTGTTATAACGTCTTTATGCAGGTGGAATTCTACAACTCACTAAAGAACAAAAGCAATTCGAAAAGTCACCACGAAGATCTGGACTTCAGTTTGTTATTCAAGTAAATGACTTTTCACATAGCTAGAGGACTGTCGGCAACAAGGATAATATAGCGATATAAAAAACCGATAGTGACAAAATAGGAATTTATTTCATAAAAAGCCAAGTTTAGTACAAATAGAATGTATTGCAAAAATGTCCATCAAGATAAAAAAAAGTACTATTCACTACGATCCCATGTTTAAGGACGAACTTAGATAAATCACAGCAAAGGAAAGTATGTAAATGAGCTAGTAAAAAAAATCAATAAAAATTAAAACATATAATACACAATTAAATATCTTCACGATATAAAGAAATACCAATTAAATAACTTTATGTATATAAAATTCTACAAGAAATATGTTGATAGGAACACAGAGACAACTGGATGAAGAATAATATCCTCTATTAGATCAAATGAAACTAAGCTATCACAAATGATTGATCACTGGGTGGTGATCAATGTCATGTGAGTAAAGTCCTTGTTAGTGCAGATCGAATGCTATCGACCAAGTTGCAATGTATCCACCAGTCTAGGTGACTCGACACTGCGTGCACTATGTTGAGATAAGCATTCGAAATTCCAGTATTTCGGACGCCTGACGGATACTACAACAAAAGCAAGTTTTCAAGCAAAGTTAAAGAAGTCAGTCAAGCTTTGGTGCTGATTATAGATCAACATATTTTCTACAGATTCTTCTCTCTAGTGTTCCTCGTGAACAATTAAAACAAGATTTAAAATCCTAATTTCTCCTTGTTGTTAGCTGAAAAGTGAAATTGATTATGATTATCTGATAAGCACAGATGGATAGTGGCTAGCAGTGGAATCCAGGACGCGCGTTTCGTCCTGTTTGGGACTCGTCAGCTGGATGTACCTGCATCTCAGAGTTGATGTTCACTCTGGGACTCGAACTCAGTACCGTTCGCTTCAAACGCCATCGCGTTATCCACTTAGCTACTGAGTCCTGATAGCCACTTGCTTGTGCAATGGGGTGAAGTTTAATTCACTTGATATTGTTTTATTTGAATCTTCCCATTGATGTTTTAGGACTGAAGTTGATCAGTCTCTTATTGACATATGTGCATACTGTGCGTATGCCTCGATATTGCCTTAATTTACAAGCATTATAAGCAGAGATGGATAGTGGCTAGCAGTGGAATCCAGGACGCGCGTTTCGTCCTGTTTGGGACTCGTCAGCTGGATGTACCTGCATCTCAGAGTTGATGTTCACTCTGGGACTCGAACTCAGTACCGTTCGCTTCAAACGCCATCGCGTTATCCACTTAGCTACTGAGTCCTGATAGCCACTTGCTTGTGCAATGGGGTGAAGTTTAATTCACTTGATATTGTTTTATTTGAATCTTCCCATTGATGTTTTAGGACTGAAGTTGATCAGTCTCTTATTGACATATGTGCATACTGTGCGTATGCCTCGATATTGCCTTAATTTACAAGCATTATAAGCAGAGATGGATAGTGGCTAGCAGTGGAATCCAGGACGCGCGTTTCGTCCTGTTTGGGACTCGTCAGCTGGATGTACCTGCATCTCAGAGTTGATGTTCACTCTGGGACTCGAACTCAGTACCGTTCGCTTCAAACGCCATCGCGTTATCCACTTAGCTACTGAGTCCTGATAGCCACTTGCTTGTGCAATGGGGTGAAGTTTAATTCACTTGATATTGTTTTATTTGAATCTTCCCATTGATGTTTTAGGACTGAAGTTGATCAGTCTCTTATTGACATATGTGCATACTGTGCGTATGCCTCGATATTGCCTTAATTTACAAGCATTATAAGCAGAGATGGATAGTGGCTAGCAGTGGAATCCAGGACGCGCGTTTCGTCCTGTTTGGGACTCGTCAGCTGGATGTACCTGCATCTCAGAGTTGATGTTCACTCTGGGACTCGAACTCAGTACCGTTCGCTTCAAACGCCATCGCGTTATCCACTTAGCTACTGAGTCCTGATAGCCACTTGCTTGTGCAATGGGGTGAAGTTTAATTCACTTGATATTGTTTTATTTGAATCTTCCCATTGATGTTTTAGGACTGAAGTTGATCAGTCTCTTATTGACATATGTGCATACTGTGCGTATGCCTCGATATTGCCTTAATTTACAAGCATTATAAGCAGAGATGGATAGTGGCTAGCAGTGGAATCCAGGACGCGCGTTTCGTCCTGTTTGGGACTCGTCAGCTGGATGTACCTGCATCTCAGAGTTGATGTTCACTCTGGGACTCGAACTCAGTACCGTTCGCTTCAAACGCCATCGCGTTATCCACTTAGCTACTGAGTCCTGATAGCCACTTGCTTGTGCAATCGGGTGAAGTTTAATTCACTTGATATTGTTTTATTTGAATCTTCCCATTGATGTTTTAGGACTGAAGTTGATCAGTCTCTTATTGGCATATGTGCATACTGTGCGTATGCCTCGATATTGCCTTAATTTACAAGCATTATAAGCAGAGATGGATAGTGGCTAGCGGTGGAATCCAGGACGCGCGTTTCGTCCTGTTTGGGACTCGTCAGCTGGATGTACCTGCATCTCAGAGTTGATGTTCACTCTGGGACTCGAACTCAGTACCGTTCGCTTCAAACGCCATCGCGTTATCCACTTAGCTACTGAGTCCTGATAGCCACTTGCTTGTGCAATGGGGTGAAGTTTAATTCACTTGATATTGTTTTATTTGAATCTTCCCATTGACGAGTCCCAAACAGGACGAAACGCGCGTCCTGGATTCCACTGCTAGCCACTATCCATCTCTGCTTATAATGCTTGTAAATTAAGGCAATATCGAGGCATACGCACAGTATGCACATATGTCAATAAGAGACTGATCAACTTCAGTCCTAAAACATCAATGGGAAGATTCAAATAAAACAATATCAAGTGAATGATTATCTGATGTTTATAGTTTATCAGAAGGGGTTTGTGGAGATTTTAGAAATTTTCACAGACTTAAATCATGAGTCAGTTGAAGCTAGACCACCATTGAAAACCTGGAAGCACTGGACGGCCGTTTCGTCCTAGTATGGGACTCCTCAGCAGTGCGCATCCACGATCCCGCACCACGCGGGGCTCGAACCCAGGACCTACTGGCTTCGTGGATGCGCACTGCTGAGGAGTCCCATACTAGGACGAAACGGCCGTCCAGTGCTTCCAGGTTTTCAATGGTGGTCTAGCTTCAACTGACTCATGATTTAAATCTGTGAAAATTTCTAAAATCTCCACAAACCCCTTCTGATAATAATCATCTGCTCACTAGTGACTGACTTCAAGAGATACTCCTGGAGTTCTAGTGGGAAGCCGTTACCAGTGGAGTTCAACCAGGTCTGTTGTGAGATATCAGCTCACTGAAGACAATGGTGTACGGTGGCGCGACTTCGTGGATTGGTTGAAGTTAGACATTAACACCGTTGGATGCCGGCTCAGTGGTCTAATGGTTAAGTGCTCGCGCGCGAAGCCAGTAGGTCCTGGGTTCGAGCCCCGCGTGGTGCGGGATCGTGGATGCGCACTGCTGAGGAGTCCCATACTAGGACGAAACGGCCGTCCAGTGCTTCCAGGTTTATAGTTTAACCTGAGCTACTTACGTTTCGTATGTGTATATAAATAGAAGAAACAGAAAAATATGTACACTACGATAATTTCACAATACCGATAAATCACCCCACTTATTTTGGAAATTTCATCAACCCTAGTGGGTCGGTATTTGACAAAACCTCAGAACGGATTCAGTAAGCTTGATTTTCTGGTGAGTTATGTCACCTGTGACGTAGTCAAGATGTTCATATTCTAATCAAAGAACAGTTTTACTAAGCACCAGTTCGCTCTGTTCTACTCTATGGGTGAACTACGGCAATCAACAGTACATGATATCCGTAGGTTACTATTATTCGAACATTAATGTCTTCAAAGTATCGCTCCTATGTTTTGGGGATAACCAGTGGCTAAATCTGAGGTTTGGCATAGGATACTAAGTCACGATGGCAAAACGGTTGATGAAGTAGTGAATCGTCACCTTCTGGAGTAGTTAAAAAAATGTTTACCAGGGTTCCAAGTATTAGATCGTGATCAGAGCAAAATTCAGTGTAGTCACGCAGTTAAATGATCCAGTATTGTTGTGGAAATGTCCATTTAGAGTTCTAAATAGTCATTATTTTATATTTGTTTGCACTCATGAGGAAAAGATGTAAGAGGAACTGATGGAATACATGCCTTCAGAAAGATCCACATCCCAATCAATCGGCATTGAAGTTATTCCCAGCCTATTCAGACAAAAATTCCGAGTCTATGTTTTTCTGTCAGTCGGTCATAAAAATATGATGAGTATCAGTTTCTTGTAAGCTGGCATTATACGCTAAGAATATGAATGTATCATAATGTACTATCATAATGACATATCGCGATGAAATCTTACACTCATATTTGCTTGGAGTATGGATTTCCATTTCGTAAAACCGACCATTTATTGACATATATAGATGAATTAAATGGTAAAGGATTTAAGTTCAACTTTGTCTTATTTTTTGTGCCAGAAATACATGGTAAAAAGGAACAGGTTGATTTATTGTCATTTGTCTCCTCTTTTGAGATTGCTTTAATGCCTCTCAAAGTTTCAACTTGTGCAAACGAACTCGAACCAAGAATAGGTGCGTACATATGATATGTAGATGTAATTGTATTCGCAACATTACGACTTAATTTCGAAGCACATACATTCCAATCGAAAGGATCAACAAGTGCTTCTAAACGAGAGGTGAGTTCTTGAATCATTGATTGAACACGTTTTGACGAGAGATCCATTTGATTTTTCTTTAAAAGGAATAAAACAAATACTGGATGAAAAAAATGAAAAGACAAAATAAAATTTTATACTTTGAAGTATTGAAATGTGTGTGAGTATTTCTACTTGTCTAAAAAATGCCATAATTAAAGCGATTTTGAAAACTCCAACTTATGGAAACTCTAGTGATCACCATCTAACCGTTATGTTTTTGTTAAAGTTAGGAATTGATATCAGAAAATACTGGTAATATTCGTACAAAGGTAATCTGATTGACTGATTAAAACTGATTATTGGAAACAAAGAGGGTATACATGAGTGTACATGTAGATTGAAGAGAAAAAAATGAAAAGATTATTCGAACTCCCGAATCGCGTGCTAAACAATGATGTGGAGCGGTGACAGTCACTAAGCCACAAGATCATGTTGTGCTTCAGCCACTTCGATCTGAACACCCAGATAGTATCCCTAGTCTCTAAACATTAAGCATGGCTCAAAGCCAAGTAAAGGAAACTGAACTTGATTTGTGTGTTTGACCGCAATGTGATACGATAGCTCCATCCAACTCTGTCCTGAGCTATCCTTCCCAGTTCTAAAATATTGACTTATTTAAATTTATACATAAAAACGCCGGCTCACAAATATAAATCAACCTAAAGAGAGAACATTTCACGTGAAAAAATTTTCAGGTTGTAAAATTTAACCTCTGTTAACTTTACGTATATAATTTAGTCAATTTTGCACATTCGTAACGTCCATTCAGGCCCCTATCACCCTGTAGCTCTATTAACTCAAACTGAAGATCACAATTAACTCCATTAATATCAGCAGCAAATGAAAAATCCAGTAAATTACACTGTGATTCACGTGTTTTGAAATCCTTAAAACATCGTGGAAATTTATAATTGAGCGCTGAAATCTGGCGATTATATTCCTGATCAGTTTCCAATGAAACCACTTGTGTGTTTAATGTTAGGAACTGACTATACTTAAACACTATTTCCTGAAACTTTAGTATAAATACCATGTTTCTTTAATACGATTTCACTTTTGACCATTTCTACGCATAATTTCAAATGACTTCAAAAAAGATTTGCGGTCTTCATGCCTTAGTTTTACCACCTCTGACGCATAACAATCAATCGTGCAGAATACTATTGACGATAAATTAAAAATTAATTGAAAACATTCATACCACCTTCATACGAACATTCATTCAACTTGCCTGAGCAAGACTAGCTTCACTAACAGATAAAGACGAAACTAATAAACGTTGGAGGAATTTTAAATCGAACATGATTTGTAAAGCACGTGATTGCATCGACTTTTGCAAAGAATCCGAAAACCATATTGATGCTTCGTCTGTGCATTGAATTGATATATCTTGATGTGACAGCAATTCGTCAACAATACTGGAGTATATTTCAAATAATGAGCTGCATACTTTAGATAAAAATAGATGACTAAATGGTGATCTGTAAAGTGATAAAAGAGTGGAATGCAGATTATTAGGTATAAGTGTAAAGTTTGCAATCTGAACACTGATCTGCAATTTCTCACATGATATACATTGTCAATCGTAGTTTTGTAATTAATTACTGGTCGTTAAGTATGTTGGGATATTCAGGAAAATATCCCAAAAATTATCCTATTAAGTCTAATGCTATTCTTGGACTTGGAGATGGTATTATTTTCTAATTGGTCAGTACTTATTTCACGTGTCAATTCCCTACTGGTCAATATTGTACAATGTTATTTTCTATTTTATGGTATGATGTGGTCTGCTTGATTAGTATACAAACAGAGTGTGTTTGAAATATAATGATTCATATATCCGAGGTTGGGACTTATGTTCTGGACTCAACTGGTTGGGCTAGACAGGGAAACGGGACCAATCAGAATCCTAGGCCGTTCTACGTATTTGCGCGTCTTTGGTCCGATCGATAATTCGCTCTCCTCTAATCTGCCGTCACAGTTATAGCAAAGTAAAACAGTAAGCATTTTGTTAAGGCAAGATTAATACAGCTATCTCGATGTTATGAAGATCAATTACCAACAGGAAGTTTTACGATTATAAATCTGAGTCAACGCACCTAGCTTATCAGCCTGCAGTGGCACTAGTTTTTTTTTCTGGGAGACATTTACATGTTGATATCCATGAGACTTAGACACGAATTAATGATGCGTAAATTCTGCGAAACTCTGCCTGTACCTTTTATAGGGTTACTGATGGTCCCGAGCTCGGGTAAAGGCGGAGGATTGGGTGCGGGGTCAGCAACCTCATCCCCTAGAAAACGACATTGCTAAAAAACGCTAACCACAATAAACAAATTAATCTATCCAAACTCTGTCCCGGGAATTAAAGGACATTCTTTCAGAAGAATTATGACGCCTCACGGTGAAAGTCGATATTCTTCGGAAGTCACGAGACCGATGATCATTCTAACAACCACAGCAACAATTAACATAGGTACATGGAATGTTCAAGCTATGTGGGAGGACTAATCAAATAACTGCGGAAATGAGGAGATACAACTTAATGGTGCTCAGAATAAGTGAAACACATTGGATCCAAGATAGCCACAAACACTTGGTTGTGTCCAGGATTGAACTGAAACTAAAGAAGCACTGGACAACTAGAGAAATGGCATTACAAAGTTTAAGACAGCCTTCCTTCAAGATACTGACAAACTCAACGAATCCAAGATGTTTTTCAACAACAGGTTCCAAGGTTGATTTCTTACTACAATGAAATACGCTTGTAAGTTAAAAAAAGGTATGTCTATCATTTTATTTACATTATAGTGAAAATCCCTATTTCGACATTTAGTAACGAGAAAAATTACTTTTGATATATATGTTATTGAATTTCACTGAAATCATAAACCGATCCAGGTTTTCAAATGGTGGTCTAACAGTGATCTATTTCAATGACATTTCTTCACATTATTCTATTTACAGTTACTATATTGTACCAACTGGTTTGCAATCCTACCCTGAGTGATATTCACGGACTTAATAATATACATGCTGTACTAGTATATTCTATTTTATTATAACACATAGATATTGGTACAAGAAGGCACCAAATACATATGCGCCACACAAATCTCATTTGATATGTGTGAGGGCTGTGATACTGCCCAGGTGCCCAAACCAAAGCAGGAGGTTTCCTTAGGAGGCCACACTCGGAGCCTTCGACCCGAAGGTCTGATCCTCAAGACAGTAGATGAACATCAGGAGATGCAGTACCATGGTAGCCGGTAACCAACGATTGGTTCATATCCCATTTGTTCCTTCAGGATACTGGAGCCTATGTACACCATTGGTTTGGAATCAGGGTTTTCCAACTCCCCCAGGTGGACTCTCCATGTTCACCAACCCGGTAAAAGCGCCAGACATTCGCCTTTCGTTCTCTCGATTTCGTAAACAACACCCCTTACACGAGAAGGTAGTGAGTAGGACATGTGAGAGCATTACGAGAGGGAGAGAGGACTCCCCCCACTCTCGGCCGTACCAGGGCATTTGGGGGCAGTATACGAAGTAAAGAATTAAACAATTAATGCATTTCAGTAACTAATTATAATTCCTATGTACTAGGTTTTTGTATACAATTACTGTGTTTAGTTTACATATAATTTTAGCTTATAAGTGTCAAAGTATTTCCCCAATCATAGGCTGAGCTTCTAAATCACTAAAAGGCAGCTATACACAACAAAAACTACATAAAGAGTAGGCTATATCAAATTTAGTTACAGCATATTGATATTTTTAGTAAAAAACTAATTGTCTTTAAAGAATTAATTAAAATTATGAAGAGGTTAACAAGTACTTAATTCAAAAATTAGACTTTACAAGTTTCCAGTGAGCTTTTACAACAGCATACAAATGCCTTTCTAATCAATCAACTATCGAATACTACATTTATGAATGACAGTTTAAATTTTTTGTATTCACTCTAGCTTTCATTTAAATTAATAAACGAAATGGAATATATAGATGAAGATAAAAAAAATTTACACAATTCAACATAAGAATTTAGAACATACAAGTAAACATAAAAATTAACTGATAAACGAATTACAACTGATCAGACAAAAAACACTTACGGAAGTGATTTATGTACAAGAAATTTTCCCATTGTATAAACAATATTTAAAAGTAAATGATGAGTTGGTAGAGAAAGTTGTGAAGGTATGCGCACAACAGCAGACGAATTACCATCAAAACCCGTGAGTTCGGAAGAATGTAATTCAAGTTGGACTTCTTCAAAAGGCTAAAAATGAAATGATTTCTTAAATGATAAATATATATGAAATAGGTATTGGACTCATTAGAACATTATCCAGCAGTCAATCTAAGACACTTATGGTTTAAGTTTCAAGTTTAAATTATGCAACTCACAAAGTATTGTTTGTTCCTCAGAACATTTGTGGTTAACGGATGATGAGTGAAAGACAAAAACTAACATGTCCCGAACAGCATAATACAGTGATAGGAAATCAAAAAAGGAACAAAAGTACAGTATGTAAATAGAGCAAGAACAAACATTGATGCAGAATAGTATGAATTCATATTATTTCGAGGTTTCTCGTCAGCTGCTTACAAACCAAAATTGTGATAGAATTTGTGTTACATAGAGATAGTGTGAAAACAATTGACATAAATGAGTGTAAATAACTGGATTACAATAATAACTATATATATATGCTAGAAACAGGTCAGAGGTCAAAAGAGGGGGGTTAATCCAGAGTGGATGGTGTAATAATTTGGTGAAGTTCATATGTATGTGCCTGACGAAAATACAAATTTAAAAATAAGATGTGTAATTCGGGAATGAAGAAAAATTAATGTATAAGCCCTTTAAGGCGTGATCGATAAAGGGACCCACCAAGGACAGTACTAAACGCACACCATCACCTTGAATCTTTTGGACCGTGTTTAAATATGACTAATTTATTCACGAATCACGATATTTTATGTTTGTTATAAACAGTAGTGAGTTTTGTTGACTAATTGTGCCGATGCCTCAGTTACTGTTTGATATGTTATCTCTATCGCTCTCTTTCCCTGTTTAATACTCCATAAATTGTTCTTTTGTAAACTAACAGTGTTAATTTACGTTTTATAAACGGGCAAGGTTTATCAAGACAAGTAGTTTACTTGTCCTGACTTTGACCAAGCTAAGACTCTGTTAGACAGCCTGAGGATTAGCTAAGAATTGCGTCTGTAGGTAATTGTTTCCTACAAGCTCTATTATTGTCCATTGTACAAAGTGGCGATAAACGTATTGCAACAAACAATAAAATTTAGTCACAAAAGCCAACAGTCTTCTTCATGGTTGATATTAACAGTCAATGAGTCGAAGAACTGGCATCAATTTTTAATCTGATTATGAAAAGACACTTTACTTAGAACTGAATCCAAATCCACAGTTTTTTCAAAAATGTAGCCTGATTATTTCAATTAATAAAATATAACAATAGTTGTGCTATATTAACTGGTATTTTAGAGAACAGAACACTACGGACATTGTTTTTGACTCATAAATCCCCGTCACTATAATTGTGATGATTGTAACTTGACGTATCAAAAACCTTATAAAGCTATGGTACTTAAATTATATGACGAATGTTTCTGTGAAACAGGCAACAAAGTGTAGGCTAGTGTAAGTTACGAAAGTAATGGTAAATGATAACTATAAATCTTTATATTAGTAAGGTTCTGTATTTTCTAACTGTCTATATTTAAGAGTTCAACTGATCAGTGTTTGTTTATCCATTATTATTTATTATACAGAGGTAATAATGAACATACAACATACAAAGTAGTGATTTCTTTACTTACTATTATACCGCTCAGTATGGCATCTGTGTTAGCGTATTTCATTAAAAGACTTTCAACTTTATTTTTATTAAAAACTAAGTCCGATTTCGTATCACTTTTAAATTCATCATCTGTTTGTTTGGAATTGATCAAAAAAGTTGAACATAAACTATCACGAAATTCGTCAAGAATTGTATGCCCGACTGCGCCTTTTACCAACGAATCAAATGTGATCTGGTTAATGACTTCAAATAACGAATGACTCAATGATTCCCATTTACAACGCAGCAATGAAATATTTTTCCACACTAGACTTTCCCTAAGCGTACAAAAAGTGGAAGGGCAAATGCTGAAGAAACCATAACTGTTATATTAACTAGATATAAATAATTTAAAAAAATTACATTGACAACATAGGGCCAGTGCCTAGTGAACATCTGAATACTTTATATGATTTCTTTTGATAATCTATTTGTACACTAAAAAGTACAACATACAACATTTTTATATACATTCTAAATACGTGGAGTATAATCAAGCTCATACCACACATTATTTCACCAACTGCAATTTAGGTAAATCTTGTTTTCAAAGTACAGAATAAAACCTCATATTAACTAATAAATAATCTATTAAGAAAGGTGAGAAAACTTGACAATGAATTACTGTATATCTACTAATGATCATTTTTAACGTGTTAGAAAACAATCAAGAAGAAAATTATCTAACTTTTTAACAAACTAACAATGGGAATAATAAATAAGAACTTTCGTCTAAATTTGACCGAATAGTTTTACAGTATTTAGGCGCCGAGTTGATGTGAGACATTTAAGAGGAAAAATGTATTTGTAAAATCTCAGCGAAAGAATTTGAAGTGAATCCAACGTTTCGCCTGGCAAGTTTTTTTTTCAAGGAAGTATATCCTTGGATTTACTTCAAATTTTTCCGTTGAGACTTTACAAATATATTCTTCCTCTTTAAACTAATAATGGATTTAAATAGTTTTATTGTGTTTCTCAAAACAGTATAGACTAGGGAAGATGGAGGAATGCTATTGTTAAAAACAACCTTCACAGTCTTGAACAGTAAATCAATCTCTGAAGGTTCACAGAACGATGCGAAGGAGAACAGCAAATTAAGTATGTTGATAGTCATCAATAAATAAACATTTTATATAATTGGTAAGACAGAAAACCCATATTGTTAAGAAATAAGTAAATATACACATGGAGATATCAAACAAAAAAGTAGTGAACTTCGATGGATAAGTTAGATAACTTCTAAAGAAATTATGCGAGGATGATAGACATTAAAAAAAAATCAGCGTGTCAAAATTGAGTTGGATTATTTAGAAGACGCAAGTTTTGGCAACATTCTAACTCCCATATGTATCCGTACCGATCTCTAAAAACAAGACAGATTCAACTACCTATTGGAGGACATAAAACAGATAATATTAAGAAAAGGTATATTCGCTAATGACGGCGTCGTATGACAATACTTATCACGATGAGTTGGAAATTTATAAGAAGATGTGTATTAAGTTCGATTATCGGATATCTACATGATGTACTTGCACAAAAAAAACCTGGTTCATGATTAGTATCATAGTTGCAATTCAAATAACTTGGCATTGCCAGATTCATTAGAATTACTCACAAATCTGTGGACTAGTAACCAAAATTAAAAAAATTCTAAATTTGACGAATTAAAAGAAGTAAAAACTTGCAATTTAAACGAATTAATGTGAACTATCTGGTGCCATGCATGATGTTAAATCACATTAGCAAAAAATGTTTATAAAGTCGATTTCTCAGAGACTGTATTCGACCAGTTTTTTCAAAAATGTCTTTAAACATATCAAAATTTTAGCTCTCATACATGGGTAAAGTACTGTCCATAGAATGTACCAAACGATCGGAATTTTCGATGTCAAAATGTACGGGATGAATTGATTCAATTTGTCCGGTGGCAGCAATTGAGGCTGCAATAATGGAAGGACAGTAATTTACTAAAGCATACCAAGCACGTGAAATAAGTATACCACATGATGGATGAACTTGTAAAGGCACTGATATATTTTTGGAATCATTTTCAAAAGATTGTCTTCCATAAGCTTTATTTGTCATCCAGTTTTCTAACCTAGGGGAAAGTGAAAATTTGTAAGGTGTGAATTCCTTCGTTTAAAATAAAACTGAATTAAATTGAAGGAAACAAATTACCCTTATTTGTCAAATAATAAACATGCCAGTTGTTCAGAAATATTAATTTACATAAATTGAGAGTGCGGACAATAGATATAGTCATGGTTAAGCTACTCGAACACAGTTGACTTGTAATGAAGAAGTGTATACTGGTACATCGCAAAACCGAGAAAATTATTCGTAACAAATGGTGTTATAGTCAACTACTAAATTCGTAAAATGTTATGATAAATACACTTCAGTACAAACATTTAATGAATACTACTATAAGTTAAAAAGTACGTCGCATTCTTCAACACTATGTAACACAAAAATAATAAGGATGGAAGAAATACTCCATGATGACAGTGAGATTTTTCAGATCATAAGACGCTATATATGATAACTATACAATTTAGGCTGAACGAGATAAGGTTTATTTACTTGAAGTGGTGACCGATTGTACTAAATCTAATTTCAGGAGTCACGGATGAATAACTAATGAGTTCCAGAAAAGTACTATTTGAACTTAGATAAATTTTTCTATGATCTTGGACTGTGAAGACAATCATTAACAAATTACTCACTAATAACTAATAGAATTCAGTAACTGAGTACAAGTACGTGGTATCTGAATATGCTTAGTAGCCAATGGTTGGCGACATTACAAGGTTATTTAAACTAAGGAAGGTAAAACAGGATTAACACCAGAAAACCATTTTTCGGACTAATTGAAAACCAAGAGAATTGGAAATAATCCTTACTGTTTCATTGATTTCTGTAACGCCATAAACACGAGCGACCAGATGTTGAAAGCATCCTGACCAACATTCAAAGTTAACTTGATGATACGATTTGAAATAGCTATGTTTAACTTTTCACATAAGCTGAAAGAGTAGGAATAAGTCATACATACCTAGTGAGATAATTAGCGACCAACAATAACTTTAAATTTGTAGGTGTCATTAAAACGGCTTGACTTGACAATTTCAAATAGCCAGTTTAATAACAATTAACTTGAAACCATATTGAGCTAAAACATTTATACAAACCTGGAAACATATCTTGTTATATAAATCTATTTTTGCGTGGCTATAACATTAAACAGACTAACTGCAACTATGCTCAGACAATCGTTTATTTTTAGCAAACACAAATTTTAAGCATAAAAAGAGACATCGTCTAACATGGCCACCCCTTGCACCAAACCAACGGTGGACTCAAATAGACCATATTGCCATCAGTCATAGTTGGAGAGGGTCGATAGAAGATTGTCGCTCATTCTGGTGTACCTGCTTGGACTCCGACCATGCTCTAATACGGGCACGCATCTGCTTGCGCCTCACTGGACGCAAAACAGCCACAGTAAAAAAACCTATTAGAACTGAATTGAGTAGCGAGAAAACCAAAAGTAGGTTCCAGGAACAACTGAGGTCACAATTAGGTAGTTTTGAAAACGAGGCTGACCCAGAGGTTGCTTGGAAAGGCATACAATCAGTTGTGGAAACAGCAGTGACATCTATTAGTGACTTAACCCACAGAGTTACAAAGAACCAGTGGATTTCTTCAAGGTCTATCACACTGATGGATTCTCGAAAACTCATCCCATCAGGTTCTGAACATGATGAAGAACGTAAAAAATCAGATCTAGGTTAAGAAAAAGTCTAAGGTACGACCGTGAGCAGTGGTGGGTAACGAAAGCAAAAGAGATGGAAAAGGCGGCGACTATAGAGAACACAAGACAGCTTTACAGACTAATACAAGAAACTGGAATTATTAAGTCAAGTGTAAGTGAGATTATTTCGGAAAAAGACGATACTCTCATCTGCTCCCAGTCCAGATGTTTAGAACGATGGGCGGAACATTTCAGAGAACAGTTCAACTGATCTTCAGCTACTCTACAACTAACCTCCATTCCCAGAAAATGTAAATGGAACATTGAAGTAGGTCCCCCAACTCTAGCAGAAGTTCAAAAGGCTATAGTTAATCTGAAACAAGGAAGAGCAGCTGGTACAGATGGATTGGCTCCAGAAGTCTTTAAGGATGGTGGTCCAATTTTGGCGGTTAGGTTGACTAATATTTTAGCTAAGATCTGGGAATTAGACGTTATCCCATCTGACTAGTCGCAATCACTTATCGTCCCAATATATAAGAAAGGATCAAAATCATCCTGTGACAACCACAGAGGGATTAGTTTAACAAATATAGTATCTAAAATACTAGCCTCTATAATTATCAGACACCTAAGACTCGTGAACTGCAAACACGAGAGAATCAAGCTGGCTTCAGACCTGGTCGTGGCTGCATCGATCACATATTCACCATTCGTCAGGTTCTAGAACATAGGCATACTTATCGGCGTCCGACAATGATGGTCTTTCTTGACTTAAAAGCAGCATTTGACTCGGTAGACCGCGAGATTCTGTGGCAGTGTCTGTCATTGAAAGGCGTACCTCAGAAGTACATAAACCTTGTGAAGGCTCTTTACTCGAACAGTACTAGTTGAGTCAGCGCTTATGGCGAACTGTCATCAACCTCAAGTGGTGTCCGTCAAGGCTGTCCACTTTCTCCAATTCTGTTTAACTTCATCATAGACCTACTGATGGAAATAACATTCTCGTCTACTGAATTCTCGCGTATTGATCTCCTACCAGGAGGTCCACTTATCGAATTAGAATACACAGATGACATAGTCCTGTTTGGTGAAGACGCTGACGAAATCCAGAGTCTTTTGGTAGCACTAAGCAACAATGCCAAAATGTTTGGAATGCGCTTCTCTCCCTCTAAATGCAAGTTGTTGCTTCAGGACTGGTCTGCATCAACACCTGAATTAAGGATAGGGAGTGAAGTAGTCGAACGCGTTGACAACTTCACTTATCTTGGAAGTCTCATCAGCCCTAATGGGTTGGTGTCTGATGAAATGTCAGCAAGGATTCGAAAAGCTCGCTTGGCTTTTGCCAACTTACGCCATCTTTGGCGAAGGCGAGATATCCGTTTATCAATAAAAGAACGAGTATACTGCGCGGCACTCCGTTCTGTCTTACTTTACGGCAGCGAAACATGGCCATTAAGAGTAGAAGACACTCGTAAGCTACTAGTATTTGACCACAGATGCCTTAGAAATATTGCTGGTGTCTGCTGGGATCACGGGTAAGTAATAGTGAGGTTAGACACAGGGTATTAAGGAATGATGGTAAATCAGTTGATGAGGTTGTGAATCGTCATCGACTGAGATGGTTCTGCCACGTATTACGTATGCCTGAACACCGATTACCACGACGTGCAATGCTAACCGGTGTAGGGGATTGTTGGAAGAAAGTAAGGGGCGGTCAAATCAAAACGTGACATCAGTGCTTGAAGACACTAACTTCTAGTCTGAGCCATGTTGGTAGATGCAGACTACTTGGTTGGGGTCCGCGTGATTATCGTAACCGATGGTTGGAGACTCTGAGTGACGTGGCTCAGAATCGATCACAATGGCGTCGGTGTATACACTCCCTGTCTTCCCTTAAACTAAGAGATTTAAATCACTTCATATCTTTCTTTCTACTAACTAATTCTTTCTTCCTATACTATATCCTTATAGCAATCTTTTTCCTATATATTACTACCTTTGACCTAACCACTCCTATGAATCCGGTGTTCATCTTGCTGTGCTAATGAGTTATGGCAACTTGGACCGATGCACATATGTGCCTGGTTCTACGTTGTAGCTGACTGACTGACTGAAAAATAACAAGATTACGTTATGTGTTTACGCTTACGATAAAAATGCTTACGGTGGTGTAACCGATTTAGAAGCCGGTATAAAAGTTATGTCAGAGTGGGACAACTATAAACATCATCTGCTCGTGAAGAAACTGCATGTGCATTATTAACAATTAATTTCTTAAGTACTAAGATGAACATCTGACAAATAGCTAGAACTGAAAATGATTCTGAATACTATCTATCTTTGATGAGCACCACTGTGTTTAAAACATGGTCTTTGTAACACTACATGTTTTTAAATCGCTCATATCGATATTCAGCAACCTTACAAAAAAACTCGTTTGTTTTTGGTCACGACGGACGGTCCTAGGCTATGTAATCTTTTTGCAGTAGTAGTCTTGAAAACGAAACTTGAGTACATACAAATACAACACTATATAATTTTTAGTTGTGGTGTTTCCGAAATATGGAAAGTGGGTAGCATATTGATACAAATTAAATCTCTTATGAGGGGTTATTTGATTTACGGGTTGTTGAACTCAATGTGATGCACATGAGAATGAAAGGATGCGCGAATAATATTAGATTGTAGCACTGAAAATACTGTACTCATTATCATGCACCAACCTTTCATAGGAATTCACACACAGAATTTGTGAACAAGTCATGACACCAACATTTCTGACGATTAAAACAGGATGAATGGTTAGCCGGCTGCATGTTTTCAATCATAAGTGTGTTCGAAGAACTACTCATACATCGTCAAATGATCAAGTGATGCAAGAATACCAAATCGGTTGGTAAGATTATGAATCTTCTTCGGTCAGGGTGTCTGGAATATGTCACGCACGTCCAATCACTGTCCACTTCGGCATGCTTTATTAGCTCGAGTAGGAATAGGTCGGAAAAACACTAGGAGAGAATAAGCCAAAACATAGTGACAGTCCATGGAGTTATTGACTGTTATATTGATCCATGTTGAAAGGTGTAGACAATCAAAACAGGGTTCCCGCAATAACTGGGATGAGTGATTGGAGACTGGTTGACATCGCTCAACATCCATCACTGTGGTGCGAATGAGTTCACTCTTATCACTTCATAAATCTTGAGCTCCGATGTCATTTCGTGCATTTTATTCCTCGTATCCATTCCTTCTTTCCGAACAGTGTTCTCCAATATTTGATTTCGATTATTATCTTTGATACTACTATTGTTTCAACTCTAATTTCGTCTTACGGCAGGAATATGGTACGGAACTTTGTACTAAGTGATTACGGAAGTCTACAATACATGTTACATTTTCTTCCAAACTCGTCACACAAAAGTACTTAGATTTTCATGAGCGAAAACGCTCAACTTGAAACACGAATACAGGATTCACTGAATTAGTCATAAAAACCTTATCAATTATATGTGAACTTCTACAGGAAATATGTGAGTAAGATTACACCCACAAAACTAACTTACGCTAGCAATTCAGGTGATAAAACCTGAAGCTGTTTTTGTAAATCCGTATATCCATTTAATATTATCCCAGGTAGTGACGGGACATTTTCATTGACTAATCGTTGCAAAAAGACTAACAGTTGAGCTGATGATGTGAAGTCATGTTCATGTTCATTTTCAATCAGAGCAAATGAGTCAGGAATCGGAGTATGTAAAAGACAACAAAATACAGCCAAGCCTACATTATTGGAATTTACCAAGTGAGACATAACTTTACTATTCCAGGCACTGACCGATGATGCTGATGTTTTTTCAGATTTGGACTTTCCGCAGGAAAATAAATCTGGCATAACGGACGAATCATTTATATTAATATCTTTTAGGCAGTCTGACCAAACGAAATTAGCCCAGTCAAACTGACTATTTTCTATGGGACTGTTGAAAAAGGGCTACGAAGGTAAAATGAGAAAACGTGAAAGTAGACGTGAGTCAGTATCGGATATACATATTTTTCAAATGATAAGATGTTCAGTGATTTTCAAAACTTCAGGAATTCATTGCTTGATTTGGATTTATCGTGATCTTAAAAATGGCTACAACCTTACATATAACAGCAGGTGAGAAGTATATTAGTAACCAGCTATAGAGAAAATATTAAGATTTAGGTGAAAAGCTACGTAGTGAAGAAACGGATTGAGCTAAGAGGAGAGTCAGGGGGACTCCAGAAGTTCGGCGCTTTAATCGGGTTAGTGGACATGGAGGGTTCACCTAGGGGAGTTGGAAAACCCTGATTCCGAAACAATGGTGTACATAGGCTCCAGGATCCTGAAGAAACAAATGGAATTTGAAACTATTTTTGGTCACCGGCTAACATGGTACTGCGTCTACTGATGTTGCTCCACTGCCTTGTGAATGAAACCTTCAGCTCCAAGGTTCGGAGTGTGGACCCCCAAAAAAACCACCTGCTTCGGTTTGGGCAATCAGGAGCTATCCCAGCCCTCACACAAATCGAATGATGATGTTGTATTACAAATAGGATCCTTAAAATAATAGCTACTAAAGGTATTTACTACTCATACATAAACTATTTAACTGATGGGAAAAGTTTGTTGTGGAATATTACGACACGTTATATGAAGTAACGCAAATTATGAATGGAATTCCCATAGATGTAAACTCTGATTACAATTGTATTTCGTTCTGTTGAGTAGTGGTTTATTAGTAAGGACGTTCAACTTTCCACCACTAAGTCCCACATTTGGAAACCCACCTACCTGCTTCGGTTTGAGCAACCGGGCATTATCACTATTCAAAACATCTTAAATATTGCTCTTACCCAAGTGTCTGGTCAACGAATGAGTTGACTATATCGCTAGAGTTCAGTAAGTTCTTACCGACATGAGCGGATTAGTCACGTGTCGAAACTTCATACATAGCCAAGGTTATCTCATGAAGTGGAAATTTGAAATATGAACTATGTCATAATCTATCTACACAATCACCTATTTTCGAATTGGCACCTAGGTAATAGTATATTACATCTATTTTATTTATTTAAACACATAAACACTAATACATAGAGGGACCAAAATTATACGTGTGGCACACAATAAATATCAGATTGTGAAGAGATAGAGAAACGATGAGTATAATAAAAAAGAACAACAGTGAATAGAAATTAATGCATGAGTATGAAATAGTAATAATAATAATAATAATAATAATAATAATAATAATAGAAGCAGTTCAGTTGAGCAAAATACAACCACATAGAGGATTCAATTAGGGAGTTCCGCTTACTTATATGAAGAAAGTAAGAGCTACAGAATGATCGCTACTGGATTCTACTCTGAACACCGTGTCGTATCGCCTCAAGGACTTTGAACGGAATCGTGAAGAAACAACGGACGCCGGTCCTGTACAGCTTTCTTTCATACTCCAGTACTACGTCAAAAACCAACAACACCTTCGCATTTTCCAATCAGTCCTTGCGTCAGCAAATAATACACGATGTGGAATTTGCTGAGACAAAATTCGTAGCACATGTACAATTCACCGAAGTCAGTGATTCGAAATGGTCACATCAAATGAGTTATCATCGCTGTGCCCAAATACACGTTGATGAACCTCTGCGCTACTAACATGGTGTGTCACTGGATGTCAGCAAACTTCCAAAGACAACGACGATCAAACACAGAGAGTCGTTTAACATCCTCAACTTCAAGATCAGGTTTCATAACCATACCATATAACTGCTCTTATCGACGCATTACAGATCCAACCCTTTACAGTCACACTAACACCATAAATGGCCCAAATTGGCATAAACTGCTCTGGTCTTCCCTATATGTGAACTGATTTCATCATTCATGCCACTAGCAGCATTTATGCAGCTACCCAGATACATGAACTTCTCCACTACTTCTATCTGTTCACTACCAAGAGTGAACTCAAGTTAAGGATTCCCCAAGTCCTGTACAAGTACTATGCACTTACAAGATAGAAGGTACACGCCATACATACGGACACTGATTATGTGCGGATTGCATGAACTGGGTATCATCGTAAAGCAAGACAATATCATCCACATACTCAAGTTAGAAAAGTCTTTCTCCAGATAACAACCACATCACAATTATCTTTATCCATCACGGGTGCATCTTAAACGTCATCCATGGGAAATTGGAAAGGAATGATGAAATTCGGTAACCCTGTCTAACCCTACTACTTGAATACACAATGGAGAGGTGGTTGTATGCTTTCATTCCCTTTGAAGAGTTTGCATATAGGACCTTAAAGACGCTAATACTCTTCTCAGGTACATTCTTCTTCAACAGACAGTCTTAGAGAACAGTTTAGTTCAATGGATCGAGGGCTGCCCTGATGTCGAGAACACAATGATTGTTGACCCGAAATAAGTTTGGCGGCGTTCTAACATTTAACGGGGGGTGAAGATATGATAAATACCTCTTCGAGCAGATCGAAATCTAGGCTGCTTCTTGCGCAAACAAGGGTATGATCAGTCTTGTATACAACCACGCCAGCTGAACGCGATGTGGTCAATCTGAGTTCAGCCTTGAAATGCAAAGGGAGGACACCAGGTAGTACCGGCAGTTAGTCCTAATCAGAAACAGTCTGTAGTCTGTGCAAAGTTAAAGTAGACACTCACCGTTATCTGACCTGCAACCGACGAGTACCCATTGGCTACTTATACGAATCCCCCCAGTCTCTAGATGCCCGACCTGAGTATTCGAATCTCCGGCTAGTACCACAATATCTGTTGAACGCACTTTCCGGAGACCACTTAACTGGCGGTAGGACTCAACCTTGATAGAATCCAGGCAATCTGTTGGGGCATATGCGGAGATCATGAAAAGTCATCGTTTCCCACACCGATTTCTTCTCAATTTGATGAGGCCTTCTTACTTAATAGTAAATAATCGACCGTTGATTGGGACCCCATAGATTAGTCCTGCTTATATTCTGGCGCATAGTGCGCTATAAAAACCGGACGAAGACGTCACATAGTCCCTGGATAACCACACACGAAACAAGCTATTGAAGCAACAGATGGAGAGCCAATTTAGTTTTTCACTAGTCTTGAATGGGAATAGGAACGAGAGTATTTTCTTCGTCTGTAGTCACCATCAAACGTTTCTGTTATGTTCGTTAGACTTGAATTCTACTACTGATTCGTCTTACTCGGAACGCGACGAAGAATCAAGGATTCAGAGACTCGATAGGCTATACTGGTCCGTTGTCCCCGATTCAGCTAACTCGATTCAGAAGTCTTGGTAAGATGTAGAAAGTGTATTCTACAGACAACCAGAAGATACCAGGTTCATCAAGCATACAAATCAAACGTATTTATACAAAATATATATAATCGATGTTGCCATGGAAGTTTTTAAACATTTAATCGATAAGTTCGTTGATCGAATGTCATTGAAATATTCAAACATTTAATCGATAAGTTCGTCAATCGATTATGTGCATACAAGCTCCATAAAGATAAAATTACAAAATATGAGTTTCGGGGATCTAACGTCCCCAACAGTTTCGTAAACTGTGATACTTCCCAAGTGCCCAGACAGAATCAAAGAGTTGTCTTAGAAGGACACTCTTCAGGTTTTTGAGCTAGAGGTCTAATCCAAAAGGAAGAACAGCAAGGTCAGGAGACATGATCCCATGGTACTTGGTGACTAAAAATAGATTCATATACCATTTGATCCCTCAATACCCTGGGGTCTATGTGCACTATTGACTTGAAACCAGGGTTTTCCAACACATACACATATAGATCCTCCGTATTCGCCAACCCGGTTTAAGCAACAGACATTGGTTTTTCGTCCACCCACTACCACTAACAGCCGTCCTGCCGCGAAGATGCAGAAAGCGGTGTGCATTGAGACAGTCTTATAATATGCTTTATTATCTTATTCAGTCGACATAAATTTTCGATAAATGTTGAAGAACATGAAGTGGTTTTATTGCTACTAGGGGACTTTCTGTTGGAACGGAACGAATTTCGTGAATATGATTTGAGAATGAGGATAGAAGCTAGTATACGTTTTTTTAGTTATAGCCATTGCCAACTTTCTGTGAGGCCTGGAATACTACATGGATGACCATACCGAAGAACGTTAAACATCCTGACCTCACATCAGTTGTAAATAAGTATCTCGCCAATAAGAAACGTTTATCACTGAATTAGAGAATCGAACTAGATTTTCATCGAAAAAATTATTATTGAGATTTTTGCGGCTAGATTGGTTAGGACTATAAAATAAACAGAAATCCAGTTTGGGTAAATTTCTGTCAATCTTCATGGATGCGATCATTTAAAAAATAATCGGAAACGTTACGTACATTTTTATAATTTAATTAGTCACTTCTTGTAAAATAAGCATCTAGTAAATGACATTACCTAAATATGATGAATACTGCTACCTATTTGCTTCGTTAACTAGTACTTTACCATATTAAGCATGGTACAAATGTCACAATCATGAAGAAATATATTGTACTATCTTTGTACATTTCTAAGTTCCAGTTAGGCTTCAGCACCATGTTACATATGTAGTTTGTATGACGCAATTACTGGTAAACAAACTCACTTTTTTAGATGATAGTATTTTCGACAAGTTATCCTCACTCTTTAATTTCGAATCACGGACTAAAATTTGATCGAATTGGTCAATCCATTCATTGAAACTGCTCTCAAAACTCTTCGTGAATAGCACCTGTATAAAACATCAATAAGATTTTTAGAGTGGGTAAATAATTATGTAAGTTTATTTTACGAATGAAGTATTAAATCAAAAGCGAACTTAAGTATAAAAATGCTAACTTTGATTTTACAAGAGTAAAGTTTTTACAAATTTAAGGTGATGAGAATAAATACGACTGATTACAAAGAACATAAATAAATAGAGATATTAATTCAATGATTATATTCTTACACAGACATTTGGGCAGATACCTATTCCAATGTGGGATAACCGAAAGTAACCAAAGTAATTGTTACTCAAGCTGTTTGTGAGTAACGTCATCACTTATGACACTGTTGCATTGCTTATGAAATGACTCATTAGTGTAAATATTTACAGTCAAGGATATAGATATGGGATAAATATTGATATAATGAGCCCATCAGAAGTAGCTCAATGAGGTCTGTCGATGGCAATCAAAATTGACATGAAGGTTAAGTGAATTTTATTGGCTGAGAAACGGAACAATTTTCTAAGGATTAGAGTGGTATACATATGTATGAGTATTTGTCCATTTTATCCGGCAACCCAATATGCTTTTCCGATTACTCTTAAATTCTCGTTCAAATAGTCAGTCGAGGGGGGTGTTAGCGTGTAACACAGAGTGTATCAGTATCGGATTTCGGACACCGCCCGTCACAATATATTCCCATAAATTTAGTTTCAGATGACAAATCTTAATTTCAAACTAGACGCCATTAACATTACGGATTTAAAGATGCCATAATGACAACAGTGTCAATCTAGGAATTAAGATGATTATCATTCAAAACTATTGTAAAATGTGATCGATAAACGAACCCACCAGTAATAAAGGGAAACGCCCACCACCACATTAACTTCCTTTGATCTTGTACGACTGTATCTCTTTATTAACCAATCACAGTTTAATGTTCATTGTAAAACAATATTTGCTTGTTGACTCATTTTTCCTATTCTCTGGCTACTGTTCGGTATGTTATTGTCTCTTTCTCGATGTATTAATAGACTGTACTGTTCGTTTGCACACTAACGATGTTAATTTGTGTTTTAGAATAAGATAAAGTTTATATAGCCAAATAGCTTACTTGTTCTGACTTTGGCCAAACCAAGACTCTGTATTCGACGCTCTAGAGAATAGCTTAGAAATAAACCTGTAGGAAAGTGCTCCCTACAACTATCTTGCACAGAACATCACATCGAACACGTTTAAATACTAACTAGTAAAAACAAAACAAAAACATGAACTGTACCCAATTTTACCATGATCGTTTAACTTGAAAATCTAATCAAGACTAGATAAAATTTAACAGAACTACCTCTAATCTTTGTAGGAATAAACCACGCAGTAATTCTATCCAAATATCAAATTTGATTGGTCTTGTATCACAATTCTTTGCACCATTTTTAAAACTGAAGGTTTGTAGTCGTCGCACAAGAACTAGTGCAGTTGTACGGAGATCAACCAGTGTTTCAAAACTAGACACATGATTTAATGATTCTGACAGAACTTCTCGGCATATTTGAATAGAGCTATTAGTAAGTAATCAAATCACAAATTTAATAAATGTGGTTAGATACCACTGCGATGAAAACCATGTTATTTCTTTATATTTCTCATTATTATTGATATTCATTGCTCTCCCTCTAGATGTCGATTGAAAATTTATTTGAAATAAGATAGATAACTTAAGAATTGACAGTGAACTGCACAGTTCACATCAGAATTACTTAGTGCGTTTGTTACTTTGCGATGCTTACGTTAGCCGGGTCAAAACCTGAGACCTTTTAACTAGGTGCTTTTTAATCGAAACAAAGTTAACACTAGTAATTAAAAATCCAAATAATTGTGGGGTGTTACCAGTTCACTAAAAGTGAGTTGTAATGATACGACAAAATATGAGGTTAAATATACAACATTTCGATATCTCATGACGGTAAACCACATTACAGATTAATGAGCTAAGCCAACTATTTTGAGTAAAAAACATGGTCATTCCTTTCGTTTGATTGAATTACTACTTTTTCGTGATTTTCCTGTGTAGCGATATATTCAAAGATAATACTAGTGGAAGCTAATACTATGAAATACACACTTAAAAATTTGGCTAAATAGTAATCAACAGCATCGGATTTTTTATCTTCGCAAATTTTTTAGTCCGGTTGAGAAAATCAAAAACATATGTCTATCAATATCTGCAAAAGTAAATTTCCTGTGTTCATTCTCATGCAACTGAAACTAAGGGATACCACATCCTTAACAAAATACAGAATAGTAACCAATCTGATAACATTAGATTTCAAATTATACTCCCTTGCTTCCTCGATTTTACTTTGCTAAAGTTTACCACAATTTTATGCTAAATTTCTCTGATTTTAATTGAGGCGAGAACAGTGTTCTCAGTCATTATCGTTGTTTCATTTTATTTGTGTGTGGGCTGTGATACTTCCTGGGTGCCCAAACCAAAGCAGGAGGTTTCCTTAGGAGGCCACACTCGGAGACTTTGACTTAAATGTCTAATACACAAGGCAGTGGAACAACATCAGGAGATGCAGTACCATGGTAGTCGGTGACCAACGATTGGTTCATATGCCATTTGTTCTTTCAGGATACTGGAGCCTATATACACTATTGGTTTGGAATCAGGGTTTTCCAGCTTCCTTAGGTGAACCCTCCATGTCCACAAACCCGGTTAAAGCGCCGGGCATTCGCTTTTTGTCCTCTCAATTTCGTAAACAACACCCCCGCCGCAAGAAAGCAATGAACAGGACTTCCATGGCAGTGGCTATGCACGTGGTCATATGGGAGCATTTCGAGAGTGAACTCTCCCCACCCTTGGCCGTACCAGAGCATTCGAGGGTGTTGTTGGCAAAGGGAACTCAAACCCAGGACCTTCGGACTCGTGCACAAATACCCAACCTCTAGACGTTATCAGATATGGCTCAGAACAGAAGCCAGTGGCGAGCCTGCTGTAACTTTATTTTACTTTCTTCATAAAATGGACGTAACTTCTTTAACTGGAAGAATTCTTTCTGTTTGTAGATTTGCTAACTGGACCGCCTCTACCACTATTATTATTTCACTATCATATACTAATTTCTGTTCGTTATTGTTCCCCTTTTTCTTATAAGCACCTTACATTTTTTATCACTTCATATTCTTATTGCTATTGTGTGGTGCATATGTATCTGGTGCCTCTTTGTACCAATATTTATGTTCAAATAAATAAATAAATAATTTCTCTGATACTCGAATAGTTGGTAACGATTTTCTACAACATAAAAACTTCAAGTCCACTACTTTTAGGTTTCGAAAGTGATAAATGCATTGTTTCTTCTAACCAGTCTTGTCGTAAAGAGTAATTAAAACATGTTCTGTTGAGTTACTTAGACATCTATAAAAAATCAAATGTAAACGTCATTTCATTGTGCTGTGGTGTAGGAAAGGGAAAGAACATTTTTGTTAGATCGTTCACTACCTGTAACTGACTGGCCAACCTTATTCTAAATTTGGAAAATTCAGTACCAATGGTTTAGCTTTGTTTCAGTAGTTAACCTACGAGTTGTTTAGCAATGGTCATAAAGTTGCTAAAGTTAACGAGTTCAAAATAAACTCACTCATCTCGCCAAGCATCCCAAAGTTTACGTAGTAAGTCTATCAGCAAGTTATATTGTTCATCTTTCTTAAAATTAGAAAACTCGTCTGAAAATCTAAAATCCTTTAGTTTGAAATCCAGTACATCGCTCGGTAAATGTGTATAAAGACGATCTCTGGAGAAGATGGGTGAATCTAAAATAATAAAAAGTCTTGTGATGTTGAAATAGAGAAACTTACAAAGGCATTACAATTTGTAGAGAAGTTTGTCAATACTGACTGAGGTTAAATAAGTTTGACGCTGAAAACGAGTAGGATCAAATTTATTGACTCACCTTGGACATCCATACATTTGCCATAACGAAAACTATGACCGGATCTAACATTCTCAATGCACTAGAATTAACCGGCCTATATTATTATGAACAACGGCCGTAATACACTCTATTTATTGCACTAATTATGATTAATGTAACAACCTTTAGTAATACATTGTGATACTTTCGATGAAACAAAGCACGACCTACAAAGTTAAGCATGAGAAATTGGCTCAAGACAAAGCTTAGAAGCTTAAATACTGTCTGTTACTTAGATTTAAAGCCCACTAATCAGAACTAGCGGAGTTTGTAATCTCCCTGATTACGTTGCTAAAGGTATATACTGTATGAAAATAATTACCACTAATTTTAGTACATTTCCTAAAAATGAGACCATTTTCGTGATAACCTCGAAATCCTGAATGATAAAGGGAAGAACCGTTGACTTGCAGAAACAGTCAGTTGGTTATTTTCAACAGTTTCATTCTCACTATATTAAGCCTTAATGTAACACAAAACATCCAAATTTTTATCATTTAAAACAAGGTTGAGCAAAGTAGACAACATGAGACACTAACTGCAAGTTTTAATTTATAACGTTCCACAAGAAAGCAATACCTTGGAATGTCCAATCCACAAACCATTTAATCCGGGAATCGAGAGCTCCTTTACAGGTAGATCCTTCACCGCTAGTATTCGACAAAAATAGGAACTCAAGATACTCCAAAGTTGACAAAATATGTCTAACGACCAGTAAAAGCTGTTTGCGAATTGATAGGATAAAATTAGGTCTTAGTCTTATTATCCCATCGTGTGGTGAATAATCTCTACCAAGAAGGCAATATAATCCAACCTTGAACAAAACAGTAAAAAAGTAACATTTAAGAAGACATAATAAGGCATCCTATAAATATTTTAGAACAAAGTAATCTAAGACATTCTAAAAACTTAGTTTTGTCTCATAACTATTCTATTAGGAAATCGTATAAAACAATTATTAAAGCACGTTTCGGAATGTGTACATAACAAGGTATATAATAAGAAAACGGTGGGATAATTGTGTAGGTAAAGATTTAAATGCCGTCTTCGTAGAGAGAAATTGCATTTTGTGTGCGACTTGACCAAAGTTACATACATAGAGAGAATCAATCCACTTGAAAGAGTAACCTGTAAACTATAGTGCTCTTGAAGATGAGTAGCAAATAATACTATCAGGCTATATGAGTTAGGGAGTATTATATCCCTTTGCATGACATGAAAACGGGAATCAATTTATAGTAATGCTTTTATGTTCTACACAACATGAAAATGCAGTCTAGGGGATATTTGCTTATGGTAGACAAGTAGTTTTGGAAACGCCTATTCTGATTAATTTGTATCTTGAAAATCTTACCATTGTAACCAAAATTCTGTGGGTCGAAAGAGGTACTATCTTCGAGACTGACCAATATCAACTCATCCTTGAAGAACACCTCACTACTGTTAAACACCGACACCAGAAGTATGATTTCGCTTCCTAATCAACCTTTAAAATATGGGAAGCCATTAGGAAATATGAACGTTACTACATACAGCTTGAAAGGGGTTATTATTATCAGGCTTAAACATAACACGGTTACAACACTGGCTGACTTGACAATAATGGTGACGGTGGAATGACTTCCTAAACTAAACTATGAAATTAACTTAATGAAACGCCAAGTAAACAACAAACCAGTTAGTCAATCAAAAACAACGTACTAAGTGGCACATGCGTGTACTAGCACGTGTTTCCACAATATACGGCAGTATGGAGATCACGATTAAATCAAGAGTGTAAATAATTACACAGGGAGAAGTTTTATTATTTATTTATTTGAACACATAAATAATGATACAAAGGGGCACCGAATACATATGCGCCACACAAGTCACTTGATTTGTGTGTGGGCTGCGATACCGCCCGGGTGCCCAGACCGAATCAGGCAGTTATCTTAGAGGCCACACTCGGAGCCTTCGACCCAAAGGCCTGACCCACAAGGCAGTGGAGCAACGTTAGATGTACAAACAGAAGTGTGAAACTAAAAATAGGAATAACAATCCAGAAGCCAATAAGTTACAAGACGAACAGCTGAAGTAAACAAGCATCGGATATTAAAGCAATGTGAAAACGGTTTTCATCTGCGAACAAGTTCAAGTCACTTTCGGATTTCAATCAATCAAATCATTACCCTGAAACTCTGTTTGAATAAGAAAATCATGCTCGAGATTTGATTCTGAAACCCTAATGGAGGTTTAGTAAAAATGACATTTCGTGTTGGACTGGGACCAAATATATTACCAGGATATCTTACATAATTAACACCACATATATTTCGACTTTTTTTATTTGGTTTTGGAGATTCGGGTAATATAAGTAGCCCTTATACAGAGTGAATGATTGAAAAATGGCTAACAAAATATGTGTGTGGCACATCTGTTATTGAACTTCCATAAAAATATTACACCAACATAAAACAATGCACTTGTTCGAATCTCTCCATCAATATGAGGGGTCAGTAAAATACCACAGGCTTTAAACAGGTAACTACCAGTAATAAAAATATTGTTATATTACATTTTCGTGGTGCAGTGGTTATTTGCTACTATTATGGAGAAACTCACCTTTCTGCCATTAAAAAATTCTTCGAGCACCTGTATGGTAGAAAGGTCACCAACCATTGACAAAGCAGCAAGAGAATCACATAATTCCTGAAAACGTAAACTTTTATACATTTAAGCACTTCTTTAGTTGATGGAGGAGCAGATAATCGTTTGCGGCATGCTGAAATTACAGCTGCTTCCATATGGACCAAAGAGTCCCATGCCCGACTGACAAGAACACTTGCGTTTACATAAGACAACTGCCGCTCATGGCTAAAATTTAACCTAGCGTTTAGATGTCTGCCAAGAAAGAGCATTCTTGCAGATGAAGAGTGTCGTCCCAAATCCATATAATTCCAAATCTTTCAATATAACTTATTGTACGAAACCTACCAATTCCGGTATGTCAAGCATCAACTTCAATTGAGAAGCCGTTGATAATTCGAGCGATTGTGTTTCAACGGAAGGACTACGATTAACAAACGGATAACTTACTCTTTTTTTGTTTCCATATCTCGACTCCAAGTTGTCAAGTATGACCTCAGCTGGTCTAATAATATGGAAACCTAATGTTTATTGGGCACGCAAAGTCCTCACTTCATAGGTAAGGTTTTTCATTAGTAGTATTCGATCAGAAGCATCAATAATATCTCGATGTCTTTCACCCACAAGGTGACGTAACTCATCTTTTTTATGTTCCACTTCAGCTCTAAAAAGTAGGAAATTCGGGTGAAAGAAACTACCTTTTTTGACGGACTATACGGTGTAGCTCATCTATAGTATGCCCAGTAAGTAACTCAGTTACCGCCTCAACTCGCTCAGTTCCCATTGTTTAAACTGTAGCGCATATAACTAATGTGCCGCTTCCATGTTTGATTCCTCATGTAATCGCATACCCATAACAGCATTCAGAACTAGGGTTATTAGGTCGTCGGATCTATGTTAATCTTTGCAGTAAGTATTTATCTAGTTCTGTAGTTTCCTTTGGAAGGTGTTCACTGTTGAGACCAGTTGTACCACCAACATAAAATATCTTTGCCAAAACTTATAACTTGATTGATTTCTTTGCGCTCGCTTGTTATTGTCTCAGTACGGCCCCAGGTATTTGGTAATGTTCATTAAGTAGTGGTCTGGCCACTTAAATGGGTAAATTGTGGTCAGATTGGTAGTTATCTGTAGATTTGTATGTCTTGTAATTGGAATGCATTCGTGCCACAGCAGCACAATTTCTGGATGCGATCAGCTGTCTCATTACTAGGCAGCTGGTTGAAGAGGAGAATGGTACCCAGTATGTTAGCACATGTTTGTCAATTCATTTCTTGAAGCTATCTACTGATGGGACTGTTGTCACTTCAACTAGAAGAGCATTCCAAATGAGGACAACGCTTAAAAAAAAAGTGGAAGCGTACCTAGATCTTCGCTCTCTGATGTCCAATCTTTTGAAGGTTGCCTCAAAGAGCATAACAGTGATGTTCTGACAAGTTTTGTGTTGGAGTGATTTGGTATACTTAGTACTCTGTATGCTACTATCAGATTACCTCTTGTCCTTTGATAGTCCAACCTTGACCTCATCAACCACTTAATTACTCGTTTATGTACTCGATCTAAGAGATTTATGTCTTATGATGAAAGGGAAGGCAACAACATTGCGGAATTCGAAAAGGGCCGTGAGTGTGTTTCAAAAAGTCAGGAAAAATTCTGGAGTAATTTTGCCAAATTGTCTTCACACAAACTGAAGAGTTCCATTCGACTTTGCTGTATCCTGCATGTAGTTTTACAAGATTTTCAAGCTCCCTGTGGTTACAAGTTTGAGATCAACCTCTGAGACGACGATTGGGAGCAGATATCCGTTGAGGGTGTAGCTCCTTTATGTCAAATAAGCCGGAATGTTCACGACGAAATATTTTGACAGGTTGTCTTAACCCGCTGTCCACTGTCCATTGCTCTATCGTTGTAAGGTCCAGTTGAAGCTCAAGTGAATCATTTTAACTTTTCGTAGGCTTCCAAATTTTTGCACAGTCACCCAGATCAGTGCCATCGAACTAATTTTATCTAACAAGTCATTCACAAACATCAAAAAAAAGGAGAGGACGTCTGAGAGACTCCCGATGTCGCGACTCTTTGGCTGGTGTTCACTCTGTTTACCTTGGTACGAAACATCCTGTACTCTCTGTGGTTTCGGAGTGACGATAAAGGTGGGTCAGTAAAATCAATTTTCTCAACACTCGCTATCAGGGGTACACACAGTACTGTGTCAAACTATTATGCAAAGCCAAGGAACGTTACATGGACCGGAATCTCTTTGTCCTAACTGGTTCGTGATGTGAGAAGACCAGAAGGTCAATATCTGCTTTTCCTCAACTTGTGTTGCTCACTGACCAGCCTTTCCATAACTTTCTATAGCATAGGGGGTGATTCGACTGGACTGTAGCAGGCTAGGTCACTCCTCTCTTTTACTTTAAAGATCAAAATGAGGAAGTGGTGTGTGTTCATTCTCTTGAGAATTGACGTGACTATGGTGAATACCTGAACAGGTCTAATAGCGGTATGCTGACGGGTTTCGCCCACTATTTTAGGACTATAGGTGCCTCTTCAGGGTCAGGTCGTCCCTCTTGTTATATCAAGCGTGCGAAGCTTCAGCATCCCTTTAAAGTATCCGTCACGTGATCACTAATTTTAATTAGTACGTAGACATCGATATCCTCAGTCAGAAGCTTATAATTTGTCTGTATATCTTAAGTTTGAGCGTTCTATTTCCTGACCACACCTTGTAACACCAACCATATGTTCGTCCAGTGCCGAACTCCTGACGGCTGTCACAAGCTGCCTCTGTAACCAGTCTGCAGGAGTTATATCCTGCTTGCCGACACCACGAAGTGTTGAAGTCTGCAGCTAGTAGCATATGGTCAAACGCCGGTATGATAGGTTTATGATCATCGGGATTATCTCGTTCCTTTTAGTTTTAAAATTTATAGGGAGGTGCAGATTCCCCCTGCATTTAAGCAAAGCTAGCATGATTCTGTTATCTCGGATAATACGATAGTGCATATCACAGACTTAAAGTGGCTAGTAATGTGATAGGTCCTGTTTGAAAGTTTTGTGTATAAAAATCCTCTCACGCCCACGCTGTCGTGATTTATGCTTTCTGATTGCTTCAGATAAACAGTTCTTCGATCTTTCAATTCCATTTGAGGTCGTACTATTGTATTTTACCGTGGCTTTTGTTTTTCAGACGTACTTTCAAAACCATTGTTAATTCTATCGAAGCGTCCAAGTAACCCCGATTGAGATACGCGCAAAATTGAAGTTCCAAAACAACGATTTGTCTACAAAAGCGGTTCTTTATTAAATAATACACAAGATTTAATTACAAACCTCAACGTGTGAGGTGTCTAGGCGTTTAAACGCGTCGTTCAAGAATGAAAATAGCAAAGGCTTCCTTTAAGAGTAACATAAAGAATGATTACAACATACGATAGTCCAAAGACAGCCGATAGCTGTGTCTTAATTTGGTAACAGTTTATGAACAACCGAAACTCGAACCAAGAGCAAACACTATGGAAACTGTTGCATTCAAACAAATGCACAAAACTGTGGATAATTGTTACAGTAATTAAATTACAGTGATTATAATGATAAATACAATTATAAGTAAAATAAACGTTAAAGATATAGGTGAACATTCCAGAATGTTACAGTACAACTTGAGTTACAACATGATTGTGAAAATTGTTGGGCATACAGCTGCCTACTGAATGTAAATAAGTAGTATAAAACAACATACGAAGAGTAGAAAAGGAACATGCAGGAAAAATCTAAGACAAACTTAACAACCATATTTGCGTTTTTTAGTTGATAGTTGGTTATGGTGGCTGCCATGTTCAATAACTCCCCTTTATAATTGTGGATAAAAGTAATATTCAAAAACTGGAACGCTCCATGTTGTAACGAAGTTATGTATCAATTTCCTGCCGACCTTTACGTAATCTATCCGAAAAGGATGAGATATTATTCTTGTGTTGATAAAAATATTTATTTAACTCGCTTGGTAATTCACCTATATCTTTTATCAGTTTACTGTAATTTAAATTTGGCTACTGATTGAGAAAGTGTGGGTAGAATAACTGGTTGGTTATAATTGTTTAGGTTATAATATTAATGTTAATTTATTCTCTATAAACATACGTTACATTAGACTTGCCAATTATCCGGCTAGATCAGATTTTTACGAATGCTACGTATTTTACTAAGATGAGCCCTTTTGAACACTTTCTTTGACGTGTTATAATTAACGTTTTTCCCTCTGGAGCTAGGGGAAAAACTGGTGCATATATAGTAGATTGTACAATTAAGGCTGAATTGTCCAGCATACAAGATCGTGCGTTGCATAGATGCTGCGTCATAAGGCTAAACTTTTGGTTGTAAATATTGCAGGTGATATACATTGTATTAGACAGACCAAATTTACGAGTAGTTTGGTGTTTAGTTACTGATCTCCAAGTAGCTTCTATAACGGGATTTATTGCAAAAAGTATTTACATTAGAAGTACGAGGTAAACATTAAATTAGAGTGATGTTCTGGATAAGCAATTTTAATGCCGTATTACGACAGTGGGTTCAACGTTTACGGATGCGAGGGTTTTGCATTTAGGTCATTCTCATCAAATTGACAAGGCGATTGCCTTATAGATTTGTGTGGGGCAAAGTTGATACTGATATCTACGACATTTGGAGGGACATCGGGCGCAAGGGCCCAGACATAAGATTGTAATGTATCGTGTTTTGATGTTTGTGAACGTCTCAAAATTCAGTCAAACCTGGTAGGCCGGAATAATTGAAGTTAGCATTAAGCCTCTAGTTGCCCAAATACTCAAGGCTGTGATATATTAGGGTGCGAAATCACCGAGTGCTAGGGCAAACAGTGTGTTGCGATTTGAATTTTGTCATTTATACTAATAATTTTTATGAAAAAAATAACAAACATACCAGCTGGCAAAAAGTATTGGGGTACGTTCCGTTAAATATGACGTACATTTTGTCAAACACTCGTTTCATTTGCCTGTGAAGTATATTCTTATATACGTAGCCTACTTTTAACCAGTAATCTATGTTAGGTGCTGTGATTGATTAGATAGTTTATGAGCAACGTATAAGTCAGTTTATCTTCCCTAAAAGGTTTCTTCAGAGATTAATGCGTCTACCTTATTATATTAAATTTTCATAGGATTATTTTACACATCAAGTGGGCCGAGTATATTTTACAGAAACGCTAGGATTCGACTTCACTGATAAAATTTCTCCTAATACATAAAGTGAGTGATGTATGGTCTCACGTAATCCAACTCGAACCCTATTCTAAATGACAGAAAACTATGTTGCTATATTCATTACTATTCCAGCTTCTGTTAATATTAAAACGAAATCAGTACCTTCTACAGCATACAACCACCTTGTTTAGTTCTTACAAGCATGTGTGGTTGGTCCATTACTCTTTCTCCTTTTCACCAATGAAATGTGTTCCCTCTTTCAGTATGGTAAGCCTTTCCTTTTTGCTGATGACCTGAAAGTAGTTTATTCATTTTTTTCTCCCACCAAAGAAAGCTATATTTCAACGGTAATCCAAGAGGAAATAAACAAGTTGTACGAATGGACTATTTCGTGGAATATGCAACTTAATGTTGACAAAAGTGGATTTATTCACATTGGTTGCTGTCTTAACTTAAATCTGACTGTACAGACACATACACTCAAACCTCTCAACACTGTTCGTGACCTGGGTTTAAGATATAGCAACAGTCTGAACTTTTCTGAACACATTATATCTCAATTATCCAAAGCTAGAAAGCTCATCGGATTGATAATGATAAACTGCAATAATATCGAATCGAGATTGTTATTATACAGAAAATGTATCTTACCAATTCTTGAATATGGTATTTTAGTTTACAGTAATTGTAGACATAATGATCTGATTAGAATTGAAGGTGTTCAAAGAAAGTTCACCAAAGCTGTTCTGGGGTATTCCGATAATAAAGACTATTATCAAAGATGTCAACAACTAAACTTAGAACCTCTTTGAATCAGACGTATCAAACGAAATATTGCATTTATCTACCGGCTTATTAACGGTATTTCCTACTCTTTGGTATCCACCCCTTCATACCTTATGATATCATCCCACAATCTACGCAATAAGGAGAATATTCTAGCGATTCCAAGAACCCACACAAACCTACGTCAGGATTTTTTCCTTATTCGCTACTCAACGATGTGGAACAGACTGCCAGTGAACCTCCATTGCAGTGAAACTACAACACCGTTCAAAAGTCTCCTTGACGATTTTCTTTCCGAAAGTGGATTATGTCACCTATTGAATATCAATGTATTCAATAATGATTTATACAAACAACGTCCGTCATCTATTTAATTGCTTGAAAAGCAAAATAAAACCTATTTATCTTAATATATGAAGTCTGCTTATGTTCGTGTTTATCATTATTACCGTTATTAATATCATTATTAGTTCTCCGACACATTAGGTATTCTTTTTATCTCTTCTTATCCTTCTAAACATATTTAACTCCAGATTGTCCTTCGAAATCAATTTTGACTTTCATAGCATCAATCTTAATTATTATTGCACAAATATTTATACTAATATCCGAGTTCCCTCTGTGTACTATTACATAAATCTAAATGTATTCATCCGAGTGCTTTAAAGGATTTTTATTTTATTTTTTCAATTGCTGGTTTCTTTCTGGGGTTGATATTCATTACACAATTATTATTCTTATCATGGATGAAACTTTTCACTAGGTGTCCCCTTCTCTTTACTCTTTTTTCCCTCTAAAAAATATTCTTAAGATTACGAAGTTTGAAATTAAGACAATAACTTGTGTTACATTTGAATAAACTTCTCAAACCCGTTTTATCTTCACTATGCATATATGACTCATACATAGTGATATATTATTATCCTTTTCACTTAATTGTGACTTTCATAGCATCACTCTTAACTATAACTGCACAAACATTTATTCTAGCGTCATATCTTACTACAATGATAAATTATTATTTCTTAATTATTTTTTGTTACTAATTTAACGATACACACATAGCCGTTTATTCTTGTTCTGTGTTTATAATCACGCCTATTACACTGTTTGCGTATTTCACGTCTCCTTTATTCCTATTCCTTTATTTTCTCCATTTCCTTCTTTAAACTCAATTCAACATTCTTCTCAATTACAAAGACCCAATTTATTATTATTAATATTCTACTATAATTATTCTAACTTTTTTAAATATGGCAAGTATAATGTCAATATTATTGAAAATTGTGTATTATTGAATTTTCTGGAGAAACCCGAAATGGTTTCTTCACAACACTTATGTACCCATAAGATGTTTGTGAATAATAATAATAACAATAATAATAATAATACTGTATAATATTAGCCGTGTTAAAATACATCGTCTCTATAGCCTGAGTCGACTACCTTCAGATCATCAGTATATAAGAAAGTCTTCCCAATTTGGAGACACAAATGCTGTCAGTTTGTAGAGTTATGGCACAGTTCTTTATTAGCGCTGCTCCTAAAATTGTAGGTTTGATATGATGCCACTATCTAATCTACAAGATCTTACGTGGGATTCTACACTGACTCATCGCAATAATCAACAATAAGATACATTGTAATTCTGAAGAACACATTTGGGCTGAAGATAGGGTATCATGTTTAATGTGAATAAAAACAGGTTATACAAAATGATCACGTCTGCGAGGCTGAGCCATGCCTTCCATGTGAATGCATTAATATTCTCGTGTTCACCATAATTATCCTTCTCTTCGTATTAAGTGTTGAACATCTGTAGTGGCATTAGACCATAACCACACAATCCTCAAAGCTGAATACGAGATTACTCGGGAAATAGGTATTCAATATTTAACGCGAAGAAATACCTAACGATGGAGAAGGCGCAAATAATGAACTGAATAGACTGGAGTTGATCGGATGGCATGGCTCGGCCATGCAGGCGTGGTCCATGCTGAATGTTACCTTATATCTTCTATTCATATTAAGTATATTGTTCCTTCTCTAGCCTAACCTTGTTCTACATCATGTATTGGTAATTGATACGATACAGTGAGTTGATGTATTCGATGGTGTGACTCCCACGTAAGATCTTATAGATTAGGCAGTTATATCATGACAAATCTACAAATTTAGGATTAGGTCTATTATTAGAGCAGTACTAACATCGTAGTAGACCCTAATTCTACACACTATTATTATCATATTTGAACCATTTTGATTAGGTGTACATTATTTTTCTCTCTAGTTTCTATCTAGATAAATATTATTCTTAAAATTCCAGAGTTTGTGATTATGATAATAATCTGTGTTTCACTTAGATTAACTTTTCAGACTCGTTTTATCTTCACTATGCATATATGGCTCGTACATATTAATAATTGGTTATACTTTTCACTTTAATGAAACTTTCTAATAATCACTTCGAGCTGTGAATACAAAAACACTTATTCTACTATCATGTCTGTTGTGAACGTGGAATTAAGAAGCCCAGACAACTACGAAAGCTATTTTCTTGGGACGTTATTTCATTTCATTCAAACCCTGTGAAACACTTGTATTTATTTTTGTCCCTATCTTATTCTACATAACATGAGCTTTCGTTCTATATATCATTCACTACCATATCCTTTTTTGTTCCGAAAATATTGTAATTAAAATATAATATTTTGCACCGTATTTTCTACCCTAATTCCCAGTTTCGGGCATAACTGTATTTTCCCAAATTATCGTACGTCGTGGTCAAGATATTCACTTATTTATTCATGTACATTTTTGTACTAATCCGAATTCAGAGAATCCAGAGTTCAGTATTCCAACTATCTTGTCTTCTCTCACTTGCGTGCTTGCCAATTAATCAGGTTCTAAAATAGTTCTTTCTACCCCATCTCGAACTCACGCGTACTAGACTCAAGGTTAAGCCGCCCAGCCTATCGCGTCAAGGTCGTAATTTAGGCTAGACAGATTAAGGTCAAGTCATATCAAGTATCAACGGGGTAAAAGCGATTCAAGTTCATACTAAAATAATATGTTATTTTCTCATTTATTTATTTTGTTTTATTTTATTTTTGTTACTTATTTGTTGATACATATATAGTCGTTTATTCTTGTTCAGTTTGGTTTTGTTCTGTGCTCATAAACATGCTTATTAACCTATTTGCGTATTTCACATCTCCTTCATTTCTATTCCCTTATTTTCTCCCTTTCTTTCTTTAAAGTCAACTCAATATTCTTTTCAGTTACACAGAACCTGATTTACCATTATTATCCTGTTATCATTATTGTTCTATTTTTTTTAAACTATGACAGACATAATGCCAACATTATCAAAACTTGTGTATTTTTGCACTTCTGTAGAAACCGAAAATGGTTTCTTCCCAACTTTTATGTACCCAAGTGATGTTTGTGAATAATAATAACTTTTTTCTCTGTTTTTATAATTTTATTCTTTCATCCGATGCCAACCAAAGGGTCACAATTTAAAAGACTGAGTTAGCATGTTCTGGTTTGTCTCAGTACAATGATGAATCCAGCATAAAATTGGAGACGTGAACCATTAATAGAAGAAAAATAATCACAGATTGATTGGTTTGTTCTCAATGACAAAGAGCCTTAATCAGACGAAATTTTCATTACAACAAACACGAACAAATTGAAGTCACCTCGCCCAGCATCAATGTTTTCTGGTCAACAACTCAACCACCCTTTTTTTGTGATGTTGAGGTAATTAAAGTTAAGTTTTAGACAATAAATTATATCCCACACTATCCTCTAGTTTTCGCTTCCTGTTGGAGGACACTTTCCATAAATATCACTTTACAAGGATATTAGGCAGTTACAAGTTATGGACTGAAGGTAAGGCGCCGATGAAATGCATTAAATAACTACTGTATAAAGTACGGGTCGCCTCACGAAAAATAAGCACAAAGAAAGGTATAATGTGGGATAAATTTCTACTGAGTTAGGCGAAGAAGTGTAGGACTATAAATAAGGCAACGAGTGTCGAAATAAAATTATTGGTTAGTCAAAATAGCGAACGTGAAAGTAGAAAGAGATAAAAAAAATAGACAAAAACGAACTCACATTAACTTGGTGCTGATGGTGTTTTGAGCCTTTTTAACAAGTTGATTGGTTACGGGCTCCATAGATGCAAGATAACTAGTAGTAGGTGGTTGATTGAGTGGTCCTCTTAACAACGATTTAGGTAGTAGTGAGTGTCTCTTATCGACCGACTGTAGTTGAATGAATCGGTAGCTTCAGCGATTTATCTATCTACTTCAAGTAAAAATTAGGAAGGGACGTGTAGCTACGGAGACATATCTTATACAACTGCAAAAAAGAAAATTAATGGAAAACAAACTTGTTTGTGATATGGTCGAAAAATGTGAAGGGCCTATGATGCCTGAGTGGGACGCAGATGTATTCGCGTGTGTTTGGTCAATGCAAACAAGGGCTTTGTCAAGAATATTTACAAACGTATGTACTACATCTGCCATGTGTATTTCAGAGGGAAGACTGTTCCTTGTTGATTCATCATTCGTGAAGAAGTTTTCTCGAGTTTTCGATCCGTATTTTCAACTAACTGTTGCTATTTCACCTCGAAGGTCGTATATATGGGGGCATTGAGCAAGAACTATGTTACAAGTAGGGCAAGTAAGATATTTCAGGAGTTTGAAGTAGAGAATCTAATTGTACCCGAGCTTTCTTTTACAAAGTGATTATAATCCAAGGATATGGCATCGGAAACTATAATCAATGAATGAGTCAGTCTCAAATATTTCGCAAGTGAAATACCATCATGTTCCATCCACCCTCAGAATATCCAATCGGTGTAAGTTGGAAAACAAGAACGAACACTATTTGACGATAAGTCTTATACATATCTTGAAAAAAATGATTTAAGATTGATTTCGAAAGAAGTTACGAAGAATAAAGTCGAACAAGTTCCGCATTTTAGATGCTTTGGTGAAGATATAATCAGAGAAGTTTAGACCGTGTGAGTAATGTACTCCTTGGTAACTTACTGATTTGAGTATGGGTTGTACGTCCTTGTTAGACGTTAGATGTCAATTAGATTTAAGATAACAGGTCATGGATTTCGGTGCAAAATTCATTCATTTATTTAGCTAAACAGTGTCATTACATTTTAGCTGATGTTATTTCGTGATGAAAAACCGTAAATCCAATTCCTAACCCCAACCAACAACTGTGAATCATAATCCTTCATCTATAAACTGCTTTACAACACTCATTTATCCCTAGTAGTATTTATGACCTCTCGAGGTCATTTTGGAGTCGCTCAAAGCGCTCACCTGTTAGTTTTATTTTAAGGGACATATCTCCAATACAGAGACAACCTCATTTCCCTATATTAAACTCCGACCTCCAGTGCTTACACCAATTACTTACCATGCCCAGTTTATGGGTGATTACATCGCAAATGTTAGTTTTGTAGATGACTCATATTAATAATTACTAAATTCCCGTTCAATAACGGGCGAACACGTATCATCAAATTTAATAGCGATTCGCCAGTGATATAATTCCAGTTCTTGAACCTTTCGCACATGTTATCTGCATTGTCTGTGGAAATATTTCGTTGTGTGTTGTTGGTGGGTAGAGACGCATGGAACGTTGGGCGATGACTGTGTTTTAAGAGCTTGACTTAACATGACACTCATACTTCACCGTTGGAAAGAACCTTCTCGGATATTCGACTCTTTAATTGTCTCAGGGGCATTGAGCATTCATGAATATCTGCATCCCCAAAAACACTCAACAGCCGTGATGCAATGTACAAAAATTTATTACTCACAGATCCTGCTGTAAAGACGCTCAGAACATTGATGTACAACTCACTACTTGAACATGAATTGTCATTTTAAATTTATAGATCACACAAATTATTAATAATATTTAAATCCTGCTATTTACTTTTGGTCGGAATGTACGCATGAGAACAAAAAATGTATTTTTAAACTCGGCGTACAAGCCCGCTTTTTCTTATATTTATGTGTTTTATACGAACAGGTAGTCCGAATGACATCATCCTATGTTTCTCCTATGTGTTAAAATTTTTTGAATGTTTGTAATCCCACCTTACTCATGAACTATCTTCTCAGTACGATATGCGTAAACTATTAAGATGAGTCAATCAGAGTATTACATTTGAGTTAGATCAAAACGAAATTAAAAGTTGATCATTCAAGTAAACTTTATTGATTGGAATGCAGAAGATATTGTTAATATTTGTGGAAGACGATGCCAGTTACAAACTTACCGATAGTTAGACATTTTCCTTCAACCATGACTGGGACAATCAATTGCACGAATTATAAATCTGTATAATGTTGTGTAGTTATTTTTCTTACTTATTTATAACAGACCTTACTGTTCTCACAAGTGAAATGGTGTAAAACGTTCTTACTGGTAACCCCAGTTTAAAACTTGAATACTTTCTGTGATTTGATTGAATATTGGTTTTAAATCTTCTTTCTTAAGTGATGTGTGAAAGTTTGCATATAGTTCTTCACTTTTATAACCAACACTGTATGATATATTACCCAGGTTTTATGATTGTATTACAATATGAATAAAATGTTTGAATTTGAAATGCACAGAAGAAAGACTATTAATAATAAGTTCATCAGATAGTTGATCTTAGTGTCCCTACACATGTGTTGTTGAGACTCGACTAATAGGCTAGAATATGCAGTTCTTATCTTTGCACCATGCATTAACATTAAGCTTAAGGTTGCCCTTCGTAGGAATAAAATTCTTTTAACTCTGCCAAGGTTATCTTAGAGCATTTGTTTGCTATGTCTACTTACTAAACTAACATTAGAGCCATGACATGAAAATGCATCTAATTTGAATTGCCGTATTCGATTGCTGCATTCGATTGCATTTCTCCGTGGCCCAATGCCGAGTTTTCGTTGATCTTGCTGCTCTTTCCAGGCATTCCAGTATTTGTCACTTGAGATCACTGTTCGCTTGAGAACTGTAGCAACCGAACAATCAACATTCGGAAGGAACAACGGACCGACTAACCCAAAATCTATTCGATTAGACCAGACCACGTTCTCTGTAAGGTGCACAATGCGTTTTTGAGATACTCGTATTATATCATATCAAAACACAAATTATGTGCTTAATATAAACGGTTCTAATTTAGAAAACAGAACAAATTACATCAAAAATACGAAATACCTCAAACGATACAGCCTGCGCTATACAGTCAAAAGTTCTACTAACGCAAATTAGCGTTCTAAACAATGAAAGAGACAGTTAATACTAAAGGGTTTGGTACCTGAGAATCAATACAAATATTCCTAACAAGATGGGATCAAATATCTATCTGCACGGATTTCAGCAATCCTCCCAAGCAGACAGTCAGATGGTTAACAGTCACCAACTGAAACACACCGTGACTTTGAGCTTAGTCAAACACAACCATACAGTCAATGGTCCGGCAACATGCAATAGAAAATTAGGAAAGAAAAGATAAGTCTTTAATCAAAAACACATAATAATGGCTCAAACGAAGAAGACTAAAGAACAAAAGATATGGTTAAACGAGATCGCAACAAAGGTTAGAAAACACAAAAAGGGAGAAGGAACAAATAAATAAATATACAGTTAAACAGAGAGGCTGGAGACGGATTTTCACTGTTTTCCTTCCGTTACATTACCCTTCACCGGAAAAAAATTGATAGGACGCGTACAGGTTATAAAGCAAAACAGATTCCTTTGCCTGTTGTGCATAGGATGACATATCGGTCTCCGTTCTTCTACTTTTACCAAACACAGCCAATATCAGCTGTCTTAAGTTGCGACTTTTAACTAACATGGTTCATATGAAACAAAACCAGTTGTTCATTGTATTAATGGCCGTTTGAATTTGTAGTAAATTCATTGTGCACTTCAAAACAAGCGAATCCCACTTTATTATTATTAAGAGATCCATCAAACATATTGTACATCAAGACGGATGAACTGTGGATGATATTCATTGTCTATAAAGTTAAATGTATTCTAGATGTAATTGTGGTTCACTTATTATTTATACGCTTGAACTATGGTGGATTGTAACAACCAAGCCCCGGATCTCATGCATGATATGATAATCTATCTAGATGAAGAATATTTGACAATAAGTATAAGCTAACGATCTCATGGCTCATTAATTTTTTATTACGGTCATTAGACTTGCCTTGACTACAACATCTTATTTGCGGTGGTTACATAATAGCTCCTTACACTAAAATTTAAACTAATGGAATTATAAATCCGCGTACCTGCCTTGTGGGAAAGCCATTAAGTTTAATCATTTATGATCATTAGGTTGTGGCGTTATTCAGAAAACATTTATCATGTCTGGTCTTAATACAGACTAGATATAAATGACAACTTTCAAAGGATTGTTTATATTGAGATATAGGTCACATAAGGCTAACTGAAAAAATATAGCTTATGAACCTCACAAAACCTATCGATAATCTACCGCATGCGCAACTTGTAGCCTGATAAGTCGGAAGAACTAAACTAATTTCTGACAAGTGTACTGTAGCACAGTTACGTATGACTGATAAATAGTGATTATGTTATAAATTTTTAGGGAACGACATTGAAAATCCAGCTGATATAATTCCTCAAATGCTCTTTCAGTCCATTTAATTAGCGAAATTTTACATGCGAATTACTACGGTTACGTAACGTAATCTATGAGTGTAAAGACGTCATGGATATTCCGAGTTTACCAATGCTTTTACCAGGAACAATTTAATGATCCAAGTATGCCAACCCAGTCAAATCAGAAGTCAGAAATGAAGAGTTGTCAAGATATATTTGGAAGGCATCGATATCTGGAGAAGCGTTCGGTCTAATTTGGCTAACGATTGTGCGAGATGCATAGAACCGTGTACCCACTCGTGATCTGGTGCAGACGCGTGACTTAATAGTTGCGTAAGATAAGTTGGTCGACATATACCAACCTCAAGTTCTCTGTATATACAATTTACAGCTTTGCCGATCAAGTATAACACATGTCATCGTTGGACAAGTTCACTGTAGTGCAATCCTGAGAGAGATGGAATATATTAACTTCTACAAAAATAATGACCAAAAATCTTATCTTTTATTCGCTGACATGGTTTTGACACACTGAAACGAACGAGCCATCACATATGATGCTCAAGTTTTACATAATAACATACATGGGGGTACGATATAACTACAGTGAACTACATGATATGAAAGAATTGACATTCCACCATAAAATAACCAAGCGAGAGCCACGAAACTACGAGGTTCATGCTAGCTCATCAAAAAAATATGGGATATATGTTGGATATCTCTTGTTTGCAATTTTGTTTATACTACTCGATGAATGTAATAGATCCTTGAAACCTGTTCAGTTTTTTCTAGGTCAAGTATACTTCTGAGCTTTTTAAGAACCAATTGTCTCCAAGGCATGGGTGAGGAAGATGAAATGAAGAAAGCGTCCTGCTCCTGTTCATCCATATGTTTTGAATATCCTCAGTCAAGTATGATGCATCCATTAAACAAAAGAAGAGGTTTGATAGAAAATATAGGGCTTTGTGAGAGTAAGTTTGCTACAAAAACCGTATGAAATAGAGATAATGGCTGAAATGATGCTGAAAGAAAAAAGAGAGGCCTTTCCTGAAAAAGATTATTGTGATCAAAAAAGAAAATCTACAGAAGCTTGCGTTTTTAAAGCACATAAAAATACGAAAACTAGTATTTCACCGTTGTCTGTTCAAAAGTAGGTTTTGTTCATTGAAATATGAAGCTTTTTACTATAGGAAATACGACTCAAGGAAAACCCATGTAAGTGTTGTTTGGTTCGATCCTTCTTAGAGATTAATAGTTATTTCAAAATTTCAACCTTTTTAAAAAGACGTTAAGATTTCGACCAAATTTCATAATAAATTCTGTGCAGACCTCTGCCAGAAACCTTGTTGTTTTTCATGGTTTGGAGTTTTTCGGCGCAATGTAAATATTTCGGGAAATCTTAAGTATTGAGAAACAAGTCACACCTTATATATATATTTGTGTACGTATTTATCATCGACTTTCTACCTGATGCTCAATTTATTTGGAAATGCCAAGTCCAGCCTTGGCATTATTGCCTAAAGGTTACATATGTGCTTGCGCGAAATCTCAGAAACTTTATTTAAAAGACCTCAAATGTTTCAAAGACATAGCGTCAATCCTTCAAATTTGCGCGGATAATAGACGCTTGTTCTGGCAATCCTGAACTAAGGTCTATTCGAAAATTATACCATTTTATGAAGTTCATCTATCTACTGAAATCAAAGAGGGGTATAGATTAGTTTGCGGAGTTAGGTTAAGGATATAGGGTTGGAGGTTGCGGTTAGGAATTAGATTTCTGATGTTCACCACTAACTCGCATAGTCTATTACCCCACAATCCTATTTAGCTATTTGGATTAATGGATTCTTAAATGGAATCCACATTGCAACATGATCGATAGCATTCGATCTGCACTAATAAGGACTAGACACGCATGACATTGATCGCCACCCAGCGATCAACCAATCGTAAACGGAATCCAATATTTACTATCTTTGATTTCATTGCTTCGTCCATAATTTAGTCTCACCGAAAGCTAATCCTGTGCTAGTTACTGCATAAAACATAACTCTTGATCGTGTCAGAATTCTCTGCCTAATATCCCTAGCATACTTGACTTGATAAACCGTTTTACGATAAACAGATACATAGTCTAAATGTATTGGTTGCTTGAAACTTCACATCAATGTTTAGGACTCCAATTGGTCAGCCTTTAGTTATACGAACATCCTATGTGGATCGTCCAAATATTGCTACAAAGTCATAAACACATATCTCAAAAACTTTGCAAGCATCCCTATTGCCATTGAGACTGTCACTACCTGTACTGTTCTGGGATTCGGCCCGACAGCATCGCTGTGTCAATGGGGTGTGTCAACTTGAACTGATGTAAATAAGTATCATATTCTGCATTGCGACTGGCTGATACCAAGGGAAACTGATCAATCGAAGTCCTAAACATCGATGGGAAAATTCAAACAGCCATTATATAAAATTTAAAATCCACCTCCTTTCACAAGCCAGTGGCCATCTAGACTCAGCAGCTATGTGGGCAACGCGATGGTGCAGGGGCGATTGATATTGGGTTTAAGTCACGGAGTGAACATCAAAACCAGGATTCAGGTACATCCACTTGACGAGTCCAAAACTTTCGCTGCTAGCCATCAAATATATCTGCATAAAAATAAGTAAATTGGTAGGAATAAGTCATTTGTAAACCTAGTGCAAGAATACGTGATTCGAAGTGATTTGCATCATTAATGTAGTTCTATTTTGTGCATTTCCGAACATCTTAAATCGTATTTATCCACTGCTATTATAAAAAGACTGACTAATCATAAATGGGTATATTGTTTGGAATAGGTCAGTTTTGAACATTGTCAGTGAAGATTACTGAGTTAGTATCACATCTTCAGTCTATATGTTGTCAGTTCTTCAAAGGTCAGTTACAGTTCATTTGAGTGTTACAGAACAGTTTTTCAATTAAGCCAGTTTTTAACCTCCCTCAAATAATTAATGCAATGAATAAAGACACCGGTACATTTTGTGTGGAGGAGAAAAATAAACACATGCTGAGGTGGTGTACCCATAAACTCTTAAACAACTCGTTTCTGAGCAGTAACGTAGAACATGGAGTGGTCAAAGCTAATTTATCCACTGATTTAAAAAATTCAGTTGTGACGGTATCTGAGCACTCCTAGATCGAATAAGCAATTAGTGAATCGTCAGCAAAATAATGTATTCATTGAATCTGCAATAATTCTCGGCTAAACACCGGTCATCACGAGATAACTCCATATTATCTAATGCTTTTAATAGTCAGTGATGTTCTGAATTAATAGCCAAGTGAAAAAGCATAACACAGACTCCTTTGCTACAGAGAATTACTACGAATATCTGAAAATACCTAAAATTCATTTGCATAATCTTTCCTTTGGTTAATCAATTCAGGAATATGGAGTCAGATTTAGAAAATATCCAAATCGTTAAGCGAGGAAATCCCACGGTTTTTTCATGGACAGAATAATTAGACCCTACCTAACTATCATTTATCTTTGAGAGATATCTTATGGTGTTTTTTATGTCAAATATGTTTTTTAAAATGACAGAGAAAATCAAAATCACCCTCACAAAGAACTAAATTTAAATCGACTTAAATACCTATAAATAGTTGTAGATGGTATTGCCAGTAATGCTTTAAAAACTGTAGACACTAATCAAGAGATAATAACGGAAAACAAAGACCAATCTTATGGCTTATGAAGAGGTGACTCTTTACACTCATAAACCTTTTCGTGTATATTTAGATTCCGAATGCTTAATGTCCTTATGTTTTTAAACCAAATTTATGAGCTTAGCCTAAATCCTCTGAATCTCTGGAAAAAATTGATAGCTAATTAAATATCAAAACGTTTTCACGTGGATTCATTTAGGCCGCTTCTAGTAGTGAATGCTGTTTGCGATAATACGATCTTAAATTAATTACATATCTCAAATTTTTTGATGAAGACACCCATGTCACATATGGTAATACTTCTGGGTCAGCAATTCATGTCCTCATATTTAATGACTACTCACCATGTTTGACTCATCCGTTGTGGATATTATTCTGTTGTGTTGAAACAACAATAATTCATGTATATAATAACTTCACTTGTTTATCACATTTTTAAATTCACCACAGAAAGCTACAAATCGCCAGGTATATTCTGAAAAACGTCTGCCGAAGAGTTCTCCAGATATGGCAACAAAATGCACAGAAGAAAATATATCTTCTCTACTTTCACATATTTTAACAGACGGTAGCGGCCAGCCAACAAACGGAAAGCAATCCGTTAATTACCATATATCCGCTGAAATCCCAGAGCAAACATTCATTCAAAAACCAACGAATCCAATCAATGTTGCATCTAAAGAATTCCTATAGACGTAGATAAAATTTGATGACGCTGTAAGTGAAAATAATTCTTTGAAATATTGTGCTGTACGTGACGCAAGACAAGCAAATTCGTCATGGTCCTTAATATTCAATGGGATTTTATCTCAACTCAAATGAATATATATATATGACACTGCATTGAAACATTTGTTCTAAATCCTGTTATCTTCAATTTAACTTTGTTATTGTAATTGTAAACACATCTCAGTCCTACAGAAGGTCGGTCGCGGCCCGGATATCTCAGTGGTAACGTCTCTGATTGTGAGGCCGGGTGACACGGGTTCGAATCCGTCGGGGGTGATCAGTTGTCTCAAGATTACAGGTACACCATGCTGACGAGTGCCAAGTAGCACAAAACGTAGGTCCAGAGTTTCTTGTTCACTACCTCCAACCACCATCTTGTCTCAAAATAGTGCACTCAATGTCTAGTCACCTAGACGAATGGCCACATTGCAACTTGGTCGATTGGATTCGATCGGCATTAAGAAGGACCTGACATACATGACATTGATCACCACTCAGTGACTGTATTTTCTTACAGTTTTTGTAATTACCAAAACTACCACTTCCCTTTACAATGATATCTAGGTGTATTGTGAACTTTTTCCGAAATGTGTGGGGATTCTACTTATTATTCATTCCAACAGATAATAGGACATTGTGAAATGTGTCTATATATGGTAATTGGTTTGATGAATATGTTGAAATTTCATAATACTATTACTCATGATCACATGGTTAGTTGAAATTGGATTCTATTTTTATGTTGATTCCAATCGATGTTTGTACTTTTTAATGAGATTTTTGAAATTGTACTTAAAGTAGTAATAACCATGCATGTATACATATATAACTCAATGTGTGCTAAGTGTTTCTTTATATGTTAGTTCAGCTTGTCTTCTTAATTTTCCTAGACTGATATTTTCTCTGAAAAGTGTTTTCCGTGATAAGATAGCACTTGTGTCTTTTCGTTTCAGTTTCAATCCAATATACAAGATGACCTTATTGTTTCAAATGACTCAAACTTAACTTAGCATAGTCTAATCCATCTTATGAATAATATGGGATATAACTTATCTTCATAAATGTTCTACCCATGTCCGGGCACACTTGTAATTAGAAACCCATAAAATACCATTTTTCTAAACTATTGTAAAACTGACACCACATCTTTCTGATTTGTATTATTTTGAATTTAACATTTAAACTCGTGCCCTATCTGTTTTCTTATGAGTTTGTTTTAATCATAAAAATTCATTGTCCGGGCACATATTTCTAATATTTTTTTAGATCCTACAATAAATGCAGAGCATGGTATTGAATCGAATAAAATTCCAGTATCAATAAATTTCAAAAGCTTTGTACGAATCACAAGTGATTATGATGTTCAGCATGAGGTTTTGTAAGAGATTAGACTTCATAAACTAAGTAATTGCTTTAATCTAAAGTGAAATATGCGCAAAAAATATTGTAGTCAAATGCCTAAATCTGAATGAACTGAGTAACTATTTAAGCATTCTGGAAAGGCTGTTCATTTCACTAAATATCTCACGAGATTTCGGAATTAATGAGTGCCTTTAATAAATTTCATCTTCAAATTAATGTTGACGCTAAATGCAACATGTTTAGACTTCCATCTTATTTCAGAGATAAGTACTATCGAGTTGTTACTTTGCATAGCTTATACTCACGTTGAGTTAAATGAATGACTGTATTAAGATGTTCTATTTTCAAGGATATTAATGTACACGTACCTATATTATAGACTCATCTTACCGACATAAGCTATGCTCTCAACAGAAATTTAGATCTTTTACTATAGAGTAACCGATTTAAAAGTAGTATCCATTCAAAAGAGTGTACATTAATAAGGGCGACTAACAGAAAAGCGTATATTGATAAAGGTGATTATTGAAATGTCCTTTCTGCTCTCCAGAGAAACTTAATGAACTGTTCTGTTTAATACTAATTAGCTGAAGAGGTCAATCGGTTGTTGATGGTTTTAATTTCTAGTCATTTTTTATTACTACCATCATGTTTTTAAGTGGTCAATTATCTTCTACATATTTGGTTTTTTCTAATTTTTTCTTCTTGATCGTTACGCAATATTATTTTGATCCTTGGAATTGACGGACTAAGAGAGATAATAGCCATTAAAACGTAAGCGACATAGACATTCAAGATTCGGACATCAACTTCCCAGCATGTTAATAACTCATCAGTCTAAGAGGGCGATTTATTAAGACAATAAAATAATCCCGACAATAAGTTAACTAACTGAATATAATACATCAAATGATAGCATTAAAAGGGAGTAACATCAGTTTAGTGTAGTTGTAAATGTTACGTACATTATAAAATTTTCGTAACACAGTTTACCATTTTAGATGTGCAGATTCACATTATGTGCCATTCCACTCAGATAGTCTAGTGTCGATCTGTTTACGTAATATTCTACGAACAGTTTGATACATACTGCTACCTCTCCATACTTTCTCTTTACTTCCTGTTCCTAAATTCCTGCAACAGACTGTTTGATTTTCAATCCATTTAGACTCTATTCCCTTTTTACAGCATTAATCAATTTCTATATACTTGGATGAGCGGTACTAATAACTTGGCTAAAGCCTCTATACCACCATTCCACCACATTACTCGTTTTCGGAAAGCCCTCCACAGCAGAGTTAAACTAGTAAATATTTTACATCATGAATAATCTTATTCCCTTTCAATCCTCAACTTCATTAACATGAACCTTTTTGATGGTCGCCCTTTTACTCACGCCCTTAATGGTGTGAACCTTTGAAAATATGGAAAACTTTTTATAGAATCACGGAATAAATTTAACAAGTATTAGAACCAACAATTTAATTACAAATAGTTAAATCAGTTTCAGCGTTATTTTAGACGTCAACTTCGGTTTTCGATTGCTACTCGTAAGTCGTACACTAAAATTTTTTATGCTAATGCCTCGAGGTTTAAGCAATTTTTACACTTGTAGTACTACATTTATTTCATAACACTAATTAGGATTATTTCAGTTTTCTAGAAGTTTACCAATGTGTTTTATGGAAGTAACAAAATTTAACTAGACTAATTTAACAATAGCGTTACGAATATCCATAAGATTTTGTTTCTACATACTATTGACAGGAATTCCCAATCGTTGCCAGTTAGTAGTATATAACTTTAGCACACATCCTGCCAGTTATTATGTTTTACTACAATAGCTTGTCAGGTGTTTGAAAAAAAACTCCTAGATCTAAACGAATAGGTTTATATGAATAGAGCGATAAGAACGGACGTGACAGAATCAGTCAGTCAGTCAGCTACAACGTAGGACCAGGCACATATATGTATCGGTCCAAGTTGCCACACCTCATTAGCACAACAAGATGAACACCGAATTCATAGAAGGGGTTAATTCAATGGTGGCAATACTTAAAGAACTGCATGTAAAGATATAGTACAGAAAGAAAGAATTAGTTCGTAGAAAGAAAGGTATAAGATAATTTTATTCTCACAGTTTAAGGAAAGACGAAGAGTGTATAAGCCTACGCCGTTGTGATCGATTCTGAGCCATGTCACAAAGAATCTCCAACCATTGATTACGATAGCTACGCGGACCCAAACCAATTAGTCTGCATCTACCAACATGGCTAAGACTAGAAATCAGTGATTTTATGGACGAATCCACGTTTTGGTTTGGCCGCCTCTAACTTTCTTCCAACCATGCCTAACACTAGTCAGCATTGTGTGTCGTGGTAATCGGTGTTCAAGCATACGTAACACGTGGCCCAACCACCTCAGTAGATGAAGATTTACAACCTCATCAACTGATTTACCGTCATTCCCTAATACTTTGCGTCTTACCTCACTACTACTTACTCAGTGTTCCCAGCAGATGCGAGCAATATTTCTAAGACATCTGTGATCGAATAGTCGTAACTAACGAGTACCCTTTATGGCGACGTTTTGTAGCCGCAAAGCAAAATAGAACGAACTACTGAGCAGTATACTCGTCCTTTCATTAATAGACGGGTATCTCGCCTTCGCCACAGATGACGTAAGTTGGCAAAAGCCAAGCGAGCTTTCTCAATCCGTGCAGAGATTTCGCCAGACACCAACTCAATAGGACCGATTAGACTTCCAAGATAATATAAGTAATATGAGTACTATGTCTGATCGTTTAGCTTTATGAAGCAGTTTAGAGATCTTTCTGTAAAAGTCATCCTTTAGTTTATCCGGGCTGCAGTCAATGGGAGCGTAGGCAGAAACGACGAAAAGGCAACGACGTGTGTCCACATCCTTCCGAGTTCTTACGGAGCCGTTTAGCCGAACGGCACATAAACAACTGTTAACGGGCATACACTCTAATGTTGTTTGGTCCGCCCTCATACTTAGTGATATGCCTACACCTGCCAGTCTACAAGAATCCACCATGGAGTCGTCAGATACACGGATAGTGTGTCTCGTCGGCTCTCCGTTTTGGCGAGGTGAGATCAAGTGAATGACCACACTAGGATCCTGTATGCGTGTTTCGGAGACACAGCATACATTAGTGGTACGAGATTCTAGGGTTTTAGTCAAGGAGGCCTGCTGACCGATTTGACACAGGGTGGGTACGTTGAAGGCTCGAATGTGTAGTTTGGAGCGAGGTTTCAGTAGACCTGGGACAGTGTTTCGCGCACTAGAACCGTTGGCTATGATGACACTTGAGGAGGAAGCCAAAAGAGTAAGTTTAGATTTGAAATTCGATGTAGGAGTAATGATAAGGATTGAAGAGGTTGATTATGAATACAGTTGTCTTGAATGCTGTTAGAAGAATGAGGGCGGTTATCAGTTCTTGGTAACCTACACCGTGGAGGGATTCTTTTGAAGGTACAGTCGGCAGTACGACTACCCTCGTACCTGGGGTTTGCTGCTCTTAGTCTTACCGCTGTTCAACCTATCTGTCTTCATATTTTATTCTCCCTTTCCGAGGACCGTTGTCAGAGATGAGAACATTAACTCTCCTTTCTGTTCTTTCAATATCTGCGCTTCGGCATATGTAAACTAGTGTACATAATTATGGCTAACATTAAGTGGTTATCTGTCTACCTTGAATGTTTCAGCGAGATAGTGATGAAATACAAGTGTGGTTGAGATCTTGTCTGTTTGAAATATGCTTATTTTAATGTTAACAAATATCCTTTATCAGCAATTCTAATTCCTACTTTTCTTACTGTCAGTCGGCAAACGTTTAGCTGATTCAGTTCAAGATGTCAATAGACTTAATAGTCCAATTACAAAAGCTTCTAAGTCAATTCAGTGCTCAATTGACAAACCAACTACAAATTCTGTTGAAATTCATTGTGATATTTTAAGCGTAATTAAAAATGATGATTTCTCATTTGTTCACGATGAGAACAGTAAATTAATTGCTCAAGTAAGTATTGAACGCCGATTACCACGATGCAATGTATAGTGTTATGCATGGTTGGAAGAAATTTAGGGGCATCCATCCAAGTATATAGAAATTGATTAATGCTGTAAAAAGGGAATAGAGTCTAAATGGATTGAAAATCAAACAGTCTGTTGCAGGAATTTAGGAACAGGAAGTAAAGAGAAAGTATGGAGAGGTAGCAGTATGTATCAAACTGTTCGTAGAATATTACGTAAACAGATCGACACTAGACTATCTGAGTGGAATGGCACATAATGTGAATCTGCACATCTAAAATGGTAAACTGTGTTACGAAAATTTTATAATGTACGTAACATTTACAACTACACTAAACTGATGTTACTCCCTTTTAATGCTATCATTTGATGTATTATATTCAGTTAGTTAACTTATTGTCGGGATTATTTTATTGTCTTAATAAATCGCCCTCTTAGACTGATGAGTTATTAACATGCTGGGAAGTTGATGTCCGAATCTTGAATGTCTATGTCGCTTACGTTTCAATGCCTACATATATGTGCCTGGTCCTATGTTGTAACTGACTGTTACTCGTGTGGTATATGCCACTGACCACGATGTGGATATATTTTGTTTGTTGTTGTCGTTATATTGTCGTTTGTATAGTAAGCGTGGTGACCTGCATGAGAACCTGAAATGAAGAATGCATATTTGTAAACCCACAGTGGATATGAACTGCTTTGTCTCTTTAAAACTTTATGTCTTATATCTTACTTTGGCACATATGAATGAAAATATTTCTTCTGACAGTCTTAAATTACTAGTTGGATCAATCACTATTCATATATTATCCCGCATAAAAACCTATAATAATTTACTAATCTATTTAAAATATAAGCTTTTCAAGTTTTCAGATACTGCCACCTTGATATTTTTGTGAAAATAATTCTGAATGGAGTTTGATTTACCTTCCTGCCAGTCGGTATATAATGAAATACATATTACAATCGGGCTTTTTGTTCTGATTTAATGTTACTTGAAGATTTGGCTTGTTACAAACTTCAAACAAAGAAATTACTTACTTACGCTTGTTACTCCTCATGTAGCGTGTGCCACTGACCAGGATTATTTTAACTATTGTGTTCCGGGCTCTCCTTTCCAATTGTTCTCCAGTGCTATTCATTCTTTTGATGCCTGCTCCCAATTCTCTGAGCTATGCGTTATTTGGTCTGCCTCTCTTTCTTTTGCCTTGAGGATTCCATGTTAGGGTTTGCTTTGTGACGCGGCTCGATGATATCCGAAGAGTGTTACTTATCCACCCCAATACGTTTTCCTTACCCTCTTTCCATCTGAAGGTTGGTTTGTTCTCTACCACAGTAGGTTGTTGCTGATGCTATCTGGCCAGTGTATCTAGAGTATCTTGTGTAGACAGTTGTTTTTAAAAATCTGTACTTTTATGATGGTTATTGTGGTAGTCCTCCAAGTTTCACCTCTGTAATGTTGTACTATCCACAGTGACGGATATTTCGGATTCTGTGTTTCTTTTTATCTTCACGTCTTTAGTATGTAGGATTCCTTTTTTATTTAGAAGGACCACCTAGTTCATTTGGACCGTCTAGTTTCTTCCTCTGTTGTTATAATTATTACGGTTTCTTGTCCTCAATATCATAAGTTGTCTGCAGCTGCTATAGTCTTTTTCTTCGGTGGCCGATGTGCGTTGTGTCGCTCTTGCTTCCGGTTTATCCTATGGCTCGAGTTCTGCCACTTGGTCGATTTATTACCCAACTTCTGTGGCAATTTCGATAGGCAGAGCACCGCTACATATGCCTAGTTTGTTTCTTGTGAACGAATTCCGTGATGTATAAACAGGATTTCTACTTTGGTAGATTAGATACTTGGGTTATTTGCCCTATACCCTGGAAGTCTGAATTCAGATATGACATCATCTGTGGTCACCATGTATCCGGATATTTGAGGTAATGCGGTTAGAGCATTTAAGAGAGGACCATCGACGTCACTATGATTACTAGGGTTATACATTTCATGATAAAATAACCAACGGACCTTAGACTCGCTAGATAACTGTGGTGGACCAAGAATATATCAATTCGAAAAATAATGTTGAAGTTATTACGTCCAAAACGTAAAGTAATAATACATTAAACGTAATCTATAAACATAAGGAAAATATACAGGACGTCACATAAATTGTCAGAAATTGGCGCCTTCGGGTGTTCTTTTTGTGTAGTAATCCGCAAATATAAGTGGTTAATAGCTCCAATCACAATTGTTATATTTCGACGTGCATATCGAGATAAAGCATATAATGCGAATATTAATGTGATTTGTACACGTAAATAGCAAACACATTAGAGTTCTTTTATCATAACAACAGGTAATTTAGAATAAGAGGCATACGCAAGTAACAATGTATTTGTGAGTGATAATCAGAGCCAAGCTTTTATACCCGTATCTGTTTCAAATCACAGGTCGTGCCTCCAAATAACCAGGAAAGCCCAACTACTACACAGATGGAGATCTAAAGGAACAAACACTTCGATATTTCAGCTGAGCGAAACTTGGCATTTGAATTATTGTGTGATAGTTTTACGCTATTACATAATTGAGCATTTCAACAATACGCGCAAATATTTGAGTCGTTTTGGCAGACAGGTTAAGCTATCTATAAATTTATCTGAGTAGTTCGAATATATTCAAAATTGTCTTAATATGTGGCTTGTGTTGTTAGTGATTGTTGCCTATTGCTTTCCGTAGTGAATGTAAGGTTATTGTGTGGGCTTCTGGGTCACAGTCTTATGTTTTCTATTCTGTTTTCCAGACTTCACGCCATTTTGCATGCTCAACTACACAAAGTACTTTCTGACTTGACACGAACCGCTACAGTTGTATGCCATGGAACCTCCACATATGCTTATCCCAAGCCCAATATTTCATAAAAGAAACAGAACCAAGTCCCAATCAGAAGGTGCCTCTAAAGGAGAGCATGGAATTGGAAAAATAATTCGCTTTTGTCGTGATAAAGGACATGGTTTTATCAAACCTGATAACAGTGATGATTGCCTTTTCGTGCATGTTTTTGAGTAAGTTTGCCATACATAACAAGCTTTCAAGTATCGACGGTGAATACGTGCCTATCGAAGGAGACGTTGTGGAATATCGTAAGATGCTCATCCCTCCGAAGAATGAGAAGTACCAAGCAGTTCACGTTAGAATAGTCAACCTTAGTTCAGAAAAGCATAAAACCTGGGATGAGCCAGCCTAGTTCTACTTTTAATCCAAATAACTGACATCTTGGTTGGTATTTTCAAAAACCGGATATATATATATATATATATAATTAATATTGTAAATAGTTCAACCACCAATTTTCATCAAAATTTAGTTTTTTTTCAAGCGTAGAATGTATAAGGTGTAGAGATTCAGAATGTATTGCGTGAGATGTAAGTTTATTTCTGTCAGTGTGGTTCGAACCACCCCGGAAACTGCACACTTGCATATGTTACTCTCATTAAAGTTAGAAAACCGAAGGATTCCCGAACCTCTGTTTGATGTGTCAAAGACATGCAGGTAGCCTATCGGCAGAAAGTGGAAATAAGTTCTTCACGCTTTTCGTGAAAATCAGTACCTACCATAGTTATGCAAAGTTATGTATGGCGCATGTTATCTAATCTGTGTTACCTTACATTATGTCAAAGTCTGGTCAATAGTAACGTAGAGTGACACTGCATGTTCATCCCGAACTTGCCTAGACGTTCTGGAAAAGTGGTCTAAATTGAGGTCAATACTTATGGTTGTGTAAAATTCATGACAGAATTGTCAGTCCTCTTAATCGAGCAGGGGTATAGCCGATTATTAAGATAATGAACCATATACATGTGACTGCGACTTGCTAACGTGCTGTTGCAACTAGAGACGTTCTGATCCTCATGAGCGTTTAGTCGAGCATTTACCGACCTGGATACAATCATATGTACAGGCCTATTGAGATTTAAACTAGAAACCAAGCCGCCAGCTCCCGTTTAAAATTACACACCTTTGAAAATGGGCGGATAACTGTTTCCCCCATACATAATGTGACTTGAGAAGTTTTACCTCTTTACTCTCTTACGCCAGATTAAGTAGTTAAATAACTTCAATAAATTGTGTATTTGGAAGTAATTTGGTCGTATGTCTCTTCCATCTAGGTCGGGATGACTTATAAAAAGCGAGTTTGAAAATGAAAAGCGAAGGCGGAACCTGTGTCGTGTAGGTCTTCTCATCAAGTAATCACCTGAGCACCTAGTATCCGCGTCTTACAATTGGCTCAGAAGGGGATTCGACACCAAAGATCACTGGGGAAGTCTGTCGGCTATGGTCCTCAATAAACAATTGTCAATATTCCTGGGGCGAGAAATGACGTACTGATTATTAATCAAAGTGTGCATCTGGATAGTGAGTAGTTTCTGAATATAGTTAAGTATTGTTCTTGCTACGTTGTTTATCGCTTGAAGATGGTTTTTAATCTCAGTTCTACGTCATTTAGTTAGAATCCGTTCATGGAAATGGGCCTCATTTCCACCAATGAATGTGGATGTTTGCTAAAAGTCAGTCTTCTGTCAAGTATATATTAGGATTCTAAGGGGAAGATTTCCCTTTTGGTGGGAATTTCAAGAATTGCCCACACTCGTACTGAGTAGCTGTGCGCCAATCGTTTAGACGCTTGAATTTAAACCAGCCACACTTCGGTTTCCCACGATCTCTAGTCAACCTGGATGGCAAGTTAATGTAAGTCCTCCGTCCCTTTACGAAGTTGAAAAAGCCATAGGAATCTGAAATGAGGGAGAGCAGCAGGACCTGACAGGTTTACTCCTGAGATTTTTAAGGATGGTGGTCCAGTATTAGCAATGAGATTAACCGAGGTCTTGGGTAGAATTTGGGAACTGGACGTAATCCCATCTGACTGGTCTCAATCATTGATTGCACCAGTCTATAAGAAAGGACAAAAGTCCTCTTGTGACAACCACAGAGGAATCACCTTGACTAATATAGTGTCTAAAATATTAGCCTCAATAATACTTCGACGCCTAATCAAAGCTCGTGAAGAGCAGATTAGAAAAAACCAGGCCGGTTTTCGACCTGGACGTGGTTGTATAGATCAGATATTCACACTACGTCAGGTTCTAGAACACAGACACACATTCAGACGCCCCATAATAGTAGTATTTCTTGACTTTAAGGCAATATTCGACTCTGTTGATCGTAAGGTTCTATGGCAGTGTTTGCCACTTAAAAGGAGTACCAAAGAAGTACATAAACCTTATTCAGGCTCTCTACCTGAACACAACTGGTAGAGTGAGAGCTTATGGCGAACTGTCATCAGAATTGATTACCTCAAGTGGTGTTCTTTAGGGCTGTCCACTCTCACCATTCTTGTTCAACCTTGTCATTGACGTAGTTTTAGGGATAAAACTTTCCTCGTCTAGATTTCCAGGGGTTGAACTTCTACCGGGAGGTTCACTTGTTGACTTAGAATATGCTGATGACATAGTTTTATTTGGTGAAGACTCTGACAAAATGCAGAGTCTTCTGACCACTCTAAGCAACAATACAAGCATGTTCGGGATGCGATTTTCCCTCCTATCGAAATGCAAAATGTTGCTTCAGGATTGGGTTGCATCGACACCCGAACTAATGATAGGGAGTGAAGTAGTTGAGCGTGTCGACCGCTTCACTTATCTTGGAAGTCTCATCAACCCTTGTGGTCTGGTGTGTGACGAAATCTCAGCACGGATACAGAAGGCTCGACTAGCTTTTGCCAACTTGCTTCATTTATGGCGTAGGCGAGATATTCGTCTATCAACCAAAGGACGTGTTTACTGCGCAGCAGTACGTCCCGTCCTACCTTATGGCAGTGAAACATGGCCGGTAAGAGTAGAGGATATTCGTAGGTTACTAGTATTCGATCATAGGTGTCTTCGAAACATTGCTCGTATATCCTGGGACCATCGAGTAAGTAACACAGTTGTTAGGAAACGGGTACTAGGTAAGGATGGCAAATCAATTGATGACGTAGTGAGATGGCTGGGACACGTGTTACGTATGCCCAACGACCGACTGCCTCGATGTGCGATGTTCAGTGGTATAGGAGTAGGTTGGAAGAAAGTTAGGGGCGGCCAGACCAAAACATGGCACAAGTCCATGAAGTCACTGACAAGTGGTCTGAGTCATGTCGGTAGGTGTAGACTACCTGGTTGGGGACCGCGAGATGATAGCAACCGATGGTTAGAGACCTTGAATGACATGGCTCGAAATTGTTTGCAATGGCGCAGGTGCATCCACTTTTTGTATTCTCCCAAATTCTGAATACTTCATGTCCCTTTTTTCCTCTTCCCAAATTTATTTCACTGAATTATACTCTTTAAATAACATCTCCAAACCCTAATCTTCCTGATCACTGCTTACACTCTTGCTACCTGTACCACTACGGGATTTGGATCGACAACTGCATCTCTGTGTTAAGATGGTGTGGCAACTCGAACTGATGTACGTACGTACGAAGTTCTACGTTGTTACTGACTGACTTGAATCTAAACCGTTTGGTTCTAGGCTCATGACTCAACTACTTTTCCCACAGACTGAACACTTGCAGTCAAAAGAAAAGTCTAGTTTGAATTTGGTCATAAGAGCCACCTGGTTCCTAATGTAAATTCAACTAGATACAGATGCGTGGAAATAACTATTATCGCAAGGGTCGAATGCTGATCTTTGTTAAACAGTTGGATAAATGTTTATGCCTCTGGAACTTCTACTATATACAACAAGAGACACATTAGGGTCCCAAAATTTTTTAATAAGGAATAGAGGATTCGCATTATTGCGAGAGGCATATGATTGAATGGGCTATAACAACTGCAGAATATGTCCTCAAGCAATTTGCTTAGGAATTATAAGATATTGATATAAGAACTGTAGGAGTGAAAAATGAGATGAACAAGCTTTATGGTGCACAATGATGATAACCGCTATCATTATGTACTTCAATAATTTGCTAACCTGCTGTTTGTTGATGTCAATAAACGTTATCATTGAGGACGATTTAAAATTCGATCAAACATCAAGAGCCTTAAGCAAGCAAATACTTTTCGTGTGAGACTTCGCCAGTTCTGAAGAAAATACATGGCACAGTCAGTCAAATGCACCGATTAACCTAGCACATATGCAGTGGTTCGAGTTGCCATGCCACGTTAAGACAGCGAGAGGAAATTAGCAAGTCAAATTAGTAATATCGGTTATACAGAAAAGGTCAAGATTTAGTGACTTGGGTTCTAAGGGTTGACGAGGTTGATCAGTGTAATCCTTGACGCGTAATCTCTACTTGCCTACGCAGCTCGCTCCAGTTGTCAATGATTTAAAGAGTTGACAACACATCTTGTTTTGGTCGCTTCTAGCCTATACCACTCGACAGTGTTACTCGGAAAAGCGGGCGTTGGTTTGGCATAGGCAATACATGTTCCGACCATAGTAGTTGGTGACGGTTCGCCGCCTCACCCATCAATTAGTTGTCTTCACTCAGCACCTTAACCCCGACAGTGATTGTTCCTTGGTCCCCCAAGAATGCTGGTGACCTACGTATGTTTGCTATTCTTAATGATCATGGTTCACAGCCATGAGGTAAGGAAGCAAACGGCTGCTGAACAAACATCTATTCGTCTATGCTGAAGGTGACGTAAGTTGGCAGCTAACTAAGCTTACTGAATTCGCGCTAAGATTTCGTTAAACACCAATCCATCAGGGATGGTAAAATTTTCAGGATAATTATACAATCCGTGGTGATTTTAAACATATCGTCTGATGAATGTTTAAACCAGTCAGTTATGCAAGCCACTGCTAACAACCGCAGACCTAAATTTAGTCATACAGTGTATGAGCTACCGGTCCATTGGAAACTCAGCGTCTGAAGGATTTGGTGGGCGATAGACAAATCATTTCGTAATACGGCGTTATTCACTGTTATTTCTCTTGCTACAGTTCAGTAATAATTACGCGACAAACAATTCTGAGGTTACGCGTGTAAATTAAAATGACTGGAAATATGCTACTAAGAAATAAAGCATTTTTGATAGCAGATATACCCCACCAGAACTTTAGTAGTCAAGTCTAAGGTAAATGTTTTAGATTAATGAAGTTTTATTAACATTGGAATCATGAACCGATCTAAGGTAGACCATCACTAAAAACCTGGAAGCACTAGACATCCGTCTCGTCCCAATTCGCGACTTCACAGTAGTACGGACACACGTGGGGCTCGGACCCTGGACCTTCAATCTTTTGCGCGAACATCAGACCGCTTAGCCGGCATCTTATGGCATTAACGTCTAACCTTGTCAATCTTAGTCGAAATTCCTGCGCTACCAGGGAAATGTTGAAGGTGTTTGTCCAGGTGGACTTCGTTTTATGATGTATCTATAAGTCTCTTCATTTTATGCATGAGCGTAGTATCATGACTAACACTTCAGTGTATACAAATTTTCCTTTTAAGCGCTAATTAAATGTCAATTTCACATCCATATCTGTTTTGACGATTAGCGGAGTTGATGCATGCTACGTCCTGTTTGACAAGTATATGTGCATAGGTAGACAGATATTCAACTGAAACTTAGTTTGATTAGAAAAGACACTGTTGTCAGTTTATTTACCACCGCCATACAAACATCAGTCTAGTCTTTCGAAAAGATAGAGTGATCAGTATTGGGTCTGAACAATGATCTAGCTTAACTGTAATAGAAAACTTTTAGAAAGTGGGACAAAGACCCCAAAATCGGCAGACTGGGTAGTTTTCTTGAATAGCTCACAGCTCGTAACCGTGGTTGTGTTTTCTCCTGCACCTGTCCAGATGCTTCGTTGTTTACGGCAAATGTGTCGAAGTGGTCACACAGACAGCTAGATATGTTACCGAAACCCAGAAGCCTAAAGCGTGAAGCCACGATGGGGAAGTTATCTTTTTGACAACATATTGTCGATCTACGCACCATTTCCCTCTGAAATCGACTTCATAATGAAGAGTTACTATTCAGGTTTCGGTAGAACCTAACACTGGTTGCTATTACATAAGCTAATATGTCGAGATTACTTTTGATATCGTGGGGAACTGTCTGCACTGATTGTCAGGCATATGATAATATGATCGATAATACTAGTTCAAACTTGATTTGAATGCTCCTATATTCAGTCAGTCAGCTACAACGTAGGGTCAGGCACATATGTGCGTCGGTCCGAGTTGCCATACCTCATTAACACAACAAGATGAACACCGGATTCGTAGAAGTAGTTAATTCAGGGGTAGTAATATATAAAAGAAGCATTGCATATAAGGACATAGTACAGGAAGAAAGAATTAGCTCGTAGAAAGAAAGATATGAAGCGATTTTTATCTCATAATTTAAAGAAAGACAGATAGTGTATAATCCGACGCCATTGTGGTCGACTTTGAACCATATCACCCATCCAATATTCATGCTACTATGTAGCATTCACACAGAAAATTGCTATTCTAAATTCCTGGTCCGAGGTATCACTAACTCTTATAGAGAAAGATGATATTCTATATCAACAAAATAGTAACAAAAAGAATAATTAGATGTGGTTTCTCTCAGCTCAGTCTTTCAAGTTACTTAGTTGGATAACGTGGCAGTATGGAGTAAATATACAAATACGTAGACAGTATTGGCAGATCCATAAAATTCTATTTTAGTCAAATAAAAAAGATATCTATGAAGTTGTATACCCACGGTTTTATCAGTTTATTCTGATGGTCAATTATGTATATGTTTTTAAATTACAGGGTTCAATCTGAGTGACTCCCGAACATTGTTAATCCGCTGATCCAGAAGAGCTAAGTTGTCTTGAAATTCCATTTCGTCAATCACTTGAAGTGGGGAAATACTGGAGGTTACACTAGAAGATAAGGAATATTTATCATCAAGCTCTATGATTTCTTGGTGATTAACTAATTTTTGGATCTACAAAATATATAAAAAGGCATTTGTGTAAAATATAGGTGTAATGAGCTGTGTAGTTCTAAGTTTAGTTAGAAATTATGTATAGACAATAATTTTTCCGTATTTTATATTCAAGATCAATAAAAATGACAGTTTTAGATTTCAATGGTAAGGCTTTTTACAATTATCAGTGTTACACCTCATGATTTGACTCGTTGTATTTGGTTTGAATTATAAATAAGTTAGTGTCTGTGTGTAGTTGGTAGTATAGCGTTTGTCGAAAATTCGTTTACTAATCACTCCTCTAAACGGGACTTTTTCTTGCACCTTTGGTAAACTTGTTTCGAAATCTCATTTGAGACGGGGTATTATGCACAGTAACTTTAAACGACAATTAGACTTAATAATCGACGTTAGTGCTATGATCATTTTATTAATGGTTCTTTCGTTGACAATTCTTTGAAAAATTATTTCGGACTTTTTAAAAAGCAAAAACTATGTGAAAAATTTAACGTTGCTATTCATGAAGAACTAAATTAAAATGTTTCATTAAGACACAAATGTATTTTTTATGGTATAATCTGAATGAAAACAAAAGGAACATATATTATTCTTTCATTAGAATTGAAAATTGCCACAAATTATTGAATTCCTAGTTCTTGTAATCTGAATTCATGATGAATGAACCCCAAAATATAAATTTTATACCTAAGCAAATAACCCCACTGGCAATAAAAGCCACCGATGAATTGAGTTAGAAAAGTTCACTTACTCAGACAAGTAAAGATGCGCATAATGGAAAAAATCTCAGTCTACAAAATTTAACTAATAGTTGACTTAACATATGTAGAAATGAAGGACACACTGAGCCATATAAATACACAGGAACTAGCATAGACAAATATTAATAAAGTATGCTCAAGTTTACATATAAGCAATTGTCAAGGGCAAAATATGAGTGACAGCGTGTATATATCTTCTTTCCAAAATTAGTACGAATATGGGAATCTTTTTTAGGAACACATCGTGCAGCATCTTAATGTATATTTGGGGTATGTGTTGGTAAGATATTGGACAGTATTGTAATGAGCGTCCGACTCCTAGTTCAAATAGATTCTGTTGTATTTCAATTACAGTAATTTGCCAAAGCCAACTCAGCTTCAGAAAACGAAAGTTTGAACAAATTCAATTATGGTCTGAGGATTTTGAGTTTTTAGTTACGGACCAATTTTGTTAACATAGAACACTTCTTAAAATACTTTCCAATCTCAGTAATAAACACATTTTATTATGACAGATTTAACTTCATGAAATATTCCTGTTCTATGAGTATATCAGAGTTGCAAATGTTTGTCGGTAAATCCACTTTCCGACAATGTATTATTAATGTTGTTAGTGATCACTGTGATGACTAGTTCGTTAACTAACGTCAGTCAATTAATTATCTGACGATATATATATATATATATATATATATATATATATATATATATATATATATATATATATATATATATATATATATATATATATATATATATATATATATATATATATAATGCAAATTAATGTAATAAAGGAAACAATGAGAACATTTACGTCGTTTGAACTTGAAGCCGTTGAATTCACCGAAATACGATCACCTTCATTTAAATTGTCAAAACTGGTTGTATTTTGTAATTGGTTCGTGCCGCAACTGTTAGTAATAAATATGAAGATTTTAGTCGAATAATTTTTAAAAAAAATTGCTGTTTCGTGTGAAGTAAAATCATTCGAAAATTTAAAATAAAAGAGGAAAGACTGAACGCCTTCATATTAGAATAGGACATTCATTTCTTCTAGCTGAACCACTTTAAATCAGGGGTGGGCAAAATACAAAAGCGATTAGAATTATGCGTCAAAGCAGCTAGAAGGGAGATAACTAAAAATCATGTCAGGAAAACCTGGTATATTTATACTAAAGTAATAGAAAATGGTTTGTGTGCTTTTTAAACTTCCGTTGCATTATTTATATGAAAAGTTTGTGCCCATCAATTATATACGTGATAAACGTTATTGTTATGTCATGCGGCGTCCAAGCGTGATACTGATTCACGAAATTCTTTTATACAAACCCTCAACAAGTTGCTGAGTGAGAAAACTAAAAGTAAATGAGGGAGTTTATTGGAGTAAACCAAATTAAACACATAAGGACTCATTTATATAAACATATCAACTCCTCAGTGAATCCGATTCTTGACCAACAACATGCGCTTGTCATTATGAGATATTTGAATGGTACAACGCAGCCTTCTCATCCAGCGAATTTTGATTAGCCCATTGGCTGAAGGTGTTGGAATGGATGCACATAAATTACTAATTTTATTGCCTATTCTTTTATTTTGAATGTTCATATGAAGGTTATATGACTGATTTCGACTAATTTTTAATTTATCGTCTATAGTATTCTGCACGATTGATTGTTATGCGTCAGAGGTGGTAAAACTAAGGCATGAAGACCGCAAATCTTTTTTGAAGTCATTTGGAATTATGCGTAGAAATGGTCAGAAGTGAAATCGTATTAAAGAAACATGGTACTTATACTAAAGTTTCAGGAAATAGTGTTTAAAATTAAACTTGAGGAATTTAAGTATAGTCAGTTCTTAACATTAAACACACAAGTGGTTTCATTGGAAACTGATCAGGAATATGATCGCCAGATTTCAGCGCTCAATTATAAATTTCCACGATGTTTTAAGGATTTCAAAACACGTGAATCACAGTATAATTTACTGGATATTTCATTTGCTGCTGATATTAATGGAGTTAATTGTGATCTTCAGTTTGAGTTAATAGAGCTACAGGGTGATAGGGGCCTGAATGGACGTTACGAATGTGCAAAATTGACTAAATTATATACGTAAAGTTAACAGAGGTTAAATTTTACAACCTGAAAATTTTTTCACGTGAAATGTTCTCTCTTTAGGTTGATTTATATTTGTGAGCCGGCGTTTTTATGTATAAATTTAAATAAGTCAATATTTTAGAACTGGGAAGGATAGCTCAGGACAGAGTTGGATGGAGAGTGCTGGCGGCCTATGCTCCTTCACGAGGGGTAAAAGACGTAACTAAGTAAGTCAATATTTAGATGTTCCTGTTTCATCTGATGATGGTCTGTTAGAAATAGTGAATATGCAACTACTGGGAATGTAAATAGCGATAATTTATCATTTAGAATATTTTATGTTCGTATTTTCTTTCCACTTTGTAAATCGTAGAGCATAAAGTGGTCAATGAGTTAAAGATGTCAGCCTATTTTCGGTAAAACAAAGAATATTGAAAGACCAACCTTCAGTAATAGTTATTGGTGGTGGGGAGTAAAGTTTTATATGCTGGATATAGTCAACCTGAAAGTGCATGTTATTTTCAACAAAATATGTGGTCAGATAGATAAGAATGCTTAACGCCACAGTTCCGATTAAGACGCCTTCTCTGGAGCGGTTGAGTGAAACTATCTATGACCTACATAGTTCTTTAAAACTTCATTTGACAAACATTTTTTAAATCACCGGTGAGAAAAATATTTCAAAGCCGAATTTTGTTCTGATGTGGTATAGAATGATTGTGAGACTTAAGAATTAATTGAGAATATTACTTTATGAATGACTTTATTTTCCAATACTATATTGTTTAACCTAGACTATTTTCAGTACCCTTTACGTGATGATATGTGTTTTTTTGTGAAAAAAAAATTACCATAAATATTGTCAAATTCTGACAGAAATTCATACGAAGTTCAGATAGATGATGTCCAGAAAGTTAAGCAAAACTTTATGGCTAAATGATCCAGCTCTGGAAATGAAACTTCACCCAAAACACTACGAAACAGTGAGCCAACGGGCTTTCAATAACCGGGATCTAAATCTGCCATTCCTTATTTGCACGTGTGAACAAAAATTCTGCAAGTTTCAGTTAAATTTAAGGAAATTTGTTTTTACTTAGCAAAAAGACTATCTTTTACACCATAACATGTGTTTGCTAGTCAAAATAGTAGATACTGTCTATCTTGTTTTGTGAATTTATGGTGCACAATGTTAAGGCTTGAATACCAAAAATTAGTTTTGGACGATATAGCGATTAATGTATATATCTGGCAAGAAGATACTGAACTAAAATTTAGCAAAAACTTGTAGCAGAACAGTATACTATGTAACCAATTGTCAATACAATTACTGTGTCTATTGATCGAAAGCAAATTAAAGAATAATTCATAGGTGGTGTATACTGGGAAACGTGCTGAACATTTGATCAAGATGGCTAAGCTTACCGGTTGTAGTTGTGAACACGTTTGTTCGTTTGACATGGTTGATTAGTTAGACGCTGAAGAACCTTTGGTGTCAGACATTCATGAGGATCTCGATATTCACTACTGAGAGAAAGAAGTTTGCTTAAGGTAGGAAAAGTAGCTGATAAATCTGGTGTTGATCTAATTGAATCAATATTTTTTAGATACCGTTTGCAATGCGTTCGCTCTGTTGGAAAATTGTCAGATCGTTCTTGTGAAAAATGCTCTGAGTTACGTGGATTCGGAATTATGTTTGAATAACACTGTTCCAACATAAAAATGCGTTCTTTCAAAAGTTTTATATATTCGCGGGAAATTTCAAGATTTTTTGATACTTGTTCTTTAGCAATGACAACAACAGAGATCTTTCTATGAAACCGGTCCTTTTCTAGCTAAAATGTTGTTTAAAGATATTCATCAGATGAATAGCTTTTGATTAGAAATCACAGTGAAAATGGAGCAATAGAAAACTTTTAATATCTAGAGGTAAAAAACAGCAGGATAATAAAGAAAAAAAGTAACTCAGTAAACTTATCCAAATCAAACAATCATTGTCTTACCTTCTAGACACCATCACATTCATTTTATATTCATGAGAAATACAATCGACACTACTTCATTGATTCTTACCATGGGATCTACAAATGCTCATAGTAAGTTAATTAGCGGTCAGATCAAGTATAGATAGATTTGATTATCTTAATCAAATCATCCTATGGATTATTACACTTTGTCCTCATGCCAGTAAAGATAAATAAATGATTGATGTAAGTACAAAAGTAACAGATACTTGTATTGTATTGGTGCCTGTGTGATCGGGCAATAATTATGAGAGGAATTGTATTGTCTATTTGGATTACTGATTAGCGAACCTAAATTACCTGTATAAGACTGAGGACTTGTTTGTCAAAGACAAAATTATCTTTTTTGACCAATAACTCTGTGACAATGAAATAACATCCAGGATCAATACTTAAAACCTTTTTCACGATGCACCCTCATATTTTTTTTGTCCAATATAAAGAATAGAACAAGAATACAGCAGGTAGAGACTTCTATCGTACTGTTTTGTTCAGAACTTAAAGTCGTGTGATAATCTAGGTTAACTGAGTGACAACAGAGCAAATAAACAGGATAGTGAAACGCAAACATGACTACACGATAAGCGGTGGAGAGCTGAATAATAAGTGAGTAGTGAATTGACAGTAACTTAATGGAATTAGAAAATAACAGAGGTTTATGTACTTAAAGAAAACCTAAGGATAGGAGAATATTAAAGTACAAGAATTCAAGTGACTAATAATTTTACAACTGCAATATAAAAAACAACTTTACGTAAAATAGTTCAAAATATCACAATATTCACCCCATTATATCATTATTGAAAACACAGGAAACATGAAAAAGATATTCCATCCATAGACAGACATAAATTATTCATTATTTCTGACCATCATCGGTAATTCTGAAGAAGATACAGAAGCTGGTACCTTAATATAGTGGTCTAGGTTACCTCTTATAGTGACCTAACCAAACTTTAATAGCTGAAATACCTCATTTGTTAGGTCCTATCATATCAGGCAGATTTATTGGAGAGAAGTAAAACTAAAAACACCAGCTTAAGATTCGACGGCTTAGTCATAGCGTCATTTGTATAGTGGTGTGAAGGGAATAAGGTGTATTCCTTAGATTTGTTTTCTCACAACGGAGAAAAAGGGTCAAAATAGGTCCGTACTAAAGGCAGTAAATCTCACTTTTGTCCTCAGATTTCCGCTTCCAGCTGTAAAGCGCTAAAAGTAAGGGTAACCCCTTACTTCATTCAAAACTACTCGGAAAAAGGTCGTGTGTAACTGGCCTTAACCAGTTGTCTTTTGACGTCGTGGACACGCTCTCAGGTGATCAAGAACATTCTTTTCATAGTATAGACAACGGAGAAGCCACAACAACCAATATATCTCTGACAGCCCATGAGATTACCTAACTATAAAGTATAACTGCTCATATTATTATCTTGAAAAATAAGTTAAGTATCTAAGTATATTTTATAATAAATAAAACGTTATTTAGAAAAAGCTACATTTGATCCACCAGTTTGGGAGATAAGGATGTAACGATTGTAAAACTAGAAAATGTTTAGTTAGTTCTGCAGTTTTCTAATGAAACCTTTAAGTGTATTTAAGTGCTTGACTCCCGAACAAATTCGTGTTTGATGATAAACTCCATTTTCACAGACTACGCTTTTGCTGTTTTATATATATGTATATTTAATTATTTACATTGTAAAATCAACAATCTGTAGTCTCACATAACGGTAGTTATGAGAATTATTCATATCTTAAATAAATCTAAATAAATTGTCACTGTTCAGATGTATAGTTGTTTAGTATAAAATCACTTAAAACATTAATTTAATCGGTTTTAATCTGTTTGTGTTGCCATATCTGTGAAATGTTTCTTTCAGAAATATGCGCGACGATCTAAATGGATCAACAATAAAAAATTATATTGATTTTTGGTTAGTGCTAAGCCAGTAAAAAAGCATGTTTTATTGTGTTCTGGGAACATTACAATCCTTTGTTTTTGTTGCGGTCATATAAGACAGCAGAAAGTTATCAAAATCTAAAAAGAACAATGATTGATTAAAAAATTTTATCATATAAACAATGGTTTAGTTAATACCGAAAATCAACCATAGATCATTGTCAATGATTACATGATTAATATCTTGTTTACCGATCAAACGATTTTCAGATGATAATCAGGGGTCATGCAACTGATCTAAGATATTTTGGAATTTGTCCTTGTGAGTAATTTTTGTTTCATTTGCAACTGGTTCTGTATTTGTGTTTGTAGCTTCAGTGAAAATATCCTGAATGGAATTTCATTGGGTTGCGTTCTGATTGAATAAAGATTATGCTTACTCATTAATGTCAATCACTCCATCTGAAGCTACTTTAGGTTCCAAGTTCGGTTAAAAGGGGAGGATTGGGCGTAATGAATTCAGACATAATAGTAACTCCAAAGATTTCAATGTTCTCATTAGAAAGATTTGAGAGGAAAAACAAGTCCCAACAGACTATAAAAACGGATACCTCATAAGAGTACCAGAGAAATGAGATCTTTGTAGGTATAACAACTACTGACAGTACTAGACACATTTTCGAACAGTGTTACTGGACCGAGTGAAAGATTCAGTAGATGCTCGACTTCCAGATCAACAAGCTGGTTTTCGTGTGGATCAATTGTATACTGACCAAAATGCGACAATGACGATTGTTATGTAGCAGTCAATTGAATGGATCTCATTGCTATACATCTACTTCCTTCATTAATGGAAAGAATTCGACAGTGTGGATAGAAAAACCTTGTGTAATCTTCGTCAACACCACGAAGTACATAAGAACATCTTCTTTGAGATACGAGACTCCCTACGATGGACCGAACTGCAGAGCTGTGCGTAGACGGCAGCCCACAGATGCTTTCCGAGTGACCACTGGTGTCAGAAAAAGATGCTTACTCTTGCCATTTATCTTCCTTCTATTTTTTGACTGAAGTATGAAGATATCCACAATACAGAGTACAGTGAACATATTGAACGCAGCTGGACTTACCTTTAACACTTCATAGTGTAAAGCAGTCCATCTGCGACATGTCGCATACTACAACTTAAGAAACTCCTCTCTAGTAGTATGTCGAGTCGAAAAAGATTTGGGAGTCCTATTGCTCTACGATATAAAGTCGTACGCTAACTGTGACAAAAATGCCTTTCCAGCAAACCTTGTGCTGGTAACGTTGAAGTGCATTTTTGGCCAGTTTGACGGAAGAACTTTCCATATAATCTTCAACAGTTTTATTCGTCCCCATTTAGAGCATGGGAACTTAGTATTTCCTCCTCACTCCAAAAGGATAAGGACACTCTGGAGCGTATCCAGCGGCGAGCCACGAAATCAGTTCGAGGACTCAAATTCAAACCCTATGAAGAGCGCCCTCAATCACTTCAGCTTTACCCATTGGAGTATAGGCGTATTAGAGGTGACTTTCTGATGGCTTACAGTATCTTTAACACTTCTAGGCATCCCCTCAAACACCTACTTAAGCTAAGTCCCAATACAAAATTAAGTGGTAACACCCAGAAATTGGAGGTACAACATAGCAGAACAGACTGTAGACACAACTACTCCTTAAGAGTTGTCAAACGCTGAAATTCGCTGCCGACTGAACTAGTCCAAGCGACTTCCTAGGAGTCCTTTAAGAGGAAACTTGATCTATTCATAAGAACTAAGGATAAAATCTTATTATGAGTTACCAATTTATTTTTTTCTAATCTATTATAGTTAATATACCCATGTTCCTGCATGGAGGTATTGGTGATCCCCTGCTACTAGACACTGAAGTCTGTGAAGCGAGGGCTTCTTGTATTCCGTCCACAACCATTTGAACTTTGTGGATGACAGCACCGTTATCTGACCTGCAACCGACGAGTTCCCATTGGCTACTTATACGAATCCCCTCAGTCTCTAGATGCCCGACCTGCATATTCGAATCTCCGGCTAGTACCACAATATCTGTTGGACGCACTTTCCGGAGACCACTTAACTGGCGGTAGGACTCATCCTTGATAGAATCCAGGCAATCTGTTAGGGCATAGGTGGAGATCATGAAAAGTCATCGTTTCCCACACCGATTTCTTCTTAATTTGATGAGGCCTTCTTATTTAATAGTAAATAATCGACCGTTGATTGGGACCCCATAGATTAGTCCTGCTTATATTCTGGCGCATAGTGCGCTATAAAAACCGGACGAAGACGTCACATAGTACCTGGATAACCACACACGAAACAAGCTTTTGAAGCAACAGATGGAGAGCCAATTTACAGTTCTTCACTAGAGTCTTGAATGCAGATTTAGGATATACAACAGACGTCGATGTTGACATCTTCTGAAGACATAGCCAACCCTATCTGTTGTCCGATCTGGATTAGTGTGTGCTTGTTGAAGGAGGCTAGTTAGGGTGGCGTAGGTGGTTTCAGAAAGGCTGGTTCAGAACTTGTGTTCGGTGCCAGCACTCAACTTTTGACCAGTCAGTTACTTGAGATCGTTTAAATAGGACAGAAGTTCCACTATAGGTGAGCTGCTGTATGAGTTGAAGAATATGGGAATACACGAAGTGGGAATAAAAGAGAATAGATACGTGATGCAATGTAAAATACATGTGAATGTTACTAAATAGTTGTGAGAACGGGAATAGGAACGATAGTATTTTCTTCGACTGTAGTCACCATCAAACGTTTCGTAAACTGTGATACTTCCCGAGTGCCCGGACAGAATCAAAGAGTTGTCTTAGAAGGACACTCTTCAGGTTTTTGAGCTAGAGGTCTAATCCAAAAGGAAGAGCAGCAAGGTCAGGAGACACGATCCCATGGTACTTGGTGACTAAAAATAGATTCATATACCATTTGATCCCTCAATACCCTGGGGTCTATGTGCACTATTGACTTGAAACCAGGGTTTTCCAACACACATATATAGATCCTCCGTATTCGCCAACCCGGTTTAAGCAACAGACATTGGTTTTTCGTCCACCCACTACCACTAACAGCCGTCCTGCCGCGAAGATGCAGAAAGCGGTGTGCATTGAGACAGTCTTATAATATGCTTTATTATCTTATTCAGTCGACATAAATTTTTGATAAATGCTGAAGAACATGGAATGGTTTTATTGCTACTAGGGGACTTCGTGTTAAAACGAGGAGATAGAACACATTGAAAAATGAAAGTGGACGACTGAAGACTATGTATGTGTATTATGTAAATACTTCGTAACCTCTTAAATAAACATACTTTCTTTCTGTCCATTGCCTTTTCTAACACTACTGGTTTGTTAACCCCAGATTTAGCTATGAAACTAGTCGAAAGCAAATAACATCGTCTACTTGTTTCATATAGTCCTGAAACTCGACTACGTATACTCAAATAATAGGGAACTGTTTTCGCGATCAATTCATTCATAATCAATTAAAGTTTTATAGTGTTTTGATAAGTCTTTCAACTGATATGCATAAACTGTACTCTTAGCCATTTCCGATATCCCCAGCTACTAATACACATTATCTGGAGCGCTAGAGAGAATGTGCGAATGCGAGTAAAAGTTTAACTCCAAGGTTGGTTTATGTACTTAAGAACGACGGTATTTATATGTTAACACTACCTTGGGCTTCCGGAAATTTCTGTCACCAAACTATATATATAGTGGTGTGGGTAAATGCTGAATCAAATCTGTTGAACGTTACTTAGCATCTTCCAGATGTTTATGAAAAAATTCCATTTAACGCTGATTGGGTAAAATGTTTCCTATCGTTTCTGGGCCTCTAGGGACTTCGACGAGGAATATTTTGGGATTTCTTTAACAGTTTTAGACACCGTTCAAGAAGCTATTGAGATCGAATTAAACTGTTTGGATGCAGTCAGGTATCACTGAAGGCAATCTTAATGGAAATGTATAAAGTTGATTCCCCTCACAAAAGAAGATTAAGCCTGTAGGGTTGTGAACTTTAGTTCATGAGAATGCACACGCGAAGATTATAACTAATGCTCACATGCAATCCTTCTCTTATATTCTACAAGGTTAGTAACTAAGAAAGCTTGAAAAAAGAAATGCAAGGATTAATCAAAGTTAGTTGATCTATAAAGTAAAACAATATTTGCGAATTGATGCTGTTGGTAAGTCAAATGATGATATTAACATCCAGATGCCCATAATATAAACCAACTATTCATCGATCCAATCATTTTGAAATCAATTATTTCAGAGATATCACACATCATAGATAAAACTGATATAGACACCCCAAACTAAACCAATAAGTGAGTAAACTACATTAATTTAAACTAATGGATGAAGTTTAATTCATTCACGTAGACTTAGTTTGAATCATTTTTTTTGTCAATCAAGCAAACGATTAATCATACGAACTGTCAATAAGATAAGTTTTCAATGTACTACACTTTTTTGTATTACTCATTTTAAATTATATGGAAATATTAAAACAATTAATTATGAAATATAGTAGTAACTAGGATACTACTAAAAATCTATTACTTATACTTATATTTATATATTTGTATTAAAAATATGAATTTAATCTAATTAATTTTGTCTGATGAATTGTTCGCCCGCATGATATATAAACTAACGAAGAAGACATAAATCTGAATTGTTATTATCATATAGAACATAAATGCGGTTTAAAATGGTCAACAGTTTCTTAACTCACTTTAAACTGATTTTCTTTCTGCAACCAGCCTAATTTAGCTTTGTCAAATTCAAGTTGATTTTTGCATAACTGACTATGTAGACCTTGAACTTTATTTTGTTCCGATGATAGAGCATGCTTTAAATATTCAATGTGTGCTTTCTGCTGCAAATTGGAATCAATAGAAGATTATGGTAATCCAAAAGTGCTGATAGGTTTTGTATGGTTGTTTAACATAATAGTGAGACAACAGGAAAATCTCAATCACTGCACTGAAATCTAAAGACTAAGAACTTCTTAACCATATTAAAAATAACTAGCTATATCCTTAGGCTTCAAAATAATTTTCGAAACCCATCTCTACGTTATTAAGCTTCAAAATATATTTTCGAAGCGCATTCCTACATAAAACCTGAAGTTGTTGTTTACCACGCAAAAACCTAATTACGGAAAAATTTAGAATTTTGTTTCACAGAATCAAACATACTAATTGAAACATAAATAGCTGATATCAGAGTGATTAGAAAACAGCATACATTCACCTGTTCAATTAATGAAAAGTGCTTAAGGATATTTCAAATCATAATTTATTATTAGATAATTCTTAACAAAGGGTAAACGGTGAGGAAATTGTTGATGATGGTAGATTTCCGGAAATGACTTGGTTGAACTTATTTTGTAATTCAATTGTGGAACTTTGAATTTCTCATTTTCGCGCCAAAGGTATTCATTACCTTCCGTTTGTGTTTCCCACCCGGAAGGATCTTAAACGCCATTGGCTCGTTTTCTCTTTCAGTATGGTATTCCGTGACGCTTTTCAAAGACATTTCTGTATTGTATATATCATGCATGAGTTAAGTATTTGTTTTTTCACTTTTCCGAGCTGTTTGTCAAATGATTTATTTTCCCCACTGAGTTTCGTTATAGATGAAGACTGATTTCTCTTGAAGTGGTAAATGAAAAATGGGTTTTAATATGCTTACAGATTAGTTGATAATTAAATAAATAATGAGGACTGTAATTAGTATTTTCAGTTAAGTATTCAGCTCACTCATAATCATTGATGTTTGCTCAAAATCGTAGATTAATTTTGCTTGTGAATGATAATATCGGTCTTTCCGCATAACTAACGTCGGTGTTCTAGGTTATTGTGTACTAGTCAACAATTATATAGAAAGACAAGAAAAACATTGAAGACTATACGGCTGACTGCCATCAAAACAAGTGACAGTTTCTTGTAACAATTATGTGAGTACTGAAATATCACATGTTTGTAGTACTGATACATGTTAGAAATAATCTGATCTATAGTAAATCTCCATGTGATATAATGAACAGCACCAAAAGTAGTCAAACAGTTTAGAAGTATTGGATAAAGGCAGCTTGATTATTTGACAAGAAAATTATTCGAGTTAAGTATCTGAAGCGCAACGTCTACAGTGTCATTCATTTCAATAAATTCCTTTAAAAAGAAATTCATATTACAACTAGGAGATTACCAAACTTTCTCATGGTATTGAAATCCAGGAAACGTTAGCTAAATTTCACTAAAGAATCTGAAGTTGTACTACCCATTCAAGTTTAATCAGATCTTGTTTAGTTCTTGTGTTTTATACGTAACAACTAATAGACTGTGTTACCGACTATGAAAATCTGTCACTTTCGTGGTTACGTTTCAACGGGAACATCTGAAGTGCGCCTCGCAGTTTCGTTTTGGGTTAATAAAACAAAATTTTACATCAAGTAGGTTAAATATTTAATGATAATGATTTGAAATACTTACTTGAGCAATTAATTTACTGTTCTCATCGAGAACGAATGAGAAATCATCATTTTTAATTACGCTTAAAATATCACAATGAATTTCAACAGAATTTGTAGTTGGTTTGTCAATTGAGCACTGAATTGACTTAGAAGCTTTTGTAATTGGACTATTAAGTCTATTGACATCTTGAACTGAATCAGCTAAACGTTTGCCGACTGACAGTAAGAAAAGTAGGAATTAGAATTTCTGATAAAGGATATTTGTTAACATTAAAATAAGCATATTTCAAACAGACAAGATCTCAACCACACTTGTATTTCATCACTATCTCGCTGAAACATTCAAGGTAGACAGATAACCACTTAATGTTAGCCATAATTATGTACACTAGTTTACATATGCCGAAGCGCAGATATTGAAAGAACAGAAAGGAGAGTTAATGTTCTCATCTCTGACAACGGTCCTCGGAAAGGGAGAATAAAATATGAAGACAGATAGGTTGAACAGCGGTAAGACTAAGAGCAGCAAACCCCAGGTACGAGGGTAGTCGTACTGCCGACTGTACCTTCAAAAGAATCCCTCCACGGTGTAGGTTACCAAGAACTGATAACCGCCCTCATTCTTCTAACAGCATTCAAGACAACTGTATTCATAATCAACCTCTTCAATCCTTATCATTACTCCTACATCGAATTTCAAATCTAAACTTACTCTTTTGGCTTCCTCCTCAAGTGTCACCATAGCCAACGGTTCTAGTGCGCGAAACACTGTCCCAGGTCTACTGAAACCTCGCTCCAAACTACACATTCGAGCCTTCAACGTACCCACCCTATGTCAAATCGGTCAGCAGGCCTCCTTGACTAAAACCCTAGAATCTCGTACCACTAATGTATGCTGTGTCTCCGAAACACGCATACAGGATCCTAGTGTGGTCATTCACTTGATCTCACCTCGCCAAAACGGAAAGCCAACGAAACACACTATCCGTGTATCTGACGACTCCATGGTGGATTCTTGTAGACTGGCAGGTGTAGGCATATCACTAAGTATGAGGGCGGACCAAACAACATTAGAGTGTATGCCCGTTAACAGTTGTTTATGTGCCGTTCGGCTAAACGGCTCCGTAAGAACTCGGAAGGATGTGGACACACGTCGTTGCCTTTTCGTCGTTTCTGCCTACGCTCCCATTGACTGCAGCCCGGATAAACTAAAGGATGACTTTTACAGAAAGATCTCTAAACTGCTTCATAAAGCTAAACGATCAGACATAGTACTCATATTACTTATATTATCTTGGTCTTATTGAGTTGGTGTCTGGCGAAATCTCTTCACGGATTGAGAAAGCTCGCTTGGCTTTTGCCAACTTACGTCATCTGTGGCGAAGGCGAGATACCCGTCTATTAATGAAAGGACGAGTATACTGCTCAGTAGTTCGTTCTATTTTGCTTTGCGGCTACAAAACGTCGCCATAAAGGGTACTCGTTAGTTACGACTATTCGATCACAGATGTCTTAGAAATATTGCTCGCATCTGCTGGGAACACTGAGTAAGTAGTAGTGAGGTAAGACGCAAAGTATTAGGGAATGACGGTAAATCAGTTGATGAGGTTGTAAATCTTCATCTACTGAGGTGGTTGGGCCACGTGTTACGTATGCTTGAACACCGATTACCACGACACACAATGCTGACTAGTGTTAGGCATGGTTGGAAGAAAGTTAGAGGCGGCCAAACCAAAACGTGGATTCGTCCATAAAATCACTGATTTCTAGTCTTAGCCATGTTGGTAGATGCAGACTAATTGGTTTGGGTCCGCGTAGCTATCGTAATCAATGGTTGGAGATTCTTTGTGACATGGCTCAGAATCGATCACAACGGCGTAGGCTTATACACTCTTCGTCTTTCCTTAAACTGTGAGAATAAAATTATCTTATACCTTTCTTTCTACGAACTAATTCTTTCTTTCTGTACTATATCTTTACATGCAGTTCTTTAAGTATTGCCACCATTGAATTAACCCCTTCTATGAATTCGGTGTTCATCTTGTTGTGCTAATGAGGTGTGGCAACTTGGACCGATACATATATGTGCCTGGTCCTACGTTGTAGCTGACTGACTGACTGATTCTGTCACGTCCGTTCTTATCGCTCTATTCATATAAACCTATTCGTTTAGATCTAGGAGTTTTTTTTCAAACACCTGACAAGCTATTGTAGTAAAACATAATAACTGGCAGGATGTGTGCTAAAGTTATATACTACTAACTGGCAACGATTGGGAATTCCTGTCAATAGTATGTAGAAACAAAATCTTATGGATATTCGTAACGCTATTGTTAAATTAGTCTAGTTAAATTTTGTTACTTCCATAAAACACATTGGTAAACTTCTAGAAAACTGAAATAATCCTAATTAGTGTTATGAAATAAATGTAGTACTACAAGTGTAAAAATTGCTTAAACCTCGAGGCATTAGCATAAAAAATTTTAGTGTACGACTTACGAGTAGCAATCGAAAACCGAAGTTGACGTCTAAAATAACGCTGAAACTGATTTAACTATTTGTAATTAAATTGTTGGTTCTAATACTTGTTAAATTTATTCCGTGATTCTATAAAAAGTTTTCCATATTTTCAAAGGTTCACACCATTAAGGGCGTGAGTAAAAGGGCGACCATCAAAAAGGTTCATGTTAATGAAGTTGAGGATTGAAAGGGAATAAGATTATTCATGATGTAAAATATTTACTAGTTTAACTCTGCTGTGGAGGGCTTTCCGAAAACGAGTAATGTGGTGGAATGGTGGTATAGAGGCTTTAGCCAAGTTATTAGTACCGCTCATCCAAGTATATAGAAATTGATTAATGCTGTAAAAAGGGAATAGAGTCTAAATGGATTGAAAATCAAACAGTCTGTTGCAGGAATTCAGGAACAGGAAGTAAAGAGAAAGTATGGAGAGGTAGCAGTATGTATCAAACTGTTCGTAGAATATTACGTAAACAGATCGACACTAGACTATCTGAGTGGAATGGCACATAATGTGAATCTGCACATCTAAAATGGTAAACTGTGTTACGAAAATTTTATAATGTACGTAACATTTACAACTACACTAAACTGATGTTACTCCCTTTTAATGCTATCATTCGATGTATTATATTCAGTTAGTTAACTTATTGTCGGGATTATTTTATTGTCTTAATAAATCGCCCTCTTAGACTGATGAGTTATTAACATGCTGGGAAGTTGATGTCCGAATCTTGAATGTCTATGTCGCTTACGTTTTAATGGCTATTATCTCTCTTAGTTCGTCAATTCCAAGGATCAAAATAATATTGCGTAACGATCAAGAAGAAAAAATTAGAAAAAACCAAATATGTAGAAGATAATTGACCACTTAAAAACATGATGGTAGTAATAAAAAATGACTAGAAATTAAAACCATCAACAACCGATTGACCTCTTCAGCTAATTAGTATTAAACAGAACAGTTCATTAAGTTTCTCTGGAGAGCAGAAAGGACATTTCAATAATCACCTTTATCAATATACGCTTTTCTGTTAGTCGCCCTTATTAATGTACACTCTTTTGAATGGATACTACTTTTAAATCGGTTACTCTATAGTAAAAGATCTAAATTTCTGTTGAGAGCATAGCTTATGTCGGTAAGATGAGTCTATAATATAGGTACGTGTACATTAATATCCTTGAAAATAGAACATCTTAATACAGTCATTCATTTAACTCAACGTGAGTATAAGCTATGCAAAGTAACAACTCGATAGTACTTATCTCTGAAATAAGATGGAAGTCTAAACATGTTGCATTTAGCGTCAACATTAATTTGAAGATGAAATTTATTAAAGGCACTCATTAATTCCGAAATCTCGTGAGATATTTAGTGAAATGAACAGCCTTTCCAGAATGCTTAAATAGTTACTCAGTTCATTCAGATTTAGGCATTTGACTACAGTATTTTTTGCGCATATTTCACTTTAGATTAAAGCAATTACTTAGTTTATGAAGTCTAATCTCTTACAAAACCTCATGCTGAACATCATAATCACTTGTGATTCGTACAAAGCTTTTGAAATTTATTGATACTGGAATTTTATTCGATTCAATACCATGCTCTGCATTTATTGTAGGATCTAAAAAAATATTAGAAATATGTGCCCGGACAATGAATTTTTATGATTAAAACAAACTCATAAGAAAACAGATAGGGCACGAGTTTAAATGTTAAATTCAAAATAATACAAATCAGAAAGATGTGGTGTCAGTTTTACAATAGTTTAGAAAAATGGTATTTTATGGGTTTCTAATTACAAGTGTGCCCGGACATGGGTAGAACATTTATGAAGATAAGTTATATCCCATATTATTCATAAGATGGATTAGACTATGCTAAGTTAAGTTTGAGTCATTTGAAACAATAAGGTCATCTTGTATATTGGATTGAAACTGAAACGAAAAGACACAAGTGCTATCTTATCACGGAAAACACTTTTCAGAGAAAATATCAGTCTAGGAAAATTAAGAAGACAAGCTGAACTAACATATAAAGAAACACTTAGCACACATTGAGTTATATATGTATACATGCATGGTTATTACTACTTTAAGTACAATTTCAAAAATCTCATTAAAAAGTACAAACATCGATTGGAATCAACATAAAAATAGAATCCAATTTCAACTAACCATGTGATCATGAGTAATAGTATTATGAAATTTCAACATATTCATCAAACCAATTACCATATATAGACACATTTCACAATGTCCTATTATCTGTTGGAATGAATAATAAGTAGAATCCCCACACATTTCGGAAAAAGTTCACAATACACCTAGATATCATTGTAAAGGGAAGTGGTAGTTTTGGTAATTACAAAAACTGTAAGAAAATACAGTCACTGAGTGGTGATCAATGTCATGTATGTCAGGTCCTTCTTAATGCCGATCGAATCCAATCGACCAAGTTGCAATGTGGCCATTCGTCTAGGTGACTAGACATTGAGTGCACTATTTTGAGACAAGATGGTGGTTGGAGGTAGTGAACAAGAAACTCTGGACCTACGTTTTGTGCTACTTGGCACTCGTCAGCATGGTGTACCTGTAATCTTGAGACAACTGATCACCCCCGACGGATTCGAACCCGTGTCACCCGGCCTCACAATCAGAGACGTTACCACTGAGATATCCGGGCCGCGACCGACCTTCTGTAGGACTGAGATGTGTTTACAATTACAATAACAAAGTTAAATTGAAGATAACAGGATTTAGAACAAATGTTTCAATGCAGTGTCATATATATATATTCATTTGAGTTGAGATAAAATCCCATTGAATATTAAGGACCATGACGAATTTGCTTGTCTTGCGTCACGTACAGCACAATATTTCAAAGAATTATTTTCACTTACAGCGTCATCAAATTTTATCTACGTCTATAGGAATTCATTGTCACAGTTAACATGTACATCATGCATATTAAAAATAAATGGATTTGTCTTTAAAAAAACTCTACTTAACCGTTGAATTTTCATCCTTATATCTCAGTAACGCTTTTACTGCAACAATTTCGCCCTTTAAAAATATAGAATAACATAGACGAGTCACAGTACTCTGTGATAAACTTGCTTTGTTGAATCCCTTCATCGGTTTCTTTAGATGCAACATTGATTGGATTCGTTGGTTTTTGAATGAATGTTTGCTCTGGGATTTCAGCGGATATATGGTAATTAACGGATTGCTTTCCGTTTGTTGGCTGGCCGCTACCGTCTGTTAAAATATGTGAAAGTAGAGAAGATATATTTTCTTCTGTGCATTTTGTTGCCATATCTGGAGAACTCTTCGGCAGACGTTTTTCAGAATGTACCTGGCGATTTGTAGCTTTCTGTGGTGAATTTAAAAATGTGATAAACAAGTGAAGTTATTATATACATGAATTATTGTTGTTACAACACAAGTACTACAGGTTTAAGAACATATAACAAAGATTTTTGCAAAAACTTGTAGTGTTTGAGAAAAATGAAGATAAACGGTAGACTCCATTTGAGATATTCAACATAAACTCACACTGCCAGTAAACATGTTAGTTAATAATAATTAGTCTAGCTAATCATAAATATGCAACATATAATATTGCATTCAATTAACGCCTTAAACTGGTTAATGACAATTCATTTTCTAATTCTAACCGTAATTAAATCACACGAATTTTCATTTAGTGACAGTTATTCTAGCGTCTGCCTAACAGCACAATCGATATGAAATGAATGAAAGACTGTGGAACTTACAGGGATCCCATCGTTGTTACTCAAAACACCATGAAAGAAAACGCTAGACAGTCATCAGTCTATTTGTACAATACTCTTTTAAATCAAATAATTTAAACTCATTTAATTCTACATATTCAACCACTATCACTATCGCTAAATTGCACCAGATGCATAAACATGACTAACCTTTTTTACTGTTTTATTTTGCTGTTTCCGTGCTACTGTTCTATATGAATGTGCTTGTTGTTCTCTTTATAATCGACTACAATTTTGCCCTTTTGTGCTAATTGTAGTTAGTTACATTTTGGAAAAAAATTATAATTGTTGGTTACATACATAGTTACCTATTTTCACTATAGCCCTGATAAGACTCTTTATGCCACAGTAGAGAGAATTATTCAAGAAATTTATCTGTAAGAACCTAATTCAGAAAATGAGGAAGGCCTAACAATGACGGTAGAAAAGGCTGAAACAGAAGGAAACATGAGACATATATAGATGTTACCGCACCAACAGTCAAAGAAACCAACATGATCATCAGAAAGATCAAGAGTGAGAAGGCAGCAAGACCAGACAACGTACAAGCTGAAGAACCAAAGTCAGAAATACGAGTGACTGCAAAGATGCTCGACAACATTCGCTTTAGAAATGTTTGAGACAAAGAACAAGTACAAACAGACTGGAAAGAAAAACAATTCATCAAGATAGGCCTCTCTAGTTGCCAGACCTCATTGATTTCAAGTTAACATAGTATTTGTCTTTAATCTCGCGATACAGACAAAATCATGAGTGGTGCTTGATTCTAGGTGCCCCAAAATGGTCATCAACATGTTTCTCATCAACATTTAACGGTAATCCCAACAAAGCCCACTGATTTGGTATTAACTTGACATCTTTCTGTTCTAGTTGTAAGGCCATATTCGTGAAACCTTTCAAATACCAGGTCTACCTATTGGAGATGCTCTTTTATCCATCCATTCAGTTATACAGGTCTCAACGTTCGCATCACAATGAGCTTTGTATATGTGTTGTGACTTTAAGTTGAGGTTGCTTTTTTACCCTGTGCTAATTGTTGTGTCCTTGACTGAAAAACTAGAGAACAGCGTATTTATCGACCGATTCAATGACACGTGAACACGCACGAACGTAATGGACGACCTAGTGTTACGATTGGTCCCGCTTCCCTGTCTATCCCAGCCAGTTGAGTCCAGAACACAAATCTCAGCCTCTGAGTTATGAATCATTGTATTTCAGACATACTCTATTTATATACTAACCAAACATACCACATCGTACCATAAAAATAGAAAACAACATTTTGTACCATATTCAACAAGTGGACAGATATCGACCAGTAGGAAATGTCCATTTAAAGTCCAAGGAAACCATTGGACTTAACATGATAATTATTGGTCTATCCTTCGCATCCACAACAATATGTAAAGAAATCACTCGCGTATACATGCTAAGTGACAAAAATCGTTTGTTTCGTATTAGGTGTAACCCCACCCCACATAATAATGCTTGATGTTTATTCTTGGTTCAAGTGAGACTTTTATCACATTTCTGTCAACTTTGGCTCCGAAGTCATACTTTCTCATTGTGCAATTTTTTGGTTATACCCAGGCTCTGTTTTGATTAACTATTTCGATATGTATTAGAAGTATGCAATAGATACTTGACAATAAGTAAAGGGCTCCTAAAAACTCAGAAAAAATGGTCATCTAGAAAAGGCACAGATATCACCGATAACTTAGCTCCAAAATGAGCTAGTAATAAGAGTATGAAAACCTCCACATCTAAACAGAAGCGTTCGTCAATGTGGATAATACAACATTACAGAGGTGAAACTTGGAGGACTACCACAATAACCATCATAAAAGTACAGATTTTTAAAAACAACTGTCTACACAAGATACTCCAGATACACTGGCCAGATAGCATCAGCAACAACCTACTGTGGTAGAGAACAAACCAACCTTCAGATGGAAAGAGGGTAAGGAAAACGTATTGAGGGTGGATAGGTAACACTCTTCGGATATCATCGAGCCGCGTCACAAAGCAAACCCTAACATGGAATCCTCAAGGCAAAAGAAAGAGAGGCAGACCAAATAACGCATAGCTCAGAGAATCGGGAGCAGGCATCAAAAGAATGAATAGCACTGGAGAACAATTGGAAAGGAGAGCCCGGAACACAATAGTTAAAATAATCCTGGTCAGTGGCACACGCTACATGAGGAGTAACAAGCGTAAGTAAGTAATTTCTTTGTTTGAAGTTTGTAACATGCCAAATCTTCAAGTAACATTAAATCAGAACAAAAAGCCCGATTGTTATATGTATTTCATTATATACCGACTGGCAGGAAGGTAAATCAAACTCCATTCAGAATTATTTTCACAAAAATATCAAGGTGGCAGTATCTGAAAACTTGAAAAGCTTATATTTTAAATAGATTAGTAAATTATTATAGGTGTTTATGCGGGATAATATATGAATAGTGATTGATCCAACTAGTAATTTAAGACTGTCAGAAGAAATATTTTCATTCATATGTGCCAAAGTAAGATATAAGACATAAAGTTTTAAAGAGACAAAGCAGTTCATATCCACTGTGGGTTTAAAAATATGCATTCTTCATTTCAGGTTGTCATACAGGTCGCTACTTATACTCTACAACAAACAGAATAATATCCACAACGGATGAGTCAAACATGGTGAGTAGTCATTAAATATGAGGACATGAATTGCTGACCCAGAAGTATTACCATATGTGACATGGGTGTCTTCATCAAAAAATTTGAGATATGTAATTAATTTAAGATCGTATTATCGCAAACAGCATTCACTACTAGAAGCGGCCTAAATGAATCCACGTGAAAACGTTTTGATATTTAATTAGCTATCAATTTTTTCCAGAGATTCAGAGGATTTAGACTAAGCTCATAAATTTGGTTTAAAAACATAAGGACATTAAGCATTCGGAATCTAAATATACACGAAAAGGTTTATGAGTGAAAAGAGTCACCTCTTCATAAGCCATAAGATTGGCCTTTGTTTTCCGTTATTATCTCTTGATTAGTGTCTACAGTTTTTAAAGCATTACTGGCAATACCATCTACAACTATTCATAGGTATTTAAGTCGATTTAAATTTAGTTCTTTGTGAGGGTGATTTTGATTTTCTCTGTCATTTTAAAAAACATGTTTGACATAAAAAACACCATAAGATATCTCTCAAAGATAAATGATAGTTGGGTAGGGTCTAATTATTCTGTCCATGAAAAAACTGTGGGATTTCCTCGCTTAACGATTTGGATATTTTCGAAATCTTAACGTCTTTTTAAAAAGGTTGAAATTTTGAAATAACTATTAATCTCTAAGAAGGATCGAACCAAACAACACTTACATGGGTTTTCCTTGAGTCGTATTTCCTATAGTAAAAAGCTTCATATTTCAATGAACAAAACCTACTTTTGAACAGACAACGGTGAAATACTAGTTTTCGTATTTTTATGTGCTTTAAAAACGCAAGCTTCTGTAGATTTTCTTTTTTGATCACAATAATCTTTTTCAGGAAAGGCCTCTCTTTTTTCTTTCAGCATCATTTCAGCCATTATCTCTATTTCATACGGTTTTTGTAGCAAACTTACTCTCACAAAGCCCTATATTTTCTATCAAACCTCTTCTTTTGTTTAATGGATGCATCATACTTGACTGAGGATATTCAAAACATATGGATGAACAGGAGCAGGACGCTTTCTTCATTTCATCTTCCTCACCCATGCCTTGGAGACAATTGGTTCTTAAAAAGCTCAGAAGTATACTTGACCTAGAAAAAACTGAACAGGTTTCAAGGATCTATTACATTCATCGAGTAGTATAAACAAAATTGCAAACAAGAGATATCCAACATATATCCCATATTTTTTTGATGAGCTAGCATGAACCTCGTAGTTTCGTGGCTCTCGCTTGGTTATTTTATGGTGGAATGTCAATTCTTTCATATCATGTAGTTCACTGTAGTTATATCATACCCCCATGTATGTTATTATGTAAAACTTGAGCATCATATGTGATGGCTCGTTCGTTTTAGTGTGTCAAAACCATATCAGCGAATAAAAGATAAGATTTTTGGTCATTATTTTTGTAGAAGTTAATATATTCCATCTCTCTCAGGATTGCACTACAGTGAACTTGTCCAACGATGACATGTGTTATACTTGATCGGCAAAGCTGTAAATTGTATATACAGAGAACTTGAGGTTGGTATATGTCGGCCAACTTATCTTACGCAACTATTAAGTCACGCATCTGCACCAGATCACGAGTGGGTACACGGTTCTATGCATCTCGCACAATCGTTAGCCAAATTAGACCGAACGCTTCTCCAGATATCGATGCCTTCCAAATATATCTTGACAACTCTTCATTTCTGACTTCTGATTTGACTGGGTTGGCATACTTGGATCATTAAATTGTTCCTGGTAAAAGCATTGGTAAACTCGGAATATCCATGACGTCTTTACACTCATAGATTACGTTACGTAACCGTAGTAATTCGCATGTAAAATTTCGCCAATTAAATGGACTGAAAGAGCATTTGAGGAATTATATCAGCTGGATTTTCAATGTCGTTCTCTAAAAATTTATAACATAATCACTATTTACCAGTCATACGTAACTGTGCTACAGTACACTTGTCAGAAATTAGTTTAGTTCTTCCGACTTATCAGGCTACAAGTTGCGCATGCGGTAGATTATCGATAGGTTTTGTGAGGTTCATAAGCTATATTTTTTCAGTTAGCCTTATGTGACCTATATCTCAATATAAACAATCCTTTGAAAGTTGTCATTTATATCTAGTCTGTATTAAGACCAGACATGATAAATGTTTTCTGAATAACGCCACAACCTAATGATCATAAATGATTAAACTTAATGGCTTTCCCTTTTATTTATCTAAACCACAAGGCAGGTACGCGGATTTATAATTCCATTAGTTTAAATTTTAGTGTAAGGAGCTATTATGTAACCACCGCAAATAAGATGTTGTAGTCAAGGCAAGTCTAATGACCGTAATAAAAAATTAATGAGCCATGAGATCGTTAGCTTATACTTATTGTCAAATATTCTTCATCTAGATAGATTCTCATATCATGCATGAGATCCGGGGCTTGGTTGTTACAATCCACCATAGTTCAAGCGTATAAATAATAAGTGAACCACAATTACATCTAGAATACATTTAACTTTATAGACAATGAATATCATCCACAGTTCATCCGTCTTGATGTACAATATGTTTGATGGATCTCTTAATAATAATAAAGTGGGATTCGCTTGTTTTGAAGTGCACAATGAATTTACTACAAATTCAAACGGCCATTAATACAATGAACAACTGGTTTTGTTTCATATGAACCATGTTAGTTAAAAGTCGCAACTTAAGACAGCTGATATTGGCTGTGTTTGGTAAAAGTAGAAGAACGGAGACCGATATGTCATCCTATGCACAACAGGCAAAGGAATCTGTTTTGCTTTATAACCTGTACGCGTCCTATCAATTTTTTTCCGGTGAAGGGTAATGTAACGGAAGGAAAACAGTGAAAATCCGTCTCCAGCCTCTCTGTTTAACTGTATATTTATTTATTTGTTCCTTCTCCCTTTTTGTGTTTTCTAACCTTTGTTGCGATCTCGTTTAACCATATCTTTTGTTCTTTAGTCTTCTTCGTTTGAGCCATTATTATGTGTTTTTGATTAAAGACTTATCTTTTCTTTCCTAATTTTCTATTGCATGTTGCCGGACCATTGACTGTATGGTTGTGTTTGACTAAGCTCAAAGTCACGGTGTGTTTCAGTTGGTGACTGTTAACCATCTGACTGTCTACTTGGGAGGATTGCTGAAATCCGTGCAGATAGATATTTGATCCCATCTTGTTAGGAATATTTGTATTGATTCTCAGGTACCAAACCCTTTAGTATTAACTGTCTCTTTCATTGTTTAGAACGCTAATTTGCGTTAGTAGAACTTTTGACTGTATAGCGCAGGCTGTATCGTTTGAGGTATTTCGTATTTTTGATGTAATTTGTTCTGTTTTCTAAATTAGAACCGTTTATATTAAGCACATAATTTGTGTTTTGATATGATATAATACGAGTATCTCAAAAACGCATTGTGCACCTTACAGAGAACGTGGTCTGGTCTAATCGAATAGATTTTGGGTTAGTCGGTCCGTTGTTCCTTCCGAATGTTGATTGTTCGGTTGCTACAGTTCTCAAGCGAACAGTGATCTCAAGTGACAAATACTGGAATGCCTGGAAAGAGCAGCAAGATCAACGAAAACTTGGCATTGGGCCACGGAGAAATGCAATCGAATGCAGCAATCGAATACGGCAATTCAAATTAGATGCATTTTCATGTCATGGCTCTAATGTTAGTTTAGTAAGTAGACATAGCAAACAAATGCTCTAAGATAACCTTGGCAGAGTTAAAAGAAAGACAATTACAAGGAATGAGAGACTTTAAATGTAGACAGAGGAAACAACTACTGTGCTTTCAGTAAGTGTTAGGGTCGTTAAGGCTGAGCAAATGTATGTGTATTAATTTACCTTCTGCCTCTAACTGTAATTATAGAGAACAGGAGCACGTTCTTAGATTCGGAATCCCTTCTCATGACCTTACGATAGATTCTCCAGAAAGGTTAAAACTGCTAGATTATCCAGAAACGAAGAAGAAGGAAGTGACCTTGGAATCTCTTAGTGTAGGACTTGCACTTTCAAAGGTAGAGCTAAGTACCTTTGATGGGCAACCTGCTAAGTACTGGAAATTTATTAGACAATTTGATTTATATGTGGTTTCCAAGGTTGAAGACGATGGTCAACTGCTCTTGTACTTGTAAGATTATTGTAAAGGATAGGCTCGAGAGGCCACAGAGGAATGCATAATGCTTCCGCCATCGTCGGGTTATCGTGGAGCGTGCGATATACTGAGATAGTCGTTCGGTAGAACACACGACATAAGTCGTGCTTTAATGAAAGATTTAAATGAAGGCCCTGACATCGCGCATAATGAAGCAGAAAGTCTATCTAAACTAGCTATGGCCTTGGAACAAATGGGTTATTCAGCGGATCTCAACTTCGTGATAACAATAGAAAGTATAGTGAAAAATTTGCCCACGGTTATACAGATAAGATGGGCTAAAACAGAAGGAAAGATAACCGCAAATGGAAGAGAGCCTACTTTTGCTGAGTTAACAGAATTTGTATCATCTAGAGTGGGAATTTTGCTCGGCGAATTCGGACATATTGCAACTGCTAGTAAACGAGCTGTAAGCAAGGTGGCCTGTTTCACACAAAGTTTGTCATTCGGTAAAATCGTTATCAAGTCATCTTGTGTTATATGCAGAGAAACTTATAGCGTGGACAAATTTTTCCAGTTCTCAGCCTTAGCAGTCAACAAAAAGGTGGCGAAAACAAGAGAAAAACGTTTGTGCTTTTGTTGTCTTTAAAATGGGACACCACACACGATGTTTTCAATTTTCGTTTTGATCCTGAGGAAAAAACGTCGACTAGGAGAGAAATACTATCCACCATTTGGCTAATTCTTAGCCAATCAGCACTAGTCGATAGTTGGAGAATACTCTAGAATCTTCTCATGTAAAAAACTATAAATATACTGACGTTTTTTCCTATTGTGCTTCCTACTGGCTTCTTGCTTCCATCTAACCTTGTTATTTGGAATATAATCTCTTTCCCGTTCAACCGTGTTCTGATTTGGGGACCTGTCGAGTGAATTGGTGTCCGAGAATACTAAGCAATAGGAATAGCTGTGTCATAACCGTAAGAAAGAGATTATAACAGTGGTGACGGGGAAAAAGGAAAACAAATTCAAAATGCCCATATCAGATAACCAGCTTAACCTAATACTACAACAACAGCAAGCACAACTTGATGCACAAATGCGGTTGTTGGAGACTCTGACTCAACAGCTTATCATCCACTGCTCGAATTCACATGCTATTTCAAGTACGTTTTGTGATGCAGTTGCTAGCAGCATCCCAGAATTCATCTATGATCCCGAAAATGGAAATAATTTTCTCACGTGGTTCAAACGTTGGGAAGATACATTTAGAACAGAATTCTGTAACCAAGAAGATGCGTGGAAGACCCGATTGTTGGTACGTAAGTTGGGAAGCAATGAACATGCACGTTTTGCTGACCATATATTGCAAAAGTTATTATAATGTTTCTAATTATTTGAATTATAGCACTAACTAAGAGTCCAAGAAATAACGCAATTGAATTAAGAAGTCACAAGCACAAACGAATGTACTGTATTTGGAATTCGAAATTGTGCAATCAACATGTACAAAAGTATCATTAGTCAATTCAAACACCACATCCGCCACAGCTTAAATAGAAGTATAAGTGTTTACAATCGGTTGTATGTTTTCTTGTTAAGTTCATCCTGAGTCTGTCCGACATTGTACTGGATGAAAACTTTGTAGTATCTAGAATGTACTCATTAGTATGGGAATTAACAAACGAAATCGGAATAGAGTCACCTGGAATTGTAAACAACATATCGGTTTTGTACTGAAATGATTTATATCTCGAATTGGAACCATAGATTTTTCAACGCTATCCCCCACACGAAATAATGTTGGGTCTTTATATCCCCAAGTTATGAATAATGTGGCCTCATTTAAAACATATTTCTCACATTGATTAGAGTAAACATTAGAAGTGTTTTTGTGATAAGGATGAACAACAGTTGATAGGAAATCATCCGAATTGTAATCAAAACCGAGCTCATTTAGTATTCGTACTTTGCATTGAACAAGTTTTTCACAAGAAGCAAATGCATTATGAGGATAGGTAATACATATGACATCAGGATTTGATTCTACTGAAATATTTTCATGAAATTGACTAAGAATGTCATTGCAGAGCAATGGATCATTAGAAAAATTAGCATCTATCATGACTGCCTCAGGTTTTTGATAATGAATAGGTTCATTTAACATATTTTCTACAGATTTGTAAGAAATCTCATCAGAAATATGTGAATCATTAGGAAAAGCCATACCTGGTACAATAGCACGAGAATTCTGATAAATCGATTGGTTAGAAAATGTTGTTTCGCAAGAATTCTGAACTGCTTTTTGACTCTACACTGTCTATTGCAATCGTCGGTAAAGATAAATCATCATTATAAATACTCGACTCAGTAGAATCAGAATTACAAGACTTAATATTAGTTGCAATAAGATGAACATTAGTATTGCAGACTGACTGAATATATCCAATATCATCACATTTAAAGCATTTAGAATTACGAAATTTACATGAATTAAAAGCATGGAACTTGCCACAGGACAAACACTGACCAAACTTGTGCCCATCTTCGTGAAACGCACTGCAACTCCGCAATGAATTATTTGCATATCCTTGAATATGCACTGAATTAGGATAACGTGATGTAGTAGAACTTTTAATGTCCTGATGAATCATTTTAGGAAATTCCCTTTCTTTACTGCAATCAAAATTTGCATACTTGACATAGTCCAGTAGTAATTCCTTGAGTTGTATAAGGAAGCGAAATGGGCTTTTCCGGCATAGCTAGAGTTCTTAACAAGCTGTATGCTTCTTTACCGATGAATGTGAGGAAATATGCCACAATATTAATATCCTCATCATCTTCCTTGGTCATGACCCAGATTTCGAACCTTTCGAAATAATCCTCAAAAGCTTCAGAAGTTGAATAAATATCTAACTTTTCCATTGTAGGCTCAATCACGACGCCAATATAATGTTTCTAATTATTTGAATTATAGCACTAACTAAGAGTCCAAGAAATAACGCAATTGAATTAAGAAGTCACAAGCACAAACGAATGTACTGTATTTGGAATTCGAAATTGTGCAATCAACATGTACAAAAGTATCATTAGTCAATTAAAACACCACAGTCACCTCGAGTGCTTAGTTTCGAGGAGACGGTAACTCAATTGTCAGAGATATTCGGTGAGTCATCCTTGTTGTTTAGTATTCGATATCGATGTCTAAATTTGGTGGAACGCGAAGCCGATGAATATGGTGTTCTAGCAGACATTGTGAACAGAGAATGTGAACGGTTCACGTTACGCTCGTTGACAGATGACCAATTTAAATGCTTAAAATTCATCAAAGCTCTTCAGTCACCACAAGATGCTGAGATTAGGACTAGACTTTTAGCTCGACTGGATCAAGACCCAAACGTCACACTCAGAACATTAACAGATGAGTGTAGGCGTCTACAAAGCATCAGACACGACAATAAGTTGATTAAACAGGTAAATCCTAATTTAACCTTCAGTAGTGTCAATGCTATAACTAGGTTAAAAGTTCAGAAGCCGGTAACAACTCGTAACAAACCAAGGACTTCATGCTGGTTATGTGGTGATTGGCATTATGCACGATTCTGTCCGTTCAAGAAGCATAAATGTCAGGCGTGCAACAAACGTGAACATAAAGAAGGTCATTGTCCACCGAAGCGTACGTCTCAGCCTAAGAAGTAGCATAAACGTCCTCGACATGTGAAATCAGCCGAGTCTAAATCTCTTTCTCTGGTAGCTGCTTTTCAAACAAACTATGACATTAGGAGAATGTATGTTACCATCCAGATAAACGGCATATCAGCTCGTCTTCAAATTGACACGGCATCAGATATCACGTTATTGTCTAGAGAAACGTATAACTTGCTGGGTAAACCGCCAATGAAACCATCTAAGAAAACGGCTAAAAACGCCTCAGGTGGTGTGCTAAAACTGGTTGGTGAATTACAGTGTGAATTTTCCTTCAATGGAACTAACTGTACAGGAATATGTTACTTAACAGAACGGCCGAACCTTGATCTTCTTGTTCTAGATATGTTAGACAAACTTGGAATAATGGATGTACCAATTAACAGGTGAAAAGTTACCAGGAAAACTGAAAAGAAAGAGACGAACACATTCCCATATCATCCGTCCTACGCCAGCTATTGAACCTCAACGAAACCTACCGATTGAAGAATCAGTTCAACCGACATCATGGGGCACAAAGACGATTGTTCATGGTCGGACAAAAAGTACTTGCTATGGACTATCGTGAGAAACATCCTACATGGACAGCTGGTCGGATCTTGAAAAAGAAGGGGATTGTGGTTCACGAGGTGTCAGTTGACTCGGACGTTTGGGTACGCCATGCTAACCAATTGAAAGCAACTTCGATAGCCAGCAACAAAACTCAATATCGATTACCTCTTGATGTTCTGCTAGACACCTTCGAAGTCAAAACGCCGGGAATAGACACGTCAGTTTCTGTGCAAGAAAAGAGTGATACTTCTCTATTGCCTAGACGATGAACTAATCGAGAGCACAGGCCGGTCACTCGGTTGCAGTTGGAACCTAGCACCAGATCCTACGAATCTGCTCAAAGGGGGGGTGTTAGCGGGACATAGACTGGATTGAGGCATGCTCAATGCATGATTGCTTTGGTGCACGCTGATTGTCTAATTCATAGCCAATCAGCACTAGTCGATAGTTGGAGAATACTCTAGAATCTTCTCATGTAAAAAACTATAAATATACTGACGTTTTTTCCTATTGTGCTTCCTACTGGCTTCTTGCTTCCATCTAACCTTGTTATTTGGAATATAATCTCTTTCCCGTTCAACCGTGTTCTGATTTGGGGACCTGTCGAGTGAATTGGTGTCCGAGAATACTAAGCAATAGGAATAGCTGTGTCATAACCGTAAGAAAGGAATTATAAATGTTTATCAAGGAAAGAAGAGGATGATAAGTGCTAACGGCCACCTATTCGTTTTCATTTGGTTTTTATTCAATATGGGTAGTGGGATAAAGGTAGTCGGATGATAGTTTGGCAAACTAAGTCCGCTTAGGACTTCGTGGGGGTTAATAAAGGTATATGTAAGTCGAGAATCACTTATTGGGGCAGAGGTGTGCCAGTCCCCATTCGGTCGCAGTATATAGAGGATGTCCCTGAAAGTGTGTGAATATGGCCGTCAGCATTTGGAAGCCTCATAACAACATTATTGATGGCGAGAGAGAGAGATGGTTATAATGATGCTTTGATCTTCACTAAAAGCTATGAATAGCTGAGTGTTTTGTACCATATTTGAAACTGGTTGTAATTATATTCATTTTCAAACGTCTTCTGATGTGCGTTTTAGAGGTTTCAAGCGTTCGATTGCTCAAGTTGCACATGGTGTAGCAGAAATTAACGTCCCAGGTATAACTGTGTTATACGGTCATAAAAGTATCCATAGTATTAGGAAATGACGAAAGGGTAATCGTTGTTGGATACGAAGTGTTAGGTTTGATTTCAACGTTAGTTACCTGTTTCATTCGAGTAAGCCTCCGACCATTCGACACATACCATTTTCGTTGGTAATGTACATTGGGGAACAAGAATTTGAAAAACACAGCCTATTATAATGGTCTTCATCATTATATTCCATGCTTATTTTTTTCATTCCTGTCGACGCCTACGTCCTTCGATTTCTGTAAACGTTTGCTGCTTTTTTTCATTGCTGATTATTATTCAAACTTGAACAACTAGTTCAATCGATAGAATAAGCCACACAATCACGAATGTAATCGGCTGTCATGGTTCTTCAACACGCATTAGCAGCATGTAAATGCTTGTATGTAACTTCTTTTTTCACTATCAATCACTCGTAAGTATGGCCACAAGTAAACTGCCAACGATACAAATTGACTTTCTGCTTTAAGTCAATCACAGCACTAATGTCAGCACCAATTAATAAGACAATCATCGTGCTACTACTGTAGTATTATCACTCAACAAGGCTGACAGAATTTCAGAATGCATAACGATTCTAAAATTCGTTACACTTTGCGAAACCCCTTCTTTTTTATTAAATTCATTTGGACACCATATTGTTGTCAGAATTCCGACATCCCACAATGAAATTATACAACGATGATCTTTTAATCCTAAATGACATAGGTTAACGGATGTATGAGTGTTTACATGCACGATAAAATTGTAATAAATGTTGCGATATCGAGTGCAGAAATTTAGTTTGATTATTGTTGTAACGAGTATGTGGGTGACTGCAGGTTATTGATACGCAGCGTTTATATCGATCGACCGGTTACAGTGACACGTAAATACGTACGAACGACCTAGTGTCCTGATTGGCCCTGCTTCCCTGTCTACCCCAGCCAGTTGAGTCCAGAACAAAGCCACAGCCTCTGAGATATGAATCATTATATTTCAAACATACTCTATTTATATACTAACCAAGCATACCACATCGTACCATAAAAATAGGAAACAACATTTACACAATATTAAACAACTGAAGTAAATATCGACCAATAGGAAATGTACATTTAATGTCCAAGGACACCATTCGACTTGACACGATAATTATTGGCAGATTCCTCTGCATACCTAACACCTCCCCCTCTTTTTTGAGGATCCGGAGTTGATATCCGGATTTTAAAATTTTCTGCGTCCGTCCTCCCCCGCGGAATAATGTTGGGTCCTCATGTACCCAAGTAACAGTTAGTCTGATTCTATTTAATGCATATTTCGCGCATTGAGTAGAGGGATCATTAAAACTGACTAGATGATGAGGATTAGCGACACCAGACATGAGGTCATTAGGGTTTGATTCTTGTGAAACATATTCACCAGAACTCTTCAAGATTCCATCAGTGGATAATAGGTCACTAGAATAAACAGATTCCTTGAAATTTGTATTAGATTCCTGACCATTATTTGATGCATGATGCACATTTTCTGGCACGAGTTTTTCTTGTGTGCTGTATACCTCACATGTTTCGGGCACCGTGGGATTTGAACTCACGACAGGGCACGCTTCTGAACTGGACATTTCTGAATCGCTGGACGGATCATGAGCGACTGCCTCGTTTGCATTACTGCTCGTTAGGGATTCATAGAGGCTTTTGTTTTCATATTCATACGTCCTGCAGTCATTTTCGAGTTCAGTATGCAGCTGAGAAATTAATTCATCAATTTCTTTCACATCTCCAAAACACGGGAGATTCAGCAGTCGCGTGCGTAAATTGTCCAAAACATTCAACTGGCACTGTCTGAAACGCTGCTGCTGGCGGTCAAGTAGTAGCTTTAATTGATCGGGAAGCATAGTCATTTTCTGAGACAGCAGGATAATAAGAAATACTGTGACCAATTAATAACCAATGTCTTCCAAGATCACCGATGATAAATTCGGACGCTGATTGGTCAAAATAATTAAGCTGAATCTCGTCCAATTAGAGGGTTCCAAATTTTCTCTACCCCGTCGCCAATTGTTGTAACGGGTGAGTGCAGGTTTTGATAAAGCAGCGTTTATATCGATCGACCGGTTACAGTGACACGTAAATACGTACGAACGACCTAGTGTCCTGATTGGCCCTGCTTCCCTGTCTACCCCAGCCAGTTGAGTCCAGAACAAAGCCACAGCCTCTGAGATATGAATCATTATATTTCAAACATACTCTGTTTATATACTAACCAAACATACCACATCGTACCATAAAAATAGGAAACAACATTTACACAATATTAAACAACTGAAGTAAATATCGACCAATAGGAAATGTACATTTAATGTCCAAGGACACCATTCGACTTGACACGATAATTATTGGCAGATTCCTCTGCATACCTAACAATTATTTTGGTTGGCGTGTAATTGTGACATTTTTGCTGTATATACCGGATTACGAAATGATGATGGGTACAAAATGATGGTTGATTTCAAACAGTGGCCTTCAATACAAAAATTAAGGCCTCATATGGATGCTTCAACTTAATTATGAACCGTTTAAAGTTCATACTACAGTTGTCACATAATGACAGTATGAACGAAGCCCTGATTCTGCTTCCCGTGGCCTCGCCGGCGTAGGTATAGCATTGAGTCCTAGGTCAGAACTAGCTCTCTTAGAGTGAATCCCAGTAGACAGTCGTTTGTGCGCTGTCCGACTGAAAGGAACAGTAAGAATCCGGAAAGATAGGGACACTCATCGTTGCCTCTTCGTCGTCTCTGCCTATTCTCCCACTGACTGCAGCTCAGATGATGTAAAAGATGAGTTTTACAAAAAGCTTTCCGACCTTCTCCGAAAAGCTAAGCGCTCGAATGTAGTAATAGTGGCCGGTGACTTTAATGCTCAAGTAGGTAAACTAAGCGATAGGGAAAGACACCCAGGTGGATCTTATGGTGTTGTGGCTCAAAGAACAGATAATGGCGACCGTCTGTTGCAGCTATGCTCAGAAAACCGCCTGTTCCTTGCAAATACTAACTTTAAGCATAAGGAAAAACATCTTTTAACATGGAGACCACCTAAATCGTCCCAACGATGGACCGAAATAGATCACATCGCTATCAGCCACCGATGGAGGGGCTCGATAGAAGACTGTCGCTCATTCTGGAGCACATGCATAGATTCAGATGATGCTCTAGTATGAGCGCGTATTTGCTTGCGTCTTACTGGACGTAGGAAAGACGCTGCAAGGAAACCTCTTGGGGGCCTACTTAATGATAGTCAAGCTAAGAACATATTTCAGGAACAACTAGGAAAACAGTTAGGCAGCCATGTATGTGATGCCAACCCCGAGGCAGCATGGAATGATATCCGAAAAGCTGTAGAAACAGCAGTGATATCTGTTAGTAAGGTAAACCACAAGGTTAGGGAGAAACACTGGATCTCAGCAGCATCTATCGCACTGATAGATGCTCGGAAACTCATTCCACCTGGCTCTGAACATAATGAAGAGCGGAGTCAGCTTAAGCGCAAGCTGACAAGAAGTCTACGCAATGATCGTCAACAGTGGTGGGTAGCGAAAGCAAGATAGATGGAAAAGGCAACGGCAATAGGTAATAGCAGACAATTGTTTAGACTCGTTAAGGAAACCGGTATCAGGAAACCGACTGTCAGCAAAACACTCTCAGAGAAAGATGGACATATTATACATTCTCAATCCAGGAGATTGGATCGATGGGCAGAACACTTCAGGGATCAGTTCAACTGACCTTCAGCCACACTTCGGTTTCCCACGATCTCCAGTCAACCTGAATGGCAAGTTAATGTAGGTCCTCCATCTCTTTGCGAATTTGAAAAAGCCACAGGGAATCTGAAACGAGGAAGAGCAGAAGGCCCTGACAGATTTACTCCTGAGATTTTTAAGGATGGTGGTCCAGTAATAGCAATGAGATTAACCGAGGTCTTAGGCAGAATTTGGGAACTGGACGTAATCCCATCTGACTGGTCTCAATCACTGATTGTGCCAGTTTATAAGAAAGGACAAAAGTCCTCTTGTGACAATCACAGAGGAATCACCTTGACTAATATAGTGTCTAAAATATTCGCTTCAATAATACTTCAACGCCTAACTAAAGCTCGTGAAGAGCAAACTAGAGAAAACCAGGCCGGTTTTCGACCTGGACGTGGTTGTATAGATCAGATATTCACACTACGTCAGGTTCTAGAACATAGACACACATTCAGACGCCCCACAATCGTTGTATTTCTTGACTTTAAGGCGGTATTCCACTCTGTTGATCGTAAGGTTCTATGGCAGTGTTTGTCACTTAAAAGGAGTACCAAAAAAGTACATTAACCTTATAAAGGCTCACTACTCGAACACAGCTGGTCGAATGAGAGCTTATGGCGAACTGTCATCAGAATTGGTTACCTTAAGTGGTGTTTGTTAGGGCTGTCCACTCTCTCCATTGTTGTTCAACTTTGTCGTTGACGTGCTTTTAGAGATGACACTTTCCTCATCTAAATTTCCAGGAGTTTGACTTTTGCCGGGAGATTCACTTTTTGACTTAGAATATGCTGATAACAGTTCTATTTGGTGAAGATGCTGACAAAATGCAGTTTTCTGACCACTATAAGCAACAATGCAAGCATGTTCGGGATGCGATTCTCCCCTCCAAATGCAAAATGTTGCTTCAGGATTGGGTTGCATTGACACCCGAACTAGTGATAGGGAGTGAAGTAGTTGAGTGTGTCGACCGCTTCACTTATCTTGGAAGTCTCATCAGCCCTTGTAGTCTGGTGTGTGACGAAATCTCAGCACGGATACAGAAGGCTCGACTAGCTTTTACCAACTTGCGTCATTTATGGCGTAGGCGAGATATCCGTCTATCAACCAAAGGACGTGTTTACTGCGCAGCAGTACGTCCCGTCCTACTTTATGGCAGTGAAACATGGCCGGTAAGAGTAGAGGATATTCGTAGGTTACTAGTATTCGATCATAGGTGTCTTCGAAACATTGCTCGTATATCATGGGACCATCGAGTAAGCAACACATTTGTTAGGAATCGGGTACTAGGTAAGGATGGCAAATCAATTGATGAAGTAGTGAAACTTCATCAGTTGAGATGGCTGGGACACGTGTTACGTATGCCCAACGACCGACTGCCTCGACGTGCGATGTTCAGTGGTATAGGAGTAGGTTGGAAGAAAGCTAGGGGCGGCCAGACCAAAACATGGCACAAATCCATGAAATCACTGACAAGTGGTCTGAGTCATGTTGGTAGGTGTAGACTACCTGGTTGGGGACCGCGAGATGATAGCAACCGATGGTTAGAGACTCTGAATGACATGGCTCAAAATCGTTTGCAATGGCGCAGGTGCATCCACTCTTTGTGTTCTCCCAAATTTTGATCTCCTGATTCCCCCTTGTCTCTTTTTTTTCTCTTCCCAAGTTTATTTCACTGTATTATACTCTTTAAGTAACATCTCCAAACACTAATCTTCCCGATTACTGCTTATACTCTTGCTACCTCTACCACTACGGGATTTGAATCAACCACTGCATCTGTGTGCTAATGTGGTATGGCAACTCGAACTGATGTACGTACGTACTAAGTTCTACGTTGTTACTGACTGAGTATGAACGACAAATTTTTGGACAAGCTTTTTTCCTTTGACTGATCTTCATGTTTCTGGTATGCAATTTCAGTGGAATGAAGTTCTATCGGAACTGTGAAGTAACACGTACAACGGAGTTACAAATTCCAGTTATGTAGTTTAGATGTTGTAAAAGTTTAATAGATCGTGGTTTGTGAAACTTCTTGCTGTGATATTGGAGATTATTAGTGCTGGAGGGAGAAAAATGATAAGACATATTAACGCCCAAATCGTTACTAAAGATACGAAATTTCTAATATAAGTTCACCTCGCATCTTACGATACGACAAGGTGAAAAAGTTCGAGCGTTTTAAGCGCCCATCGTAAGGGAGTTTAGAAGGACCATTCACTAAATCCGATTCCACGCACTCAAGTGAGCTAGGCTAGCTGCTTTAATGCAGTACTCTAAGTCGTGACTTATTATTACTCGCAAGCCTTACTGTTACAAGTTTGCGTTCGGAGACTATTCCACAGCTAGCATTGAGAATAGATTAGTTTAGTAGACAGTTGCATCAGAAGAGTTAAGGATTTGAAAAGCTATCAAGATATAAACAGTGTCGACACCACATTTGTAAAATATTATTCCTAGTGAAGTTACCATTTTGAAGTTATGATAAAAGATACGCTGCGAAAACTTAGGGTTGACTCCATGAGATTCTGATTACGTAGGCGTTTTCTCGGGCAACATAAGTGCAGCTCCTTGTGTTAAGAGGTATTTTTTCCTATGACCAGCAAACAACATCAGCTATCGTGAAGTCCTAATATCGAGACTGGATCCAATGGGTTTCATTTATTACAAGCACGTATCATGGTAACAGTTGGTAGTGATTGTTTGGAATGAAAGTAACTTGGACGATAATAATGACAAGATGAAAAATATTGTGGCGCGATTAACTGTACTGATTCGAATATGCGACATCAAAACGCTCCACTATAAAACAAAATTATCATAAACCGATTGAGAGTACGTCATGTTTAGTTATATAAACAAGTTTTGCCATTTCATGCACTTCAAGCGATGATGCAGATCTAAGTCGATAAAACGAAGCTGCTTAGAAGACAGAACTAAGTGACGTGAAAATTTAGAGGTTATCAACAGAATAATGGTGAAATAAACATTTGCAACATATTAACAAGTTGATTCTGAAACGGTTTAATGAACACTAGAATGCATACACGATTGAAGGGAATTGGGTTGCATTTGAATACAAACTATATGTTTGCGTAAATCACCTGAATTATTTTAACTTACATGATCGTACATAGACGAATGCCTAAAAATAGTACATTGAAATTTATTGTTAAAGTATGAATATGGTATTAGTTAAGTTGCCGAAAGCTTTCAGGGGACGGATGAATGTTCAATCAAAAATAATAAATCTCACCAGAACGACTTATTGCAATTTTCTAGCGAGAAGTCCGGTATATTTAAAATATTTTAATTACCGAAACGGAAATATTCTTATCATAATTAATTTAGGTTATACGTTATTCGCCATACCGTTCGTCAAGTACGTCAGATAGAAGAAATCTGGTGTACGAAAGATTCAAAATAACAACATAGTTTAAAACTCTGAAGTAAGGCTACATCTACGAGTTATGGATGTTTTTTTAAAAAGCTCAAATTAAATGAAACTAATATGAATTGAATGAGATCTTTAGGAGGTATCATAAACTTGATAAGTTTATTTGTTGGTCACTGAAAATACAAATAAAGGGTACACAAATCGCAGTAAAAAAGGAGTATCATTACAAATAAGACCAATTTTTAAAAACAAGCTCAGAGAATAGTATACAAGAAAATTATATAAAAGGATTTCTCATTCTGTAAGATAAGAAATAATGACTATAATAAAATAAACCAACTATATACAATCTATGATTTGACAAATGAATTCACTACCCATTACACATAGTTGGCGCATTATAGTATATATAGCTCAAAAACAAATTTACAGGAAAAAAGAAAATTTCTCGACACTGTTGAACAGAATTTACACAGATGAAATGAAACTGTTATTACTACCAAAAAAATATGTTACAAAATCGAAAGATAACTGTTAATTAAGCCCAACATTACCTATAGTATGAGGTGCTGTAGCCCTTACAAATATGATGCTAATAAGTGAACAATGAAAGTATCTTCGGAAGCAAGACAAACTGTATACCATTACATTTTAGAACATTTAATACAAATCATTTTCCTGGATCATAAAAAATTATTTCATTCACATCTTTTAAAAATTCATTAACATAATACATACTCAGTATAAATAATAAATAAAATTTCAAACGAATAATAATGTGGTGTTAGACTACATATGTTCATAAACTGAGGTAGAGATGAAATAGGATATCTGAAACCGGGAAATTACAAATAGACCAGTAAACACGTTAACAGAGGAACAGTTTCGATTTATGTGTTTCCTTTGTATTTGTGATAGGTACACCACGAAAATTACTGAAGTACGTTGTTCTATCTCCAAAAATTGAAAAGTGCGTCAACTGAAGACAGTTTTTTTTCAGGGCTGCGTCGAAGCAAACAACTTCAGAGACACATGTGACAGGCTGATATTCAGTAGATTTGTTCATTTTGATTTGGCTCCAATGTTTATCAGTGGGAGATGGCAATAGATCAAGGAACAGTAGATCTTTGATTATCTGAAGCATTTAAACTTAAAATCGATGGGCATGACGTAGAAAAATTTGAGAAGGTATGTGGTGAAACAGAATGACTGACAGAAGTTTGAATACTACCTGAACGGTGGGGAAAATTGATGATTTGGTTATCATGAACTGTTAACCGGATAATAGTTACTTTTACTTCTGCAAGCAAAAATGAGGAACACAGAACAGAGAATAATGGAAGTATGTTCAGTAAAAGAATGAGTTGGAGTGGATTTGACATTATTTTTCTAAAGTTACTTTGAGAACAAATACCGACCTTATATTCGTTAGGAAAAGTGACGTGTTTTGAGTGAGAAATTATCAAATGAAAAAAATGAGTGGTTGTTTTAAAAAATGCATGTTGATTTGATTACAGATTCGAATATACAAACACAGCAGATACTAGGAGCAATTTCTATATGCATCGTACTGTCAGTAATCCGCTGATAGCGCAGTGACATGTTTAGATCGAGAAATAAATGTTGGTCAGGAAAATCATTCATTCTTATGGCTCATCCAGTTAGATAAAAACGTTATATTGAAACTAACACAAAAAGCACAGTAGGTCTTTCGATAGATATTTGTATAAGACCAAACAAGCCAGATAGAAGTATACAGATTCCAATTACTCAAATGACTTTACAGATCAACAGTTGGACAATGGATTCTGTTTTATAATCTATTACATGCTCAAAAGATAATAATACTACGCAATTGTGAAAATTAAGAGTTGAAAGATGGTCTAAGCTCTCACTCCCTGGATAACAAACAAATGACCTACTAAAATATTTTGAAAAACGAAAAGGCAGTTCATCAATCTTAAACTATTTTTCCCATTTGAAATAGCAGATCCAAGGTAAGGCATTTTCTAACTGAAAACTTTCGGAATATTAAATAATGGATTCCTTGGAAATATCACCTAGAATAAATCGAGCGCATTTTCGGAGTAGCTGTTTGTATTCCCTTATCATATATTGAGTACTGAAGTAGGGAAATATTGTTGTTTCCTAAGCAAATTCCTTAAATATACAGGAAATTAACTGTATATATATATATATATATATATATATATATATATATATATATATATATATATATATATATATATATATATATATATATCGTCTAAAGAACGAGGACAGCAATTGCTAGTGTTTAAAAGATGAACTTCAACAGCGATAAAACGTAGAGCTGAAAAACTGTCCACTCCTAAATAAACAATTTCTGAGCTACTTTGACGGTTATGATACAGATTTATTCAATCTCTGAATACAATGAAAACCGCAAGTTTCCCAAGTACCTTGGGAATATTATTCGCTACTTTTATGATTAACTAATGGAACAATTTGTACAGTAAATTGCATAAAGGAAAACAATGATCGAAAACACCTAAAAAGTTGATAGACAGTAAAAATCACCGAACTGACCGTAAAAAACGGTTGATATCATGTGCTCTACAGTTAAGTATATATATATATATATATATATATATATATATATATATATATATATATATATATATATATATGAAACAATAAACCTACTGGTTTTTACATCAAGGGTACCCATGGAAACCATATTATACTCAATGAAAACACAATACCAATTTTATTATTGCCTGTGGAGATTTGTAAGTAACCTCAAATTTATCTAACAGGATATATTCAAACAGTAATTTGAAATGACGAGTTCTTGAAAGATTATTCACTAGTGGTAAAGCAGAATGGAATACGCACAGGTGAGCAGTTAGTGATATATATATAATATTTTTGTTAACGATAAGGTCAGAAAAATTACAAAAAACCGAAAGATTCAACAACCTAATTTCCTTCAGGAACTGAATTTAAATCAAAATTATTGAATGAATATGAAAGTTTTTGCAATGAACTGTGGCACAGATATTAAAAAAATGTGAAGAGAAGCTAAAGGTTTCCTTTATTTTCTATCACTAATATCTTCATTCGGTTTATTTATCTAGTTGAACATAAAAATTAGTACAAGAAAGACGGAATACATAAGTCAAATGACCCACATTGGTTGTGATACTGTCCAGGAGAGTACCATGTTAGGAGGGATAATGGAAATGAAAGAGGAAGACTGACTACGAATACAGTGAACTTGGATGCTGTTAGAGGTATGAAGACGGTTATCACTCCGCGGTTGCCCACACCGTGGATGGGTTTTTGTAGAGGTACCTGAATAGGAAACTAGGATAGAGGTGGTCTTAGGGACTTGAGAGGGTGACATTGGGGTCCAAGGGACAACTTCTTGAGGTCGGTCACGTACGACATTTTGTGAGTTTTCGTGTTATTTTTTTATTTAAACACATAAATATTGGTACAAAAGAGGGACCGAATACATATGCGCCACACAAGTCATTTGATTTGTATATGGGCTGTGATACTGCCCGGGCGCCCAGATCGAGGTAGGTGGTTTTCTTAGGATGCCACATCCCGAACCTTCGAGCTAAGGGTCTCATTCACAAGGCAGTGGAACAACATCAGTAGAGGCAGTACCATGGTAGCCGGTGACCAATAATCAGTTCACACACCATTTGTTCCCTCAGAATCCTGGAACCCACGTCCACCTTTGGTTTGAAAGCACGGTTTCCCAACTCCCCTAGGTAGAACCTCCATGTCCACCAACCCGGTTAAAGTGCCGGACATTCGCTTCTCGTCATCTCAATTTCGTAAACAACACCCCTGCAGCGAGAAGGAAGTGAGTACGACATCCTTGGCAGTGGTTGCACACGTGTGGCCATGTGACAGCATTTCCCGGGGGAGAGCGGACTCTCCCCACCCTAGGATGTACTAGGGCATTTGAGGAACTTCATTCATTTAATCAATACACCATTTATCATATTTTATATTATATACATCCCACTATCTAAAGCGCAGCACGTTTTTCAACGCAATAATTATTTATAAATGACAATCCAAAAGTACTGTCTCGTGAAGTTTTTCATGATTTTCAACAATAAATGTGCAGACACTAAAACAGTTGAAAATGTAAAATGACTACAGGATTAGATCAGAACATATTGATTTCTACTACCTTCAATACTTCTATGAATCCCAAATTCTGAATAAAAAGTGGTGGGTAAATAATATGATAGAACAGTAACCAAAAAGTATTGCATGCAGAATAATTAAACAAATATACTTACCAAGATAGAAAAGCTAAATTGTTATCTTGTTGAACATTTTGAAAATCCTCACATTCATACACGATTTCTCCTTGGGAAGTTCTAGTTTTTGATTCATCCTGGGGATAGCTAATAGGTGTAACGAAAGATTGATTTAGCGAATCTTGAACATGACGATAATCGGTTGGATTTTTTGACAAAACTAATTCCATGTGCTCGTCCCCTACACTAGTTTGTTTGCTAAATATTTTTCTGATTGGACTTGGTTTAGCATGTCTTGTTTTAGAGTAATTTTTTAACCTCCTTTCCTCAAATGAGATAGTTGATTTAGGAGTAAAAGAATCAAACTTCTGCCAATTAGGGAATCTCAGAACTTCACTGGTAAGATGTGGTTGATCTTCAGTGGTGGAACGATCGCCAGAACTGTGTTCTGAACTACGAAACGTATGACCGCATGAAGAAGAACTAGTACCTCGGCGAATACCATGGTAACGACAGGCCGTCGTCGAACCCTCAGCAGTCTTATGACGACGTCGACCTAAGTTTTGCAAAGGAGCTTCTGATAAAAATGATAGAAATGCAGATGTACTAAGATTCTCTGAAAACGAATCCGCTGAATAATGACCTAATGGAGACTTTCCGGAACCACCCAAGCTACCTGTCGCACTGAGAACACCTCGGATACTAGAACTTATTGGATAACCATGAATGCCATCAGAGGTAGTATTACAAGTAACTGGGTTGCTTGGAGATGGATCACCAGAAGCAAGAGTATTTTTCGACATGATACATGCACCAGCACCAGGTTGAAACTAAACAAAATAGGAAAGAGAATAAAGAAGTAAGCTCCATAATATCTCCCTAGACAATAAGAGGAAAACAGAGAAAACACTTCCCATCATACAAGGTATCATAAGAATCAGTCACATTCGAAAAAACATATTACAAAATAAAGGACAGGTATGAAAGTACTTCAGTGAACAAACTACAAAAACAAAAAAATCAGTGTTTCATCCAGGCTGCAGTATGGAGGTAAAAACTCAACAAGACTGGGGTAGAAATGAGAATCACTTGGATATCTTATACTATAAATGATATATATATATATATATATATATATATATATATATATATATATATATATATATATATATATATATATATATATATATATATATATATATAATTCAGAGGATACTTATATTCATGCCTTCCTGACTAATTATTAAAACATCTTGTTACATTCGATTGATCTGAGTGTTTATGGCAAAGTCCTAGAATATAAGGACAAAACTGAATTTTAACAAGTCTTTACGTACTTACATTAACTTAAGAAAATTTATGTGTAATTGACAACACTAAAAGTACATTAAACTTGTTTCACGAATAACTACTAAGAAAAATTTGAAAATTCATGTAGCTATACAATTAGAACGCTTTTGAACCATTTTCGTTTAAAAAGGATCATAACTAAGCTACTCAAAAAGATCAAGATTATATTAGCGCTGGTATTTGAACATAATCATCGTCAGACTGCTCGTAGGGAAGATCTAGTCAATGATCAAGATACAAAACGAAAACTGAGCATGAAAATAATGACTTTTTATTGTGAATCCTGAAAACAACATCCGGAAGTAACTTACACGAAGGGCGTCAATAGTACTATTTGGTTTCGGTGGTTCATTTGTAAGAAACGGGCGGACACAATCGGGATTTTTTCGCAAAATAGCTATAATATGATCAAGTGAAGCCGGACGATGTTGCCATTGGTGTTGACAACATTGATATATTAATCGAGAGCTGAAAAAATAGCAAGACAACCAAAAACAGGTGTAACATATAGTATATAAGTAGATAAATAGCACAGATTACGAGACAAAAAATCATACCTAATTACATAATAAGGAACTTACATAGTAGTGTTTCTTGCTGCTAAAGGCAAAAATTCGATTATGCTAAAATCTTTACGTTTTACACGCTCCACAACTTCAACATCACCTAAACCATCATACGGAAACACTCCAAAAGTTATAATTTCATATAAAACAATTCCATATGACCAAATATCGGAGTGAACACTAAATACACCAAACTGGACGGCTTCAGGAGACATCCAACGGATAGGGAGTTCACCTATAAAAATTGATAACCAAAAGTTGAGTGCAATAGAAACAAATGTAACACTAACACTGCAGTATGAGCGTAGGAAAGGTGCTACCAGAATACTACACTATCTTCTAGCTTAGAACATCAGCGTCAGGATATTAGTTTCACATTGTACTTACATCAATTAAAAAAGTAATACCACCTATTTGACTAGAGATATGAGAAATATGTTTCACACACTGATATATGCATATAACAGTTTTATTTAGAAATGTTGATAAAATAACGTAAATTATTTGCGAGATACATGTATGTACACTTTTATTTAGACCAAATTAAAGTGTGTGTTCCCCTACGCGACTGCCTAAGATAAACTACGCCGGGTGAGGTTCCGACGAGCACACCAGTATTTGAGAAATGTTTCATTTAAGAGTAAAACAACAGCTCTTTAAAAAAACAGGTCTCAAAGTAAAATGTTTCTGAACGCATTATATGATGGTCGTTTGCAAAGAAATAATAAACCCGAACCGATTGTAAAGAGCTAAAGCTTTTAGAAATACAAACACAGTATTAATCGAGCATGTGCAGTAAAAATATTTTATTTGGTTTGACAGCAAAAAACACTTATGACACATAAATTGTATTTGAATATTTTTAGGAGAATGAACAATAATATATAAACAAACGAAGAGTTCTTCCAATACTTACAGTTACGAGTAAAACGATAATAACCTTCGTTCTCACTACTATTCATTTCACGAGTAAGACCAAAATCTCCAATTTTTACAACCCCATCAGAACCAACAAGACAGTTACGACAGGCAATGTCACGATGGATCAAATTTTTCCTGTGTAAGTAAGCCAAACCTTCAGCAATATCGATCGCCATACCAGTCAGTGTAGCTGGACAAACACCGTCATGATCAGGCACTCTAAAATAAGGTGGATGATAAATGGTAACAACTAGCTTATTAGAAGACAAGCGGTAGAATCCATTTAAGATATTCAACATAAATATAAACTCACACTGTCAGTAAACATGCTAGTTAATAATTAGTCTAGCTAATCATAAATTTGCAACATATCATGTACCATTCCGTACTACTGTTCTATATGAATGTGCTTGTTGTTCTCTTTATAATCGACTACAATTTTGCCCTTTTGTACTAATTGTAGTTAGTTACATTTTGGAAAAAAATTATAATTGTTGGCTACATACATAGTTACCTATTTTCACTATAGCCCTGATAAGACTCTTTATGCCACAGTAGAGAGAATTATTCAAGAAATTTATCTGTAAGAACCTAATTCAGAAAATGAGGAAGGCCTAACAATGACGGTAGAAAAGGCTGAAACAGAAGGAAACATGAGACATATATAGATGTTACCGCACCAACAGTCAAAGAAACCAACATGATCATCAGAAAGATCAAGAGTGAGAAGGCAGCAAGACCAGACAACGTACAAGCTGAAGAACCAAAGTCAGAAATACGAGTGACTGCAAAGATGCTCGACAACCTTCGCTTTAGAAATGTTTGAGACGAAGAACAAGAACAAACAGACTGGAAAGAAAAACAATTCAAGATACTAAAGAAAAGAGAATATCAACTTGTGGCCTGAATGCCCTGCCAATTTATAACGCAATGATACCACCAATTAGAGGACAGTGAATTAACGTCCGCATAAGTGACGCCTAAAATCCGTGTGAGTAGTCTAGGGTACTTATCAGTCTTGCTTCCTGCCTAGCCCAGTCAGAACGCCAATCTCAGTCTCTGCAATATAAATCATATATTCCAAACATACAGGGATTATATACCAATCAAACAGAACACATCTGTTAGCCGGAAATAGACTGAATTAAAGCATGTTTGTACTTTTTAGTGAGATTTGCAAAAATCTTTGTTATATGTTCTTAAACCTGTAGTACTTGTGTTGTAACAACAATAATTCATGTATATAATAACTTCACTTGTTTATCACATTTTTAAATTCACCACAGAAAGCTACAAATCGCCAGGTACATTCTGAAAAACGTCTGCCGAAGAGTTCTCCAGATATGGCAACAAAATGCACAGAAGAAAATATATCTTCTCTACTTTCACATATTTTAACAGACGGTAGCGGCCAGCCAACAAACGGAAAGCAATCCGTTAATTACCATATATCCGCTGAAATCCCAGAGCAAACATTCATTCAAAAACCAACGAATCCAATCAATGTTGCATCTAAAGAAACCGATGAAGGGATTCAACAAAGCAAGTTTATCACAGAGTACTGTGACTCGTCTATGTTATTCTATATTTTTAAAGGGCGAAATTGTTGCAGTAAAAGCGTTACTGAGATATAAGGATGAAAATTCAACGGTTAAGTAGGGTTTTTTTAAAGACAAATCCATTTATTTTTAATATGCATGATGTACATGTTAACTGTGACAATGAATTCCTATAGACGTAGATAAAATTTGATGACGCTGTAAGTGAAAATAATTCTTTGAAATATTGTGCTGTACGTGACGCAAGACAAGCAAATTCGTCATGGTCCTTAATATTCAATGGGATTTTATCTCAACTCAAATGAATATATATATATGACACTGCATTGAAACATTTGTTCTAAATCCTGTTATCTTCAATTTAACTTTGTTATTGTAATTGTAAACACATCTCAGTCCTACAGAAGGTCGGTCGCGGCCCGGATATCTCAGTGGTAACGTCTCTGATTGTGAGGCCGGGTGACACGGGTTCGAATCCGTCGGGGGTGATCAGTTGTCTCAAGATTACAGGTACACCATGCTGACGAGTGCCAAGTAGCACAAAACGTAGGTCCAGAGTTTCTTGTTCACTACCTCCAACCACCATCTTGTCTCAAAATAGTGCACTCAATGTCTAGTCACCTAGACGAATGGCCACATTGCAACTTGGTCGATTGGATTCGATCGGCATTAAGAAGGACCTGACATACATGACATTGATCACCACTCAGTGACTGTATTTTCTTACAGTTTTTGTAATTACCAAAACTACCACTTCCCTTTACAATGATATCTAGGTGTATTGTGAACTTTTTCCGAAATGTGTGGGGATTCTACTTATTATTCATTCCAACAGATAATAGGACATTGTGAAATGTGTCTATATATGGTAATTGGTTTGATGAATATGTTGAAATTTCATAATACTATTACTCATGATCACATGGTTAGTTGAAATTGGATTCTATTTTTATGTTGATTCCAATCGATGTTTGTACTTTTTAATGAGATTTTTGAAATTGTACTTAAAGTAGTAATAACCATGCATGTATACATATATAACTCAATGTGCGCTAAGTGTTTCTTTATATGTTAGTTCAGCTTGTCTTCTTAATTTTCCTAGACTGATATTTTCTCTGAAAAGTGTTTTCCGTGATAAGATAGCACTTGTGTCTTTTCGTTTCAGTTTCAATCCAATATACAAGATGACCTTATTGTTTCAAATGACTCAAACTTAACTTAGCATAGTCTAATCCATCTTATGAATAATATGGGATATAACTTATCTTCATAAATGTTCTACCCATGTCCGGGCACACTTGTAATTAGAAACCCATAAAATACCATTTTTCTAAACTATTGTAAAACTGACACCACATCTTTCTGATTTGTATTATTTTGAATTTAACATTTAAACTCGTGCCCTATCTGTTTTCTTATGAGTTTGTTTTAATCATAAAAATTCATTGTCCGGGCACATATTTCTAATATTTTTTTAGATCCTACAATAAATGCAGAGCATGGTATTGAATCGAATAAAATTCCAGTATCAATAAATTTCAAAAGCTTTGTACGAATCACAAGTGATTATGATGTTCAGCATGAGGTTTTGTAAGAGATTAGACTTCATAAACTAAGTAATTGCTTTAATCTAAAGTGAAATATGCGCAAAAAATACTGTAGTCAAATGCCTAAATCTGAATGAACTGAGTAACTATTTAAGCATTCTGGAAAGGCTGTTCATTTCACTAAATATCTCACGAGATTTCGGAATTAATGAGTGCCTTTAATAAATTTCATCTTCAAATTAATGTTGACGCTAAATGCAACATGTTTAGACTTCCATCTTATTTCAGAGATAAGTACTATCGAGTTGTTACTTTGCATAGCTTATACTCACGTTGAGTTAAATGAATGACTGTATTAAGATGTTCTATTTTCAAGGATATTAATGTACACGTACCTATATTATAGACTCATCTTACCGACATAAGCTATGCTCTCAACAGAAATTTAGATCTTTTACTATAGAGTAACCGATTTAAAAGTAGTATCCATTCAAAAGAGTGTACATTAATAAGGGCGACTAACAGAAAAGCGTATATTGATAAAGGTGATTATTGAAATGTCCTTTCTGCTCTCCAGAGAAACTTAATGAACTGTTCTGTTTAATACTAATTAGCTGAAGAGGTCAATCGGTTGTTGATGGTTTTAATTTCTAGTCATTTTTTATTACTACCATCATGTTTTTAAGTGGTCAATTATCTTCTACATATTTGGTTTTTTCTAATTTTTTCTTCTTGATCGTTACGCAATATTATTTTGATCCTTGGAATTGACGAACTAAGAGAGATAATAGCCATTAAAACGTAAGCGACATAGACATTCAAGATTCGGACATCAACTTCCCAGCATGTTAATAACTCATCAGTCTAAGAGGGCGATTTATTAAGACAATAAAATAATCCCGACAATAAGTTAACTAACTGAATATAATACATCGAATGATAGCATTAAAAGGGAGTAACATCAGTTTAGTGTAGTTGTAAATGTTACGTACATTATAAAATTTTCGTAACACAGTTTACCATTTTAGATGTGCAGATTCACATTATGTGCCATTCCACTCAGATAGTCTAGTGTCGATCTGTTTACGTAATATTCTACGAACAGTTTGATACATACTGCTACCTCTCCATACTTTCTCTTTACTTCCTGTTCCTGAATTCCTGCAACAGACTGTTTGATTTTCAATCCATTTAGACTCTATTCCCTTTTTACAGCATTAATCAATTTCTATATACTTGGATGAGCGGTACTAATAACTTGGCTAAAGCCTCTATACCACCATTCCACCACATTACTCGTTTTCGGAAAGCCCTCCACAGCAGAGTTAAACTAGTAAATATTTTACATCATGAATAATCTTATTCCCTTTCAATCCTCAACTTCATTAACATGAACCTTTTTGATGGTCGCCCTTTTACTCACGCCCTTAATGGTGTGAACCTTTGAAAATATGGAAAACTTTTTATAGAATCACGGAATAAATTTAACAAGTATTAGAACCAACAATTTAATTACAAATAGTTAAATCAGTTTCAGCGTTATTTTAGACGTCAACTTCGGTTTTCGATTGCTACTCGTAAGTCGTACACTAAAATTTTTTATGCTAATGCCTCGAGGTTTAAGCAATTTTTACACTTGTAGTACTACATTTATTTCATAACACTAATTAGGATTATTTCAGTTTTCTAGAAGTTTACCAATGTGTTTTATGGAAGTAACAAAATTTAACTAGACTAATTTAACAATAGCGTTACGAATATCCATAAGATTTTGTTTCTACATACTATTGACAGGAATTCCCAATCGTTGCCAGTTAGTAGTATATAACTTTAGCACACATCCTGCCAGTTATTATGTTTTACTACAATAGCTTGTCAGGTGTTTGAAAAAAAACTCCTAGATCTAAACGAATAGGTTTATATGAATAGAGCGATAAGAACGGACGTGACAGAATCAGTCAGTCAGTCAGCTACAACGTAGGACCAGGCACATATATGTATCGGTCCAAGTTGCCACACCTCATTAGCACAACAAGATGAACACCGAATTCATAGAAGGGGTTAATTCAATGGTGGCAATACTTAAAGAACTGCATGTAAAGATATAGTACAGAAAGAAAGAATTAGTTCGTAGAAAGAAAGGTATAAGATAATTTTATTCTCACAGTTTAAGGAAAGACGAAGAGTGTATAAGCCTACGCCGTTGTGATCGATTCTGAGCCATGTCACAAAGAATCTCCAACCATTGATTACGATAGCTACGCGGACCCAAACCAATTAGTCTGCATCTACCAACATGGCTAAGACTAGAAATCAGTGATTTTATGGACGAATCCACGTTTTGGTTTGGCCGCCTCTAACTTTCTTCCAACCATGCCTAACACTAGTCAGCATTGTGTGTCGTGGTAATCGGTGTTCAAGCATACGTAACACGTGGCCCAACCACCTCAGTAGATGAAGATTTACAACCTCATCAACTGATTTACCGTCATTCCCTAATACTTTGCGTCTTACCTCACTACTACTTACTCAGTGTTCCCAGCAGATGCGAGCAATATTTCTAAGACATCTGTGATCGAATAGTCGTAACTAACGAGTACCCTTTATGGCGACGTTTTGTAGCCGCAAAGCAAAATAGAACGAACTACTGAGCAGTATACTCGTCCTTTCATTAATAGACGGGTATCTCGCCTTCGCCACAGATGACGTAAGTTGGCAAAAGCCAAGCGAGCTTTCTCAATCCGTGCAGAGATTTCGCCAGACACCAACTCAATAGGACCGATAAAACTCCCAAGATAATGTAAGTGATGTTGTCGACGCGTTTGACTACTTTATTCCCTATCCTTAGTTCAGGTGTTGACACAGGCCATTCCTGAAGAAACAACGTGAGTTTACAGGGGAGCAACGCATCCCAAATACTCTGGCGTTATTGCTCAATGCTAACAAAACACTGCATTTTATTAACGTCTTCATCAAACAGGACTATGTCATCTGAGTATTCTGTGTCATGAAGTGGACCTCCTTGTAGAAGATCAATGTTCGTCAATTTAGACGACTAGGACGTTATTTCCAGCAGTGTCTATGATGAACATAATTCTAGATAGTGGACAGTCTTACCGGACACCACTTGGAGTTGTGAAATCAGATGACAGTTCGCCATAAGTTATCAATCGACTGGTAGTGTTCAGGTAAAGAACCCTCACATGGTCTGTGTACTTCGGAGGTACACCTTTCGATGACGAACACTGTCACAAAAAATTTCGATCTACAGAGGCGAATGCTGCTTTTAGGTCAAGAAATACTATCATTGTCGGTCGTCGATAAGGATTCCTGTGTTCTGACGAATGGTGAATATGTAGTCGATGCGGCCACGACCAGGTCTGAAGTCAGCCTGATTTTCTCGGGTTTGCAGTTTACGGGTCTTTGTTAGGCGTCCGATAATTATTGAAGCTAGTATTTTAGATGCTATATTATTCACCATTCCTCACGGATTTCTGTCTCCGGTGGTAAGGCCTTTTGAAAAACAGAGCTAACATTTTAAAGCCTTCCCACAAAAAAGCCGTGAGCGGCCGACCTCAGGCAGTTGTCCTTGGGCTCTGCAGCCACATTCCCAGATCGTTAAGACCAACACCAATCCAACTTCCCTTTCAGGTTCCTCAAGAAATTCTCTTCCACGGTGTGGACAGCCTTCCTACACCTCCTAATAACTTTCTAATCTCCACGATTATATCTTCGCAAGCTTCTTTATCACTTCGCGCCGCTAGTGCAGACGATTCGAGTACGCGGAACGTTATTCCTGGTATCCTGGAACCATGTTCTAGACTACATGTAGGAGCTTTTAAAGTCCGAACACTGAGCCAAATAGGAAAAGACTTCCTTAGCCAGGACTTTAGAATCTCGTGCCATAGATGTGTGCTGCGTTTCCGAAACGCGCATACAGGATACGAGTAGCGTCATTCATCTGACCTCACCATATCAAAATTAAGAGTCATTTCGAATCACGCTTCGCGTATCTGGAAGCCGTGATTCTGCTTGCTGTGGCCTCGCTTGTGTAAGTATAGCGTTGAGTCCTAGGACAGAACAAGCTCTCTTAGACTGGATGGTCGACTAAAAGAAACAGTAAGAACTAGGAAAGATAGGGACACTCTTCGTTGCCTCTTCGTCGTCCCTATCTACTCTCCCACTGACTGCAGCTTAGATGATGTAAAAGATGAGTTTTACAGAAAGCTCTCCAAAATGTTAGGCAGTCAGTCAGTAACAACGTAGAACTTCGTACGTACGTACATCAGTTCGAGTTAGGCGCTCTGATGTAATAATAGTGGCTGTTGACTTGAATGCTTAAGCAAGTAAACTAAGCGAAAGGAAAAACACCTGGGTGGATCTTATAGAGTCGTGGCTCAAAGAACAGATAATGGCGATCGTCTGTTGCAGCTATGCTCAGATAACGGCCTATTTCTAGAAGAAAAAACAACTTTAGGCATAAGGAAAAACACCTTTTGACATGAAGACCCCCGAATTCTTCCCAACGTTGGACCCAAATAGATCAAATCTACATCAGCCACCGATGTAGGGGCCTGCTAGAAGACTGTGGCTTGTTCTAGAGCACATGCTTAGATTCAGATCATGCTATAGTGCGAGCGCGTATTAGTCTGCGTCTTACTGGACGTAGGACGTGAAGAGCAGACTAGAAAAAACCAGGCTGGTTTTCGACCTGGACGTGGTTGTACAGACCAGATATTCATAATACGTTAGGTTCTAGAACATAGACACACATTCAGACGCCCCACAATGGTAGTATTTCTCGACCTTAATGCGGTATTCGACTCTGTTGATCGTAAGGTTCAATGGCAGTGTTTTTCACTGAAAGGAGTACCAAAGAAGTGCATTAACCTTATTCAGGCTCTCTACCCGAACACAACTGGTAGAGTGAGAGCTTATGGCGAACTGTCATCAGAATTGATTACCTCAAGTGGTGTTCGTCAGGGCTGTCCACTCTCTCCATCCTTGTTCAACTTTGTGGTCGACGTACTTTTAGAGATGACACTCTCCTCATCTAAATTTCCAGGGGTTGAACTTCTACCAGGAGGTTCACTTGTTGACTTAGAATATGCTGATGACATAGTTTTATTTGGTGAAGACGCTGACAACATACAGAGTCTTCTGACCACTCTAAGCAACAATGCAAGCATGTTCGGGATGCGATTCTCTCCCTCGAAATGCAAAATGTTGCTTCAGGATTGGGTTCCATCGACACCCGAACTAGTGATAGGGAGTGAAGTAGTTGAGTGTGTCGACCGCTTCACTTATCTTGGAAGTCTCATCAGCCCTTGTGGTCTGGTGAGTGACGAAATCTCAGCACGGATACAGAAGGCTCGACTAGCTTTTACCAACTTGCGTCATTTATGGCGTAGGCGAGATATCCGTCTATCAACCAAAGGACGTGTTTACTGCGCAGTAGTTCGTTCGATCCTACTTTATGGCAGTGAAACATGGCCGGTAAGAGTGGAAGATATCCGTAGGTGACTAGTATTCGAGCATTGATCGTATATCTTGAGACTACCAAGTAATGCAGTTGTCATGAAACGGGTATAAAATAAAGATGGCAGATCAATTGAAGTAGTGAAACTTCATCAGTTGATATGACTGGGAGATAGCAACCGATGATTATAGACCTTGAATGACATGGCTCAAAATTGTTTGCAGTGGTACAAGTGCATCCACCCTTTGTGTTCTCCCAAATTCTGATGTTCTGAATTCTTAATGTCCCTTTTTTTCTTTCCAAATTTAATTCATTGGATTATACACCTTGAATAACACCCTCAAACCCTATTCTTTTCGATTACTGTTTATAGTTTCACTAACTCTACTACAATGGAACTTAAATGAACAATTGTATCTCTGTGTTAATGTGGTACGTCAACTTGAACTGATGTACGTACGTCCATCATTCGTTTGGTGCAGGGTGTCATCATGTTAGACGATGTCTCTCCTTATGCTTAAAATAAGTGTTTGCTAAAAATGAACGATTGTCAGAACACATTTGCAGCAGACGGTCACTACAATCTGTTCGCTGAGCAGGAATCCCAAAATACCCACCTAAATGACTTTCTGTTTTGTTTCAGTTACCTACCTTGGCATTATAGTCCCCTGCTATAATTACTATATCTAATCGCTTAGCTTTATCAAGCAGTTTAGAGATCTTTCTGTAAAAGTCATCTTTCACTTCAACCGAGTTGTACTCAATGGGAGCGTAGGCAGAAACGACGAAAAGGCAACGACGTGTGTCCACATTCTTACGGAGCCGTTTAGCCGAACAGCACATAGACAACTGTTAACGGGTATGCACTCAAATAGTTTTTGTTCCGCCCTCATACGTAGTGATATGCCTACACCTACCAGTCCACAAGAATCCGCCATGAAGTCGTCAGATACACGGATAGTGTGTTTCGTCGGCTCTTCGTTTTGGCGAGGTGAGACCAAGTGAATGACCACACTAGGATCCTGTATGCGTGTTTCGGAGACACAGCATACATTAATGGTACGAGATTCTAGGGTTTTAACCAAAGAGGCCTGCTGACCGACTTGACATAGGGTGGGTACGTTGAAGGCTCGAATGTGTAGTTTGTAGCGAGTTTTCAGTAGACCTGGGACAGTGTTTCGCGCACTAGAATCGTTGGCTATAGTGACACTTGAGGAAGTTCAGAGTTAAAAATCGATGTAGGAGGGATAATGGAAATGAAAGAGGAAGACTGACTACGAATACAGTGAACTTGGATGCTGTTAGAGGTATGAAGACGGTTATCACTCCGCGGTTGCCCACACCGTGGATGGGTTTTTGTAGAGGTACCTGAATAGGAAACTAGGATAGAGGTGGTCTTAGGGACTTGAGAGGGTGACATTGGGGTCCAAGGGACAACTTCTTGAGGTCGGTCACGTACGACATTTTGTGAGTTTTCGTGTTATTTTTTTATTTAAACACATAAATATTGGTACAAAAGAGGGACCGAATACATATGCGCCACACAAGTCATTTGATTTGTATATGGGCTGTGATACTGCCCGGGCGCCCAGATCGAGGTAGGTGGTTTTCTTAGGATGCCACATCCCGAACCTTCGAGCTAAGGGTCTCATTCACAAGGCAGTGGAACAACATCAGTAGAGGCAGTACCATGGTAGCCGGTGACCAATAATCAGTTCACACACCATTTGTTCCCTCAGAATCCTGGAACCCACGTCCACCTTTGGTTTGAAAGCACGGTTTCCCAACTCCCCTAGGTAGAACCTCCATGTCCACCAACCCGGTTAAAGTGCCGGACATTCGCTTCTCGTCATCTCAATTTCGTAAACAACACCCCTGCAGCGAGAAGGAAGTGAGTACGACATCCTTGGCAGTGGTTGCACACGCGTGGCCATGTGACAGCATTTCCCGGGGGAGAGCGGACTCTCCCCACCCTAGGATGTACTAGGGCTTTTGGTGGTAGGACCTTGAGGAACGACTGTTTCATCCAATACAGCCCGATTGGTTTATCACGATAGGCAAGCCCGACCACCACGTCAATGTGTCAGTGAAGTAGTAGTACCAATATATTACCCGACAGATTGAATACAGTGGATAGGGAACGAATATTTTCGTATAGTTAGCATACCTTCCAGTAGGTATAAAATCAACAACTGTCATTAAAAATGAAAAGTTTACAGTGCTTTTAAACGTACTGTTGAGCTAAAACACGCCGAGATAGAAGATAGGTCTTCAGATCACCATTTAGCATAAATTCCATAATTAAATAAAGATGATTTTCTTTCGGATACAAACAGATACCAACTAAACGTACAACATTTCGATGGTCTAGACTTCTCATTAGTTTTGCTTCCGAAAGGAAATCTGTTTTCCCTTCGTATGTAGCTTTGTTACCAATCACTTTAACAGCTACTGCTTCCCAACGCCCATTGCGTTTCGCTTCACCGCCATACACCATACCGAATGCTCCTTGACCAACACGACGATTCAAAACTATGTCGGCAGGTGGAATCTGACGGTAACAAGAAACACGAAACTAGACTTATTATAGTTACAAAGTGAAATGTAACTGATTAGGACACAAAAAAAACTTTGAATATCTAAACTTGTTTAAAAGATTTATAGATATTTACTAAATCATGACATCTCTTCTATTTTTATTCACTTATAAAAGACTATCACTAGGGAACGTATGTGACATAAAGTTGTGCAAATCTTACTCCTATCATTCATGACAAAAGGAACCACTGAGTAATCAACAGTTGGGATAAATTCAGGCATAGATTGGAGAAATGAGATGTAACTGAGAATTAAGAGCTATTATACATTTAAATACTCTGTGACACGAGTAGTAATTATGTATTTTGACAATCTGGAAATAGTTCACATGAAAATTATATCTTTTGAGCAACCTGGTCATTATGAATATTTCACGTCGTTGTACCGATATGTAACATAACTTGTTAAAAAATACCCCAGAAATCGCAGTCGCGAATCGATACAAATATTCAAACCTATGTGATAGGACGGAAGAGTTTTATCTGAAGCATTTTGAATCGTTTGAGAAGAATACTTTAAGGATGTTTTTGTGGTTTTAATATTTTCTATACGTTTTCTTAAACCGAAGCAGTTTAGATAAATGGAAAAATATAAATATCTTAATTCTTACTTCTGAACAAAAACTATTTAGAAAAACGTGTGGTACGTGTGACTGACTGCATACTAAAAGTTATCAAATCACAATTACACAGGTGCTTGGCATTTACCTTCAGTGATGAGTTTTAACATGAACAAACGGTAGGTAGGATCAAGATAGTAGTACACTAAATGAAAAAATGATTCACTTACATCAATATCTTTTAGTTCATTACAAAGGTTTTCATATGGTTGACGAATTCTTAGTTGTGTTTTCTTTAGTTTGCGTCGGTAGTAAACAATAAACAGGACTAAACATAATACTGTTACAGAGAGTACAATCGAAATAGTAGCGATCACGGTAGAACCAGTACAATTCACACCGAAAATTCTGCTTACGAATCCAAACACACAGTCATCGTCATGTTCTGATCCATCATCTGGTGGTCCATCGTTATTACCCCAATTCACATCGTTAATCCAGCGTTCCCCCATTAGTTGAGCAAAACGCTCAGAAGCCGCTAGGTTAGTCAGATCAGCTGCATCCACTAAAGAACTCAAAGGCATAGAATTATCGTCGCTTACAAACTCTTGGTCTAAACTCCATAATACAATGGGAACAGTGATATTGATTTGATGTTGTTTAAGAAGCCAAAAATCAGCAACACGCTCATTTAAATTATTAAAACGTAATTGAGAAGCTGATTTAATTTCATCTTTGCGGTATACATAGTGGAAACCTGTGTCCAATGAAATAACTGGATTTGTAAAAGAATCATCCATAATGAATCTTGACGAAATAGTATATCTAAAGTCTGTTTCAAAAACTAACTCTCGATATGCCTCCGCAACCGACATTGATTCAAAAACGGAAATAGCACTTGGATTCTGATGTAATAAGTGAATAAGTGCTGCAGCTAGAACAATAACAGATTCATATGTATGTATTGCGTAATCATGAGAAGAATGAACGTACTCAACGTCTTCACTCTTCGTATTAAAAACTGAACGTTGTAACTCGGAATCTGAAGGTGAATCGTCATAGTTATTTGTAAAATGACCATTAAATAATGGATGCTTGAATTTACGAATCCGCAAATCTTGTGCATACTGAGTTGAATACCGACGGAATCGTCGACCAGTGCCCTGTTGCTTATGAGACGATGAGTCAAAAGCAAATAAATTCACATCGTTAAATGAAGGAGGCATAAATTTGTGAGCCAATGGTTCCATGATCAATTGATGTCCAACCGTAAAAGTCCACGAAGTTATGTTATGCATTTCTTCATGAGTACATTCTCTGGGATGCACATCAGGTGCCTGCCACCAATTGCTTGATAACCAAGGATTAAGAAACCAGACATAACCTGCATCAAAATGCATTCCTAAGTGATATGCAGCACATAATATGATGGCTGTACCTTTAGCAAAATATTCAACCATGAAGATACGACTAGTACGATCGTTCATAAGTTTCAAAGCCTAAAATAATTGAAATTAACTATTATCATTGTCAAACACGTAGTAAACGATTTAAAAAATTATCAAAATGTTTATAGAATCAATGCTATTTTATAGTAAACCGTTCGACACCTCGGTTGGGGTCCTGTAGATAGTGCAGTTCAGTGGACTCAGACGTTATCAGACATGTTTCAGAATGAAAGCTAGTGGTGATCCTAGTGTAATTTCCCTTTACTTCTATTATAAAAGTGAGAGGAACTTTTCTGAATTTCACTGGATAAATAAAATACGTAACCTGCTTTGAAACTTTAAAATTTTTATTGCATCGACAAAAGCATCAAAACACATTTTCCAAAAACCGAATCTACTTAAATCACTTGGATTATTTATTTTTAATAATAAATTTTGCTTTAAAAACTATATGTAACACCATACTGTACTTTTCATTTCCCGAGATCATGCGCTTGTTTCAGCGACTGATAACACAATTCAATATTTGAAAAGCATAATATTATTAATTGCTAACAGTAAAACTCGGTAGGTCAGCGATTCTTTCCTGAACTCAAACAAACTCTAAAGCAAAGCTCAGAAAGATCCTTGACCTTATGTCGAAGATGAAACTACTGAATTTATAAGACGATGAAATGGTTAGACAGTATTGTAAATATAGTTGACATTTCTTTTAATAACCTTGAGATGCGTCACATCGATTTTTTTTTAAAACAGCTTTTTATTTTTGTAATTAATCTTTCAAAAGTTAACCTTATGTATACGACTGAGTTCATGCATCCATATTAAATAAAGAGAAAACTTGAAATTGTGGAAAACACTAGACTATATTTTCTTTTTTACTGTGAATTCGACATTTATTAATATATTATATGGTCATTGAATTATGGATCCCAACTTTGTACAACTCATTTTGGCCACATTAAGTGGACTATATTATACGCTGAAATACACAAAAAGCTTACCTTAGGATAAACAATTAAAACTGTATATGGTGATTCACATTTAAAACGTATCACTTGTCTATGTACAAACTTTTTTTCGAAATGTCATCTCATCCTCTGCTCTCAGAAGTTATATTCACACTTTATAATGTCTGAGTTTCAGGAAATTTCAAAAACAAATACTGCATCGATTAACGCAATTACTTAAAGTTATAATAGTTCTTGTTTATCGTGTGAATCTTAATAAAGGTAATTTGAATGATCGTAGCATTAGCTAAATGATTAAGGTGTTAGAATTCTAGTTACTTGGTCCCTAGTTCAAATCCCGTTTCCTCTATATAAGTTCAGGGAACCAGGTTGTACTATTAGTCCTGACGATTCGTGTGGCTCAAATACAGGTGTACTTGAAGAACGAGTTGATCTATTTATTGTACTTAATAGTTTAGTGAGAAAAATCACAAAATGAGATTTTAAAATCCAATGGATAAAATTTTCTTTGAGTATATCTACTATCTTTGGAGGAAATGACATACTTGATGTACAGTAACGTATGTGAGTTGATTTTCCTTCATTACAAAGTCAGCAATAAGATCTATACCATTCGACTGAAAAATCAAAGGATCAAAGAAATGATCATCTTCACGAAACACAGCAACACGACGCCAACCCCAACTACTGAATAATCTGATCAAGATTAAGCTAAACAAAAAAGTAAAACAGTCAAATTGATTTCCTGATTATATTTTGCGATGTATAATAAAGAAAAAAGGGAATAGAATGTAGAATACACGATAACACCTATCAGTGAAAAGAAAACAAGTTTTTAGTAGTATATATGCACAGGGAATGTAAGTTAGTTAATTCTAAGTGTGAGGTGACAATGAAGTTTTATATATGCGGTTTACTGCCCTTACAAATGAAGGTACACACGAGTATGTATTATGAGGGCTAAAAACACTCTAAACGCTAATCAAATACACAGCAGTACTGATTACAATACAGCAACTACGTACAGGTTTCTTTATGATACTAAATCACATTCAATGTCTAAAAAACTCGAAATACTACCCGAATGACCGGACCAAATTTTAACGCAATCGGCTGTGAATGGAATGTCTACTCAATAAATGTACCTTACACTAGATAAGTAATGCTGAGTAAAAAATTATTGCCGTAGATTACAGTTTGAGACGATAAAGTTACCTGTTCAGTATTCTATGGAGGTGTTAACAGAGTTTGTGTTCGTACTTGGGTAAGAAACATATCTTAAGATGTCATATTAAATGATAAGTTTAAATTTACGTCAACGCCCTTAAAATGTTTTATTGAGATATTTAGTGACCATGACTAACTTTTTAGCAAAAGATTGAAAAAGATAAAAGACACCTTGTCAGATTTTTATGAATAGCGTCGATAGGCTTTTTAGTTGAACTGTGCATAAAACCTACTTAGAGTATGTAACCAAATCTCGGTCGATATGATTTGACCAGGTCTACGAAAACACAAAAAGCTAGGTTGAATAACACTCACTAGAACCACATACCTCACATGTGTCATTGATGGAACAGTACGAAAAAAGTACGGATACTGATGACGTTTTGCAAAACGGACTGATTCAACGGTTGGACTAACAACAATCTGGCGACGCATGTTAGCTACCTCAACAACTGGTTCTATTGAATCCGAACACAGAGCAGCTAAAGTGTGAAAAACAAGTGATATACGGATCATTTTAATAGTTGTAAATTTAAGCAATCTAAGTGACGAGAAAATTTAATAATTTATACATAAGGTAAATGGTTTCAAGAACCAGATGGTGTAAACAATCATTTCAACAACCGGATATTTTAAATATTGATCAGATAAGTTTTAATTTCTATGGTTTGAAAATTGTCCAGGTGTCAAATCTGGCATTTTACCTTGTTTTTCATCCTGCTCAAAACTGTGATTAACTTTATGTAAGGTTTCTCAGTGTGGGGTGCGTTTAAATTTTTTTGGGTTTACTTACAGAAAAAAAGGCATTAGGAACATGGAGTAATGATTATTTTACCAAAACTAATCAGAAAGAATAAATATAATAACGAGCACAAATATCTATGACGTAAAAACAAAGATACGCTTAAAAATAAGACTACCATAACCATAAATGATTTGAGACCAGTTAAAATAGTGAACGCCTGTTTATTTAAGAATGAGTCCCGACAAAAGACGGTACTTCGGATAGGTGAAATAATGTAATCAGTCACAATAGGACAGACCTATTTACTCTAATCTCTATTTTACCTGAAAAAATTAATTTTATTTACTGCTTTATTTGTTTGTAATATCTCCCGTTTTGTACTGATAGAGAATGTAGCAACTTGAACCACTGTAATAGTCAGTTACACAACTTTATTGCGGCTGTTTATTTGCAAATACCACAACATTTGTAAATACCGTTCAAGCATTCTAATGTGCCTATTTTAATGAAAGACTAATGATGTCTTGGAAACGTACAGATCAAAGTGTAATTTGCAATAATAAAAAAACTAACAAGCAGTACTTCAAAGCACAAAACAGTGCATTAATACAGGCTAAACCGATAAACGTGAAAGGAAAAATTGAGCCATGTGACGACAAATAGGTAATTAGATGTACATTTCACATGAAATTAAACAGAAAAAAATCTACTTGCCGATCACTCCAATAATCTTCCTATTTTTTGAAGCTGTCAGTAAATCAAAGTAATCATTTAGTACAACGTCCTGAGAACAGGTAAGATTACGAACGTCTAGCGTCAATGCATATTCAGTATTGCTAAAGTAATCAGGGTTATGATTGACAAAATTAATAGCTTGTTCAGCAACTATGAAAGATAATTGAAAAATATGAAATGCAATGAGTAATCTGAATACCAAAGGTTCATCAAATACATTTATGATTCGGCAAGACATAAGTAATGTCATTATTAAGGAGTGACCATGAATTTGTCAATTGAAAATCACTGTGATGAAACGTGCATACTTTTCACCATAATCTATAGAAGAATTGCCTAGAACATTTGCTTGGTGTAAGCAATGATTTTAAAATTAGCTAACAAGAAGTAGGACTTAAAACTATAAAGCCTAATAAGTGCGGTGATTATTCATAGAGATTCGCTTTAACTCATTAATGGAAATATAAATGTGCAATAATTTTGACTGAGACTTCTCTAAAAAAACTTAATTCTCAAAAATATAGTTTGGAAAAAATTAATTTTTAAATTTGTAGCGGTATGGCACACTGTAACTCAACATGTCAACCAGTTTTAAATAGTAGTGGATCATCATGTTTAATAATAACCCAACTGCCATATTACCTAGAAAATGATGTATGCAATGAACTTTGTTGGAGTTCTAACACGCTGAAAACGGTTACATTATGTCGATAATCGGGATGATAATAATAACTACATAGCTTAATACTTACATTATGAAGTAACATGATAAAATTACTTATTAAGATGTAAAATCAGTACGCTTAATCTACCAATGAGACAAAATATTACCGTTCCGGACGACCAACTACCAAGAAAAAAATTATATAAAAGGTCTACTTTGAAGAAAGCCATTTAAGTAGGAGTAAAAGCTGGGTTTATAGTGACTTCATTTAAAATATTTTGAATCTTGGTGGGAAATATTGGTAAAAACAATTTTAAAGTATAATATACCATCACACTGAAATGTCTGGAGAATACAAGTTTGAGACAGTCAATTTAGATGTTGAATTTAGATCACTGTAACAGTAAATTATATAAACTGTTAATAAAGGACTTATAAATACAAACGATGAAGACGAACGCACAAAAAGTAGGAATTGTCGAAACAACATTTAATATCCTTGAATATATCAGAAAAATGATAAGTTGATATTAATTGCTTGTTCGAATCTTAAGATGTCCCCTCTGTCGCGAAAACAAGCCGTACAATTATAATAAAAACGGTATTTATATTTGTATCCCAACAATACTGTATCATCTGTACTGACTAATTGCATCTGCACTAAAAGTAGTCCTACACCAAGTGTTGTATTCATATTAATTGTGTTCATTATATTTTGTAACAGAAATGTCAGGAAACAGGGAAATAATGCTAAGGAAATAATGAAAAGTTGTTAAAAACCATAGCATTTGACTTTAATAATAACCAAACATATGACTCATCTGTCTTTGCAATATTTTCTCTATTATCAAGTGAAGAGATTAAAAACCACTTCCGCCGGAGTGAACTAAGTAGCACCGGAAATACATACGTACTAAATGTATTTTACAAGCTGGTGCATAAACCTGGAAAGCATTGTTATTTTCCTTAACATTCGATGACAACGTCGAAATAAAGATCCACATGATAGTCTTGTCAACTATGTAAAACAACTACCGAATAAAAACTTCTTAGCTGAAACTTAAAAAGTCTATTCTAATTACAGTTATTTAGTTTTTTTTAACTGAAACTTACAAATAATAATCGGATATATTTTGTATAAAACCGGGTACATTGGTGATAAATTGTGGGTTTGAATGCATCAGCTTCACCTTTAAGGTGTGACCTGACAGTGATTTAGCAAAAAAAAACACGACCGGGATGGAAGAAGACTGAGTATAATGAAGAACGTCTTACCATGGTCTAAATTCGAAACTACCCATTTCCCATAGAAAGCGAAAAGTCCAGCAACCGTAAGATTAAGCTTTTTATTCCAACCTTTTGTCCACGAAACCCAACGAGTCGGAGATAAACGAAGCCATTTGCAAGCAATATTTCTATACTGAGACTGTAGATCCTGGCCAGAGTTTGGATCTAAGTTGTTAGCCTGGAAATATTGATTAAAGGAAAAATGAAAGTATGCTTTTCAAAGTTCGCCTAGCGAAATTCAGTCTACTAAGAAAAGCACTTACTAATTTCAGTAGATCTTCATACTCCGATTGAGAAAAATGCATCCGGTCAACTAATTGATAAATGAGAGGCACAGTGCTCTTTAGCTTGGCCCATGATAATTTTGTAGCTTGCTGTGACTCAAACTGGCAAAAAGATGACTTCTTTGAATTTTGAAGGTAGGATAAGGTGCCTGAATATTGCCGACTACAGTGATAAATCTTATCAAGCGCAGTTTTTAGTACTGTTGAGTTTAAAATGCTATTCTTCCCCAAAAAGTGTAATCCCGAAGGCAAAGGAGGAGAGCCAAGTTCATGTGGATACCAATTAATAATTGACATGACAGAAGATGAAGAGTGTAAGTTTGGAAAGTGTGCAAACTCTTTAGATGGAATTTCTGATCCAGTGAAATAACGGATGAACTCTAACAAATAAATGATGTGAAAATATAATTAAAATTATGGTGAAACTTCAAAATAAAAAAAGATTATACCAAACCCTACGAAATGTCTTGAGATATGTTTTGGATGTTAAAATTACTGGTAACTGAGATAGTGATCTCAAGGTTACGAGACTGCAGTATTTCCTGGTAAAACAAATCAGATGTTAATGTCCAGTGGCCGTAAAGCGTATATCAACGACAAAATTCTTTTCGTAAGATATTGAACATTAAAAACAAATCACTTTAGTACATAAATTAATGTTAATCACAAAATTAAGAACAGGTAGAGCCGAACTGATAATAATAATTGCTTGTTTAAATGTACATCATCAGTCAAGTTTACGGTCGAAAATGAACCCCAATATATATTAACTCAAAACAAGCTACAAACTAACATTATTACAAAGAGACTTATTCAGATAGTTTCAGTTGAGAATCTGTAGCTCTTAACGTTAAATTCACGTAGGTGGATATTTCCGGTTTAGACTGATATAATAAAAATAAACAATCAACTCATTCACCAGATACTTGTTTATGAGCCACACACAATGAGTGAAGGCTACATAGATGCCAAAACCGAAGTGAAAAAGGGGTTTGAACTTGGTGGCTGAAATTCTAACGCATTAACTGTCTTAAAGAAATAGGTATTGTGAAAGTTGAAACTGACTTCTTCAGACTACTATTAATTACAATTTTGTTGGCTAGTTAGTTTGCCTACATATACCATTCATCATAGGCTTTCGTTCGACTCACGAACTATTTTCATACGACTTACTATTCCCAATTTGTTCCAGTTTGTTATCTAATCTCCCATATCCATAGCCACTTTTGGTTTATTCATGTATAATTATTACTAGTCATTTCATGGTGTGATGCAGTCCATTGAGTTTGTATATAAATAACGTTTGTTTGTAATATAGATACATAAATGCTGGACACCTGAGCAAGCGAACGGAGGGCTGCCGACCCAAGGTCGATGGTGCTGGCCGGATGTGTAATTGGCTAAGTCACACACTAAGCTATAGGGTAAATAATAGAACAAATTAGAATCAGAATTTCGATTAGTGGCTTGTTACGTGATTTTGGCCACGGGTCAAGAGATATAATATTAGCCACTGTGAATCACGACTCCAATGTTTTGGTGTTCTTAGAGGAGATAGTCTGACAGCTTTCGGAGTAAGGCATCAATAATTGACATATTTATTGCTTCTGTTTATATTAGTTGAATTTAGTAGCCTTACGATAAGTGTCAGATGAGCTTACTACTTATGTACTCAGCTCAGTAGTTTAACGCTGTTGTTTTGAAACATTCTTTAAAATATCCCAAGTCAGTGGTCGAAACACAACTGTCCCCGGAAAAATCGCAAAATATTTATATATAACTAATCTTTTTACAGCTCAATTTGATACCAGATCATGTCGAATTTTTTTCTCGTAATATAAGTTGATTTAAGTTTGGTGTTTATAAGAAACACGTCTCATCACAAATAATACTCGACGTTCACGAACCTACAACACTGTGGCGTCAGTAAGATATAGAGTTATATTTCAGGACAACAATTATGCAGCGCAGCAATGGTATTACTTTACGAAGTGGCAGTAAAGTTAGGAGAGATAGTTGTCTTTTCAAAATGCTGTTTACAACTAATGGGACTTAATTAGATTACGCATAAATACTGAGTAATAGAAGTAGATTAGTTTATAATTGCCTGTCCATGTATTTACTTGGAAGAACGAAGGATATTGATCTATAAAAAAGTTCAATAAATACTACAGTACTGAAAGAAATAATCTTACCATTGCGGAATTTGGAAGCATAGCACATATCCAGATCACATTTTGATTGAACTAGAGTTTGTGATAATGGAATTTGAGAATTAGTTGGTCCATGTTTATCACGACAATCAGACTGTGTCTGTAAAAACATTGATGTATTAATCTTAACTAAGCTTTTTGTAAAGAAAGTTAACTGGAAAATGCACAGTACGTAAAAGTTATCTAGATGAATGGATAACAAAATACGAATATCCCTGTAGTTCGAAGCAAAACTAAGAATTTACATACCGAAGGCTAAAAATTAGGATAAAGCTGTAAAAACAGTAATGAATATCACGGATATTAAACTACTAGATCATTTTATACAGGAGTGATCACTAATCATTAACATCAAATCACATATAAAATTATTTAGGTTTTAATAACCGTTTGAAAATTGAACTTAATAGCACATTATTTGAGAATCTAAGGAAAAAAACACATGAGTGCAAACAATGCAACATAAAAATCCTTACGCGAGTAAGCAGTGTGGCGATTTGTTTTCATGTAAATATATTACGTTTACCGTTCTCTGATTTCTCGAATTGACAGCACTGTCATCCGAATCTTAGTATTCACCGAAGTACGCATAAGAACCGGACATTTGCCTTTCGACTGAATACACCAGTTTAATGCTTCGGTCTGCTTTATCTCAGTATTTTTCAGCCTACTCTTACGCTAGCTGGCATTGTTTATCAAGGTAGGTAGCAGATAGACATGTGTGACACATGATCAGACAAGTCTCATTAGTCGACTTATCATTTTTACACTATATTTGTATACTATCAGAATTACTCGTCTTGACACCTCTATATAACAGTCACGCTTTAAAGACATCTAAAATCAAATACTACTATTACTGTACATATGAAGAATTTACCCATATTTTCAGGACGGACCAATCAGTATCAAGTTGCATGGAACCTAGTGAAACTCAATATTTGAATGATATTCGAATGATAATGTGCATGAAATAACTTTTTTTTACGATAATTCATTTAGGTCAGTCAGTTATAATGAACTTCAAGCCTGGGATTATGTGTTAGTGGGATATAAATTCGATTAAAGAGTCCCGTGCAGGAAGCACAGGCACGGTGATTGGCTATTTCTTAACCAATCAGCACTAGAGGATCCCCCGGGTGACTCTAGAATACTCTTATGTGAAAATTATAAATGTTTTTCTTATTGTGATTAATACTTCCATCCAAACATGTTATATAATTACGTTCCTGTTCAATCGTATTCTGATTCGGGGACTTTTCGAGTGAAGTTGTGTCAAAGAATACTAAGCAATAACAGTAAGTTAATCGTAATAAGAGGAATCCTAACACTGAGTCGACAGTAAGTTATCATATAGTATTAGCACGACAAAACGAAATTAAAAAGATTAATTCTGAAGGAGTCAAAACAACTGGGGTAGCAAGAATAATGAGGAAGTAAAAACACTTAATATGGTTCAAAAATACGAAATAAAAATTGTATGTATAAAGGGATACTGAGATTCAATGTCTAGAATAAGACAAAGAACGAATACAGATCTTGAGCCATGTCACACATTTCCGTCCAGCAATCGCGGTTATAGCCTGTACGTACTAAAATAGTCAGACCAAGAATCGCCGACTTTACATTGGCCACCGCGAACTTTTTTCAACTTACTCTTAAACTAGCTAACAGTGGCTGTCGATTTAGACAGTTTAGTGTTGTACTCCACTTGGTTACAACTTACGTTCTTCCTGATAATCATATGAGCATCACTCATGAATTATCGCCTTGTAAAGATCTATTTAGCCGAAAGCATTGTGTAACATCACATCACCTGTGTTTGTAGATCATGGGCTTTGTCGATTTCAGCCATTTTTAATTACTCTATTTCAAATAAATCGTTTTCTGTCTTATGCTAAACTCCATAATTGCAACTAAATTGTATGCACGCACCATCAGCCGGTAAATATATAAATAATTGTTTATTGTACACCAAAACATTTAATCTAGAGCATGTCTCTCATGGATCCACTCATATTTAACAAACAACTGTTAGTCATCTGTTCAAAATTTCCACAACTGTCATCAATTTTACGTATTAAATGAATTTCTTATAACCATTCATATGTATTAAAAATTTTACTAGCTCCTATCACGGGTGAACAATAATGAGGTTGAGAAAATATCCAGTAACTAAATAAACCATGTCAAACTTAACAAACTGGAACATTAGTTGGAATTCTTAATCTTCACGGTTATACTCCTGTTCTTTCGGTTAACGTGCTAATGCAAATACAATTAGAAATCAACTCATATAGACAGTATACCGACATAAACGCCAAATGACTTTCTAGTTTGAACTAAAAGTAATACAGATATCAGCATTGATATAATATTGGTTGTTTTTCTATTTCTAAACACAAAATACTTATACCTGGACCACTATTCTAAAAGACTTATCTAGGTAATCAATGAGATCTTGAGGCCCTCCAACGCTTCAGATTAGATATGGTCTTTTCAAACTTGCTTACGTGGTAATTTCTACCAACTCATTCGTTGCGAGAAGACAGCGTCACCGTAGACGCTAACTCTGACGAAGACATCTAACTGGCTTAATATCCCCTATACAGTTGACAGTATGACTTAGTCCTCGGACCTTACGCTGCAGCTTTGAGTTTTGCCGCTCTCTAACCGACCTTCCCGAAATGGTAAGACCCAACAGAATGAGTGTTCCATCCAATGTGGCTAGATGAGGTTATCACGTTAAGCAATCCCAAACACCATATCAAGGTGTTAGTTGATTATTGTGTTGACGACTGAAACGCAAGATGAATCTGGCGTATACCAGAGCATAATCAAAACCTAAACAGGTGCTCCAGAAAGTGATAGTCTTGTGCACAATAATACAAACGACTTTCGTCTGAACCGTAGACCCTCAACCTGAGTACTGAAGTCCACAGCAATCATCAAAATATATATTGGACGCAGATCGTCGTCATTACTTAATTGAGCCACAAACCGTTAGTGGAGATTAAGAAAGTCATTGCTTCGCATGATAGTTCAATCTAGCTCTGGTGAAACCACTTCGTCTGTTGGTATATATAATACCACCTTTTTCTGGTGTTAAGTGCAGCTGATAATAGAGAGATTGGATGGTGATTCCATAGGGTCCTGAGAAGGCTCACATAGGACATTTTACGAAAAGACAGACAGTGCATGAATCTGCGGTGATTCACTAGGATCTTAAATACAGATTTTTGAGATACGACAAGCAACAGTGCTGAGACTCCGAAGTTATCGCCATACCTGTCTGTTGTTTAACATGAATCAAAGTACGAACGGTGAAATCAGCTAAAAGTTCCACGCACGATTTCAAAATAACTGGATAATTCTGGAACATCACAGCCAGAACGTTTTGATTTAGATATATTTTGACGAAATAATCATAAAAAGATATCAAAAGTGTTCCAATTAGCTCAAGTTAAACACCCAATAGAAAGTAGTATTAAATTATATCTTAAACGTTTTAGTTGCTGTAAAACACCACATTAAATCCAAGACGTAAAACGTAAAAATTAATGCACACAACAAACCTCTGTCAATGCCGAGACCTGTGACATAAACTCTTCCCTTGAAGAAATAGCCCATCGGTTAATTGGACCTAATGGTCCATTATCGATCACTCTATTATTTGGGACCCAAGAACTTGTTGTCGTTCCCAAAGATAGCCATAATTCAAGATTTATGTGAACATCTGGTAGTTTGTAACAGCTGAAAATAACAATTCCATGGTATTCACGTACAAAACAAACGAGTTCGTATTTATATTCAAAACTAGGATACAAAGCATCAGGGATAATTCATTTGAAAGGATGGAAAAATCAGTTCGTGTGAAATCATAGGACAATACTTATCATCAGCAACGGATCATATGGAAATTACCATCAAGGCTGTGTTAAACCAAACGGAAATTACATTTCTATTAACTATTTATATGAGTTAACACAACAAGTATATGAAGAAAGTTTTTCACATGTTCAGATAGCATAGAAAAATTTCCACATCTGATTTTATTTAGACACAACATTTGTACATAAGGGCACCCAAATACGTATGCATTTACTTGACTATTAACACAGTAATCTGACAATCCTCTTTACAAGAAGCTTTAAACCTGAACAGGCTCATACAATTGGTTATCCAGTTAGCCTTTCAAAGTACTAAGTCCAAAAGGAACTTCAGTAACTAATAGATGTCAGAAACTTAAATAAACGATGTTAGAGTTTGTAACGCGTCCCAAAAAAATCGCGAAATCGTTGAAACGCTTAGGCATAGATATGAATGACGATGAATTTGAAATTCACTTTGCAAAGGGATTAACAATACTATCAGGGTGTAAGCACCGCAGGAAGTGAAATTTAATCTTGGAAATCTGCACTACACATAACTGTTTTCCTGACGCGTTCCTATGCCCATGAAATATTCTTGTAATTGGAGAGCATCGCAAAGGATGTATCTGGACTAAGCAATTTGTGGTATAAAAAGTGGATTTACATGAAATTCTACTGTACGTCAGCAAGTACCAACTAATAAAAAATAAGAACGATGTTAGCCTTTCACAATTAAAACAACAGGTTGTAAATTCTGATCGCCAGGTATCTCGAGCTACACATCGTTTACCCATGAATTATGAATACAGTATTTTAAAGTACCATATGACCTTACCACGTGGCACTTAAAGACTCTTAACATTCATGTCCATCGCGCAGTTTATCAGTGCTCGGGGAGATCTATTATCAAACACCGGGTACGTCTCCTGTCAACCAGTTACTATCGAAACATCCGGATTACTCAAATATTTTTTCGGTGAATTACGCCAGAAAGTGGTATCTTTACGTCCTCCCACAACATGTATCCCAATATATATAGTTACACTCCTTATGAACATAGGAACATGAGTCGATTGTTAAACAAACCAGTATTTGTTCAGGATTTAGTGAAAAAGAAACACGATGTTGAAATTTAAATTCATGACGATACATTTATATAGCAAAATTCTGAGCACATGAGATATACACACTCATCAGACATATAAATATGTTTAACCCTAATATCTGAGTTACGCACAATCTCATTATGACCGTGTACGGTGAATTTGCGTAGAAAACAAAACTAAAGATCAAGACTCAATCACATACTTTTTCACTTACTTAGAATCTTTGCAATCTAATCTACTAATTGCTAGTCTAGGATGATCCATATCCTGTTTGACAAATTCTATAAACTGATAGCCAAGTCTTTCACGTGCCAATATCTCAAATATGTAGTTGACAATCCAATGCGACGACCGGTTTGTGACTTCCAACTTTAGACGGAGCTCCTGGTTGTTAAAGTGAAAAGATCTATTCCATTTCGATCGTTCTAAAGAATGTAATTATAATAAAGTGGATTACCATACCTGACATACTAAGACATGAGGGGGTAGGTGAATTTGAATCCAAACAGCTACCGAATGTGATTAAGAATGTGACAAGAAAAACAAGCCGATAGCTTAACTTGAAAATCGGACGATCCATCTATTTATGATATCCACAGACCATTTCCCCCATCTTGAGCGAAACCTCCAGCTTCGAGGAAACTTACATGATTATTCACGAGAACCTAAATAAGACAGCAATGAGCTAGATTACAAAATTGTTTGAAAAAAATTCGTCGGTAAAAAACTTTGCATGATTATAAAAACAGATGAAAATTACTCAGAAATAGTACAGATAATAGGAATGTAACTGACCCAGCTTTGAGTTGGGCTGATGATTCTACTCGACTGCTCTGAATGATTTAGCTGGATCAGGATATGAACTAATGATCTACTGGCTGAAAGTCATCCTTCGCACCTTGGATTATGTTCAAAATACATGCCTTTAGTACATTGATAGAAAATCCTCTTTCTTTAATACTTACCAACTTATACACATCATGTCACCGATGAGACTCGATTTTAAGAGAGCAGATAACTACGTTAGTCTCTGTTGAAACAGTAGAGATTGAAGTACATACGAATAAATCAGGTCACTCCCATTTGATTAGTATAATGAGTTGCAATGAATTATCAGTATTTGTGTCAGTGATGTCTAAAACAAGTGGAAACAGGCTGTGCTTTTCATATCTAATCAAAATTCATCTCGATGTAATATGATTACAGAAGACGGGTTAATTTGGATAGTATATAGTAAGCCAATACATTAGATTGCTTTACAGAGTTATCGACTTAATGGAAGTTACGCTGTAATTAACTCTTTGTGTCTGGGATTCGATGTGACAGTAATTGGTGTGAACGTTAGGTGAAAGGTTAATTCTCAATTAAGAGTATATTTCAGGAACAACTAGGAAAACAGTTAGGCAGCCATGTATGTGATGCCCACCCCGAGGCAGTATGGAATGATATCCGAAAAGCTGTGGAAACAGCAGTGATATCTGTTAGTAAGGTAAACCACAAGGTTAGGGAGAAACACTGGATCTCAGCAGCATCTATCGCACTGATAGATGCTCGGAAACTCATTCCACCTGGCTCTGAACATAATGAAGAGCGGAGTCAGCTTGAGCGCAAGCTGACAAGAAGTCTACGCAACGATCGTCAACAGTGGTGGGTGGCGAAAGCAAGAGAGATGGGAGAGGCAGCGACAATAGGTAATAGCAGACAATTGTTTAGACTCGTTAAGGAAACCGGTATCAGGAAACCGACTGTCAGCAAAACACTCTCAGAGAAAGATGGACATATTATACATTCTCAATCCAGGAGATTGGATCGATGGGCAGAACACTTCAGGGATCAGTTCGACTGGCCTTCAGCCACACTTCGGTTTCCCACGATCTCCAGTCAACCTGAATGGCAAGTTAATGTAGGTCCTTCGTCTCTTTGCGAATTTGAAAAAGCCACAGGGAATCTGAAACGAGGAAGAGCAGAAGGCCCTGACAGATTTACTCCTGAGATTTTTAAGGATGGTGGTCCAGTATTAGCAATGAAATTAACCGAGGTCTTAGGCAGAATTTGGGAACTGGACGTAATCCCGTCTGACTGGTCTCAATCACTGATTGTGCCAGTTTATAAGAAAGGACAAAAGTCCTCTTGTGACAATCACAGAGGAATCACCTTGACTAATATAGTGTCTAAAATATTCGCTTCAATAATACTTCAACGCCTAACTAAAGCTCGTGAAGAGCAAACTAGAGAAAACCAGGCCGGTTTTCGACCTGGACGTGGTTGTATAGATCAGATATTCACACTACGTCAGGTTCTAGAACATAGACACACATTCAGACGCCCCACAATCGTTGTATTTCTTGACTTTAAGGCGGTATTCCACTCTGTTGATCGTAAGGTTCTATGGCAGTGTTTGTCACTTAAAAGGAGTACCAAAAAAGTACATTAACCTTATAAAGGCTCACTACTCGAACACAGCTGGTCGAATGAGAGCTTATGGCGAACTGTCATCAGAATTGGTTACCTTAAGTGGTGTTTGTTAGGGCTGTCCACTCTCTCCATTGTTGTTCAACTTTGTCGTTGACGTGCTTTTAGAGATGACACTTTCCTCATCTAAATTTCCAGGAGTTTGACTTTTGCCGGGAGATTCACTTTTTGACTTAGAATATGCTGATAACAGTTCTATTTGGTGAAGATGCTGACAAAATGCAGTTTTCTGACCACTATAAGCAACAATGCAAGCATGTTCGGGATGCGATTCTCCCCTCCAAATGCAAAATGTTGCTTCAGGATTGGGTTGCATTGACACCCGAACTAGTGATAGGGAGTGAAGTAGTTGAGTGTGTCGACCGCTTCACTTATCTTGGAAGTCTCATCAGCCCTTGTAGTCTGGTGTGTGACGAAATCTCAGCACGGATACAGAAGGCTCGACTAGCTTTTGCCAACCTGCGTCATTTATGGCGTAGGCGAGATATCCATCTATCAAACAAAGGACGTGTTTACTGCGCAGCAGTTCGTTCGATCCTACTTTATGGCAGTGAAACATGGCCGGTAAGAGTAGACGATATCCGTAGGTTACTAGTATTTGATCATAGGTGTCTTCGAAATATTACTCGTATATCCTGGGACCATCGAGTAAGTAACACAGTTGTTCAGTCAGTCAGTCAGCTACAACGTAGGACCAGGCACATATGTGCATCGGTCCAGGTTGCCATACCGCATCAGCACAACAAGATGAACACCGGATTCATAACAGTGGTTAGGTAAAAGGTGGTAATATATAAGAGAAAGATTGCATATAGAGATATAGTACAAGAAGAAAGAGTTGGTTAGTAGAAAGAAAGATATGAAGCGCTTTTAATCTCTTAGTTTAAGGGAAGACAGGGAGTGTATACACCGACGCCATTGTGATCGATTCTGAGCCATGTCACCAAGAGTCTCCAACCATTGGTTACGATAGTCACGCGGACCCCAACCAAGTAGTCTGCATCTACCAACATGGCTCAGACTAGAAGTTAATGACTTCAAACACTGATGCCACGTTTTGGTTTGGCCGCCCCTAATTCTCTTCCAACCATCTCCAACACCGTTTAGCATTGCACGTCGTGGTAATCGGTGTTCAGGCATACGTAACACGTGGCCCAACCATCTCAGTCGATGAAGATTAACAACCTCACCAACTGATTTACCATCATTCCCTAATACTCTGCGTTTAACCTTACTATTACTTGCCCGGTGATCCCAACAGATGCCAACAATATTTCTAAGGCATCTGTGGTCAAATACTTGTAGCTTACAAGTGTCTTCTACTCTTAATGGCCATGTTTCGCTACCGTAAAGTAAAACAGAACGGACTGCCGCGCAGTATACTCGTCCTTTTATTGATAGACGGATATCTCGCCTTCGCCACAGGTGACGTAAGTTGGCAAAAGCCAAACGAGATTTTCGAATCCGTGCTGAGATTTCGTCCGATACCAACCCATTAGGGCTGATCAGACTTCCAAGATAAGTGAAGTTGTCAACGCGTTCGACTACTTCACCCCCTATCCTTAGTTCAGGTGTTAACGCACAGTTGTTAGGAAACGGGTACTAGGTGAGGATGGCAAATCAATTGATGAAGTAGTGAAACCTCATCAGTTGAAATGGCTGGGACACGTGTTACGTATGTCCAACCACCGACTGCCTCGATGTGCGATGTTCAGTGGTATAGGAGTAGGTTGGAAGAAAGCTAGGGGCGGCCAGACCAAAACATGGCACAAGTCCATGAAGTCACTGACAAGTGGTCTGAGTCATGTCGGTAGGTGTAGACTACCTGGTTGGGGACCGCGAGATGATAGCAACCGATGGTTAGAGACCCTGAATGCCATGGCTCAAAATCATTTGCAATGGCACAGGTGCATCCACTCTTTGTATTCTCCCAAATTTTGATCTCCTTATTCCTTCTTGTCTCTTTTTTTCTCTTCCCAAATTTATTTCACTGTATTATACTCTTTAAATAACATCTCCAAACACTAATCTTCCCGATTACTGCTTATACTCTTATTACCTCTACCACTACGGGATTTAAATTGACCACTGCATCTCTGTGCTAATGTGGTTTGGCAACTCGAACTGATGTACGTACGTACGAAGTTCTACGTTGATACTGACTGACTCACTTAATTCTCAATTTAACTTCATAGAAGTATTTAACTCTTTCTTCACTTATTACCTACCTTTTTACCGTGGTATATTTAATTTTTATTGATTTTATTGTGGTTTGTGTGGGCGTGGTAATGATACGCCTTCAGGTCACTTAGCTGACTGAGAACTAGTATTATTTTAGGGAACACAGTATTGAGATTAAAAAAGCGGGCTACCAGTACTTCAGTCAACACTAACCTTTTCCAAACAGCTGTTATGATGTCAAATCTAGAGTGCCGGAGTAGGGGCTAGTTGCACGGGTATGGAGCACATTCAAGTTACTCACCCACCTTTTTTGTTAGTAATGAGGACTAAGTAATATTCATTTGATAGTCCCACTATGTATCAGCGACCTCCAAAGAAACCTAAAGCTAAATAAATACAAGCTACATTTGTTGTCTGTAGAAGTAATATATAACAGTCTATGTATTGCGGTACAGTATAATTGTTTTGCGATTTTTAAGACATTTGCCGGTTACTAGGATTGAAGACTGACAGAAACAATGTGGTCCTTATAATCCTACCGTAATATTGTCACTAAACAACAATTGCCATTGTCACAAACACTATATACCGAATTTAGGCTGTTTGGATTTATATGCTAACAGTAGATCCAGTTGTCGGATGATTAGACTTGAGAGATTACTTCGTAGTACCGAACCTTGTACTTATGTGGCTTCCTAAACAAGCAGTTTAGGGCTGAAAGCGATGTTTATTGATATGCGATGATTCTGTGAGCAGCTATATCCACAAGTTGCCTTTGATAAAGTCGTATGAGAAAGACGGACAATAATTTCTTGTCCTGACATCTGATGAGGATATTTTTACTATACGTTAAAGAGAACTAAATTGGTCACACTAAAATGTACCGTAGTATAGACTATATGCATAATGAACTCACAGTATACAAGTCATAGGACGAGGTTGATTAAATACATGAGGCTATTTAAATATGAATATACAAACTGAAAACCCAGAAATCAATTATTGTCAGACGCTATTTTTATGTCTTTATCAACAGCAGTCATACAAATCAAGATACAAAGCTAAAAACTAATCACATTCACCAATGGAAATACGTTCACAGAACGCTCAAAATTCATGTAAATCACTTTGGGGTACAAATACGAAACCACATCGCACATTAAATACAAACGGCAAACCCACATGGTAATCGATATCAACGTTCAGTAAAACAACCAGGCGTCCTCGTGTAGGCCAACTTATTTCAAGGTCCAATTCCATGTCCAAGCCTCAAAGTATCACTTCCTAATCTATTATTTGATTGGTAGCTTACGATTCAAGTTCGAAAAATATTATATTACTAGACCATATGTAAGACCGAGCAAAGATCGACAACCAGGTATATATCTTAGTGATGATCCAGTTGAAATAAAATTTCTCTTTTGACTTTATATCTTCAAGTTACTCTGAGATTCTACGTTATCAGAATGGTCCAAAAACGGAAGTACGATTACTTAGCAGTAACATTCTCTGTAAATTTGGCAATTACAACTCGGGTCTGTTAGGTTTTTAGAATTATCAGCTTAGATGTTGCAAAGCAGGAGACTGGTTGGGTGTATTGCGAAAGTTGCAGAACTAGAATCCGGCGCAATGAGGAAAGCAAGGCCAGAAAAACAAGAAGAATTTCCCTCTTTTAACATTTAAATGTGTATACACGAAAATGACTGAGGGTAAATTGGCTTGGATTGATTAATGATAAAAATAGCTTTTAACAGTGCAATAGATAAAAATAGCAATAGTTACGAGGAATAAATTGAGAGACATGTAGTAGAATGAGCAATTACGTGAACAAACCTTTCCCCTGGCGCTTAATACAGCTAAACATTATGACGGTGGATAAGTGATGAACCTCGACTTCATACATGTTTGTGGATTATCATTTGAGAATTACTCTTGAGATGGTGGAGATTTGTAGCTCAGGTGGATGATTTTGGTGGAGTTTTGTTCTCTGAGCTGGATGGTTTGGTCGTGGGGCTTTCATCGTTCTTCTGAACGACATAATCAACACAAACTTCAGATAGATAGATAGATAGATAGATCTGAAGTTTGCGCTGATAATGTCGTTCAGAAGAACGATGAAAGCTCCACGACCAAACCATCCAGCTCAGAGAGAATTACTCTCTGAGAGTACTGTGGTCAAAATAGCTAGAAGGATAGCTCAGATGAAAACAAACTGTACTAAAACATTCTGACCATATCCTGTTGTCCATTTTTCGATGCCCGATTTCTGAAATGCTACGTTATGGGGTGTAGTAGTGAGTTTGGAGGACTTTGTTTTATCAGTTTGATATGTGGTAATAAATATGTTCTTGACCATTATCAGACCGCCACGTATTTGACTGTAGCTTAACGAAAATAGACCTACGCAAAGGATCCGGTCTTCATGGTTTTAACTTCGTGATTTTAAATCACGCATGGTCACATGTTTCTTAACCCACTCTGATAAATTCATGAAGCTTTCGAGCGCAGCAACGTGACTTTCGAGAAATGAGAAGCTATAATTCTTCAGTAGTGCCAAAAATAACTCGAAAGTCAACACACCTAACCTACTCCGAAAGACATGAGAAATAGCGAGCCCTTTGTTTGTGTCTCAGTGACAGATACTGATACTTGCCAGGCTCTCTGTTAGCAACGAATATTAATCAGGATTCGTAGAGGTTCCACATAGGCAATGACCTCAGAGTTCATAACCAGTCTGTCGCTTTTATATAGTTTGCGATCCCATAGTATGGAATTTCTGGATGTCAAATGTCAAAACATTTTTCATCCGCTCCCCCGTCTTTCACTAGCATCAAGTCTATGACGCTACCATGAATCTCCTTCAATTATGATAGCTCTCCACAGTTTAGTGTCATCCTAACAGATCGAGACTGATGAGCTAAAATTTTCCAGGAAGTAGCTGATAAATAAGGAGAACTGTGAAGGGCTGTAGTGGCATTGGACCATAACCACACTATCCTCAAAGCTGAATACGAGATTACTCGGGAAATAGGTATTCAATATTTAACGCGAAGAAATACCTAACGATGGAGAAGGCGCGAATAATGAATTGAATAGACTAGAGTTGATCGAACGGCATGGCTCGGCCATGCAGGCGTGGTCTCTGCTGAATGTTACCTTATATCTTCTATTCATATTAAATATATTGTTCTTTCTCTAGCCTAACCTTGTTCTACGTCACGTATTGGTAATTGATACGATACAGTGAGTTGGTGTAGTTGATGGTGTGACTTCCACGTAAGATCTTATAGATTAGGCAGTCATATCATGACAAATCCACAGATTTAGGATTAGGTCTATTATTAGAGCAGTACTAATATCATAGTAGACCACAATTCTACATTGGTGAGCCCAACTAAAGAAACGCAACCTATTATTGCTAACACCTTAACCTTCTCAATCGGTTTTTAGTTTTGTAAACCCAGTATTCTAATAGTCCTTTGATTAATGGTCACATATATTATCGTAATGTTATATCTATTAGTTCACATAACTTACTAGCTCAATCGATAATAAAAGTTGATCATCTATATCAACTAATTAGCTTTGATGGTTCGTTAACAAGCTTTAATAGCATTAACCTACTTCAGCGACATAAACTTGTTTAAACATCAAGCTCTAGCAAATATGACCTGTAAATAGCGTAAATATACATTGGCTAACAATGCAATTAAGGATTGAATAGTTATCTGGATCTAATTCTTAGTGTTTCTTCGCTTAACACCTCATCCTGTTTTAAACTATGCACTATCCTTTTCTTCCGACCACTGCCTGCCTAATTTCATATTCTCGAGTTCCATTGCCAAACAACAAGGATGACACTTCTCTAAAAAAATACGGTGAGTTTCAGCCATAAGTTTCCTGCAATCATAAGGTCATTTTAGATGGCTCGTTCAATGGCTGACAATTATCTGGATTCATTCGATTGTTTTGATCTGAGCGAGTGGCAACAGCATCAAGCACCCTGGAATTAATTGCCATACTGCATGTTTTATTGTGGATACTTTTGGATCATTACTCCTCACGAATGGCGTTATATATGTCGTCCACTGAATAATCTAATTTTCAAAAATAATCTAGGCGAGTTCAACTATTTTACTGGATGATTTTTCTGTACTTAACATGTATATGTTTTCCAGTTGTGTTTGCCACATATTTATAATTATCTTTAGGCTAAATGCAATAACTTCTTATAGAATGTTTATAACGCATCATGTTCCTGCCTGAAGTTTCACAAGCAGTCTAAACTTTAAAATTACTTGTCTGGTCATGTTCATTCTTTTTAAATCGTCATATACGTCAACAACCTGCATGTTAACCTGGTTCATACATACGTTACACTATATCTTCATGTCTTCTAAATTTAGAAATCATCTGAATCGCCTTTAACATTTATCAATAAAGCCATCATGGTCGTTGTTGCTAATCGTATTTGGGTTTATAGATTGGTTTATCATATTAGCAGCCTAAAATGCGAACATAGTTTAGATAATAAGATTAAAAATTTAGGTACTATCAACTGCACTAGTAAAATAACTAAATCCCTAGGTAGCTGTTGGCTAAACAAACGTTTAAAATCAAAACTCCGTAGCCTACTAAAATTAACACTAAACGAATCTTTCTGAATTAAAATTTATAATTAAATTAGGCGTCTCGGATTCTTTAACGTTACAAATTTCTGATGATTTCGAATCACCTAAAGCAACAATGCCTTTTTTCCCACTGGCCAATCTTCAATCAACACTATAACTAATTAAACATAATAGTTTCAGGATATCTTCATAAAGCATTGTCATGACTTGACAATCTCGTAATATGATTGATAAAATTAATGAAACTATTAACAAAATCGGTCAGCAAATTGACTTATAATTATCACTAGTGTTGTTTTTCTTCATTCACTACAGATGATTACAGTATGTTTCTCTATCAGTTGCTCATTCAGTAAATATCTCAAAACTTTGTCAGTCTAATTGATGGTTTAGCGACACAATCATGCATGCAAATAATCAGTATAAGCAGTCGAGCAAATATCCTGCAAACTGAAAACATCAATGTCGAATTTACCCCAACACTGACTAAGGTTCAAGCTATTATCATAGGCATGAGTTGGGAGTGCACTTCCCTTGGTTACAACTTATGTTCTCCCTGATAATCACATGAGCATCACTCACTATTAATCATCTTGTAAAAAATTATTTAGCCAAATACACCTTGCAGCACCACATCACTTAGTAATATGACACATAGGTTTAACTAATTTCAATAACGTATAACCACTATATCTCAATTAAATCGTGTTCCGCCTTATGATAAACTGCATACTTTCAACTAACTTGTATACCCAATCCGCCGGCAAGTATAGATATAAATAAATAGTCTGCCGCAGATCAGAACATTGAGTCTAGAGCATGTCTCTTAAGAATACACTCATGTTTAACGATTTGTTCCTAGCTATCTGTCCAAAATTCACATAATTACCACTCACGTATTTAAATTTTGTTTTGATAACCATTCATGTTTATTAGTAGTATTAATAAATTCTATCACGGTCAAGTAAAAATGAGGTTGAGAAAATCTCCCCGTAACTAAACAAACCGTATCAAACTAACTGGAACACTAGTTGGAATTCTTCTCCACGGTAATACTTTTGTTCCTTCAGTTAGCCTACTAATACAGATGCAATTGGAAATCGACTCATATGGACAACTTACCGGCATAATCGTTATTTGATTTCATAAGTTAGACTAAAAGTAGTACTAATATTAACATTTCTACAATATTCATAACTTTAATATTTCTAAACACAAAATACTTACTACCTATACGTTAAGTTATCAACCAACGGCTATTACACACGCATCGTTTTATTATTACTATTATTATTATTGTAATCCCATTTTTTTTATAGCTCAAATAATCACTCAAATTTTCATTGTAAGCGTGTTAAGCATGAAGGCAGATATTTTAAAATTATTACATGTATTTCCCGACCAGATGCTGCCGTCTTCTTTTTGATTTATCTTTCAGCTTGTCATCACCCGGAGGATTCTTCCTAGTCTTGGTAACCTTCGGCACACTACAGTCCCATCCAATTTGGTATCGAACCAACACTACGTTGATTCTGGTGGGAGAGTAGTGTAGTGGCATTGGACCATAACCACACTATCCTCAAAGCTGAATACGAGATTACTCGGGAAATAGGTATTCAATATTTAACGCGAAGAAATACCTAACGATGGAGAAGGCGCGAATAATGAATTGAATAGACTAGAGTTGATCGAACGGCATGGCTCGGCCATGCAGGCGTGGTCTCTGCTGAATGTTACCTTATATCTTCTATTCATATTAAATATATTGTTCTTTCTCTAGCCTAACCTTGTTCTACGTCACGTATTGGTAATTGATACGATACAGTGAGTTGGTGTAGTTGATGGTGTGACTTCCACGTAAGATCTTATAGATTAGGCAGTCATATCATGACAAATCCACAGATTTAGGATTAGGTCTATTATTAGAGCAGTACTAATATCATAGTAGACCACAATTCTACAGGGCTCTAGATGCGTAGTCGTGATACCTCACTGATGCTTTAAAGACTGAACATATCATTGCTACATAATCCCCAGTCTTGTGGATAGTCCTGTGGTAAAAAAGAGGTAATCTGTGGAAATTGTTCGCATAACCTTAGCCGGATGGACAATGTGCAACACTGCCTGGAAATAGTTCATACACATCGATTTTTCGATTCAAGCAGTTTGTTTAGCTATCTCACTATAACGAGGATTTTGAAACTCAGCTCCCGTACTTTCTGAAGTCATATTGTGTTTCGACGAAGATGCTGAACTTTTGTAGATTCGCCCTCCTCATCGTCTACCAATCTCTATAATAATTTTGACTGTAGCAAAATCAGTGAGATTATTATCACTAGTGTTGTTTTTCTTCATTCACTACAGATGATTACAGTATGTTTCTCTATCAGTTGCTCATTCAGTAAATATCTCAAAACTTTGTCAGTCTAATTGATGGTTTAGCGACACAATCATGCATGCAAATAATCAGTATAAGCAGTCGAGCAAATATCCTGCAAACTGAAAACATCAATGTCGAATTTACCCCAACACTGACTAAGGTTCAAGCTATTATCATAGGCATGAGTTGGGAGTGCACTTCCCTTGGTTACAACTTATGTTCTCCCTGATAATCACATGAGCATCACTCACTATTAATCATCTTGTAAAAAATTATTTAGCCAAATACACCTTGCAGCACCACATCACTTAGTAATATGACACATAGGTTTAACTAATTTCAATAACGTATAACCACTATATCTCAATTAAATCGTGTTCCGCCTTATGATAAACTGCATACTTTCAACTAACTTGTATACCCAATCCGCCGGCAAGTATAGATATAAATAAATAGTCTGCCGCAGATCAGAACATTGAGTCTAGAGCATGTCTCTTAAGAATACACTCATGTTTAACGATTTGTTCCTAGCTATCTGTCCAAAATTCACATAATTACCACTCACGTATTTAAATTTTGTTTTGATAACCATTCATGTTTATTAGTAGTATTAATAAATTCTATCACGGTCAAGTAAAAATGAGGTTGAGAAAATCTCCCCGTAACTAAACAAACCGTATCAAACTAACTGGAACACTAGTTGGAATTCTTCTCCACGGTAATACTTTTGTTCCTTCAGTTAGCCTACTAATACAGATGCAATTGGAAATCGACTCATATGGACAACTTACCGGCATAATCGTTATTTGATTTCATAAGTTAGACTAAAAGTAGTACTAATATTAACATTTCTACAATATTCATAACTTTAATATTTCTAAACACAAAATACTTACTACCTATACGTTAAGTTATCAACCAACGGCTATTACACACGCATCGTTTTATTATTACTATTATTATTATTGTAATCCCATTTTTTTTATAGCTCAAATAATCACTCAAATTTTCATTGTAAGCGTGTTAAGCATGAAGGCAGATATTTTAAAATTATTACATGTATTTCCCGACCAGATGCTGCCGTCTTCTTTTTGATTTATCTTTCAGCTTGTCATCACCCGGAGGATTCTTCCTAGTCTTGGTAACCTTCGGCACACTACAGTCCCATCCAATTTGGTATCGAACCAACACTACGTTGATTCTGGTGGGAGAGTAGTGTAGTGGCATTGGACCATAACCACACTATCCTCAAAGCTGAATACGAGATTACTCGGGAAATAGGTATTCAATATTTAACGCGAAGAAATACCTAACGATGGAGAAGGCGCGAATAATGAATTGAATAGACTAGAGTTGATCGAACGGCATGGCTCGGCCATGCAGGCGTGGTCTCTGCTGAATGTTACCTTATATCTTCTATTCATATTAAATATATTGTTCTTTCTCTAGCCTAACCTTGTTCTACGTCACGTATTGGTAATTGATACGATACAGTGAGTTGGTGTAGTTGATGGTGTGACTTCCACGTAAGATCTTATAGATTAGGCAGTCATATCATGACAAATCCACAGATTTAGGATTAGGTCTATTATTAGAGCAGTACTAATATCATAGTAGACCACAATTCTACAGGGCTCTAGATGCGTAGTCGTGATACCTCACTGATGCTTTAAAGACTGAACATATCATTGCTACATAATCCCCAGTCTTGTGGATAGTCCTGTGGTAAAAAAGAGGTAATCTGTGGAAATTGTTCGCATAACCTTAGCCGGATGGACAATGTGCAACACTGCCTGGAAATAGTTCATACACATCGATTTTTCGATTCAAGCAGTTTGTTTAGCTATCTCACTATAACGAGGATTTTGAAACTCAGCTCCCGTACTTTCTGAAGTCATATTGTGTTTCGACGAAGATGCTGAACTTTTGTAGATTCGCCCTCCTCATCGTCTACCAATCTCTATAATAATTTTGACTGTAGCAAAATCAGTGAGATATCTGTGGCTACTTGGGTCTGATTTACCTTCTCCTTTGAATTTCTAGACCGTTTTAGCCTTAAATCTACATTGTATTGAAACAGAATTTTAAGTAGCTGATAGATGTCTACCCATAGTTTCGGCACCGTTGGCCTCATATCTTTATAACCTAGAGGGTTATCAGTTCGCAGTCATGATGACTCTCTTAAGACTAACACACTTATGGTTTAGATAGCTCTGCTCGCTACTGCCAATGTTGGGGCAAGCAGTGAAACTTGTTTCTGTATCCGATTTAGCAATTTGACAAAATGTGCATTGAAGACCTCTTCAATTTGAGGTTGATCAAAATCATGCCTGGAGTTTCAGCGATGGCAAAAGTCCCGTGTATCATGGTGTTTATTTGTGACGTAAACCACTGGAAGTCCTTTGGGTTGAACTACATTTATGTGTTGAGCATTTTGGGAATATCTTCTGTCTTTTCTTACTCATATATCACGATGTTTTCTTAGTATCGTTTACAATTTATGATTTTAACATTCTAGTGAATTTCCCAGACATTACTCTGCTTAAAACGCACAGTTCCCATTTACATCCAGAGTGCTTTTCACCTCGTTTATCCATCAAATATCGTATATTCTGTGTAATGGTCTCGTATATAACATGTTTTACGATTGTCTAGTGCTCAACGGTTAATTAAGCTACCCATTACGAGAGCCACAGACCTAATGAAGAAGACTTCTTAAGCTCGTATAGTCTTCTCAACTGAAGTAGAGGTATGGATCGATCTCAAATCATGTGTAGTTTACTAAGTATCATACCAAACTCGAATTCACTGTGATACTCGGTAGCGTAGATACGGATGTTTTTAACTAGCCGCTGATAATTCGACAGCAAATAGTTCAACACTGACTGTTTTCTATCTCATCACAGAGAGCTGTGTTTTAGTGTGAGCACTGATTTTCAGTTCTAAGACCCTCTATCTCACCTATAGACCTCCTTACGTTGAAATAACGTTTTTTGGAGGTGTAACATGGAGTCCTTTGTGGCTAAATTTGTCTGAAGGAAAGATTACGAGAACCACTCTGGAACGGGCTAAAATTGTTTTGTTAATGAGCTAAAAATAAGTGTGGTTTTGTACTCTATGGTGATGACTGACCCTGGGTTGCTGTTCGAGGGCAAATAAGATAGTTGTGAGCTCCGCGTAGTTGCTCTGGTTCACTTCAGCAGCTGAAGTCGGTAGATGCAGGAATATGTATGGAGTATAGGATGTTCCCTGTGTTTCTCTACTCCTAAAGAACTGCAGTTAAGCTCCCATAGTTTACAGCAATCAAGCGGGGAGAGACAAAGTTTATGACTTGTGATGATCAGATTAATTAGACTTACACACCCACTTAACTCCCATGTTTACACCAAGACACACAATTTTATGGTTCTTGAAGAGGACCCATTCTTATTAATCGGCACAGCACAGCTAACAACTTAGAAGGCTGAAGAATAAACAATCTTACTAGATAAAGTTATATATTGTGGAATCGGCAACTATGGGGAGAGAAATATTAGATTGTTCCTTAGCCAACGATGCCATCAAGGTCCTAAAGAGAGGCGCTTACATCTATCTGTGTAATCGAGATTGAATTCACTTCCAAGCAGTTGGCGTGTGAAGCGTCTCTTAACATCTTCTACTCTTGTTTGTTGTATTCATGATCGAGAAGACGAAAGAACGATATTCAATGAAAGGTCGAATACATATTTTGCAAAGATTAAGCCTCTGTTGTGAAGAAGTTTCTCATTATGAACCCAATTAACTGACTAGATTAAGAAATCATAAAGGAGGAAAGTCCTACAAATTTAAGGCTTCCTGTGCAATTACTAGAGCTTTGCGTTTAAAGCTGTATACTATTTTGAGATCACCAGCAATTGAGTATGTTTTCCTAAATTTTGTGATATATATTTTGTTTATGTACATAAGAAACGAAAATGGGCTCAATACATTCCACTGAATAACTCTGTAAGTTCACGGCCTACTTCAACATTAGTACTGCCCTTATTATTATTATTATTATTATTATTCACAAACATCTTATGGATACATGAGTGTTGTAAAGAACCCATTTCGAGTTCCTTCAAAAATGCAATAATACACAAGTTCCAATGATTGTGTTTGCCATATTTGAAAGAGAGATTAATAATAATAGAATAATGATAATAAATCAGGTTCTGTGTAATTGGGAAGAATATTGAATTGAGTTTTGTTATGTCTCAAGGGGTGGCCGATTATAGGACAGTGATTTATCGGTCGGATCAAGGGACTCAAAATCTCGATAGGCTATTCCGCTCCGTTGTATCCGACTCAGCTAACGCGATCAAGAAGTCTGCGTGAGGCGTAGAAAGTGTATTCTACAGGCAAACAGCAGATATCAAGTCAGGTCAAGCACACAAGTCAAGTGTATTTATACAAATATTTACAATCGATATTGTCATAGTAAAATGTTTTTAAACATTAATCCATAAGTTCATCAGTCCACAGGCATTCAAATATTTAATCAATAAGATAAAATTACAAAATATGAGTTCTGGGGATCTATCGTCTTCAACAAGTTTAAAGAAGGAAAGGGAGAAAATAAGGGAATAGAAATAAAGGAGATGTGAAATACGCAAATAGCTTAATAAGCATGTTTATGAACACAGAACAAGAATAAACGACTTTTTATGTATCGCCAAATGAGTAACAAATTCAAAATAAAATAAAGAGGAAAATAGCTTATCATTGCAGTGAGATATAACATTTGGGTAAATGTTTGTGTAGTCTTAGTTTGGACTGATGCTATGTGTCTCAATTAACTGCAAAGTATAACCAAGTATCAATGTGTATGAGTTACACATGCATAGTGAAGATGAAACGAGTCTGAGAAGTTAATTCAAATGTAACACAAGTTATTGTCCTAATCACAAACTTGGGATTCTTAAGAATAATATTTATTTAGAAGGAAAAGATAGAGAAAAGCAATGAACACCTAATAAAAGGGTTAAACCATGATAATAATGGTTGTGTAATGAATATCGGCCTCTTCAGTAAACCAACAACTTAAAAAAGTAGATGAATAAAATAAATTCTTTAGTGGACTCGGATAAATACATGTAGATTCATGTAATAGTATGCAGAGTGGAACCGGATATTAGTATAAACATTTGTGCAGTGATAATTAAGAATGATGCTATGAAAGTCACAATTAAACTTAAAGAACAATCAGAAATTAAATATGTTTAGAAGGATAAGAAGAGATAGAAAGAACAACTAATGTGTCAGGGGACCATTAATGATATTAATAACAGTAATAATAATAGATACGAACATAAGCAGATTTCATATATTAAGATGAATAGAAATAAAATAAATTAGACGTGAAACTTTTCAAAGGCTTCAATTTGCTTTTCAGTCAATTAGATGGATGACGGACCTTGTTTGTATAAGTCGTTATTAAATACATTGATATTCAATAGGTGACACAATCCACTTTCGGAAAGAAAATCGTCAAGGAGACTTCTGAACCGGGTTGCAGTTTCACTGTAACAGAGGTTCAATGACAGTCTGTTCCACATGGTTGAGTAGCGAATAACGAAAAAAATATGGCGTATGTTTGTGTGAGTTCTTGTAATCGCTAGAATATTCCCCATATTGCATAGATTGTGGGATGATATCATAGAGTATAAAGGGGTGGAAATCAAAGAATAGGAAATACCGTTAGTGAGCTGATAGATAAAGACAAAGTTTAGTTTGACACGCCCGATCTAGAGAAGTCCTAACTTGAGCTGTTGACTACTTTGGTAATAATCATTGTTGTCTGGATACCCCAGAACAGCTTTGTTGAACCTTCTTTGAACACCTTCAATTTTAACCAGGTCATTATGCCTGCAATTACTGTGAACTAAAATAACATATTCAAGAATTGGTAATATACATCCTCTGAATAATACCAATAATAATCTCCATCCAATATCATTGAAGTGTATCTTTATGGATCCAATGAGCTTTCTAGCTTTAAATACTTGAGATGCAATGTGCACAGAAAAGTTCTGAGCCAAGATAAAAGCGGATTCTGTATACCACATGAAGAGTTTTAGAAGGAGTTTGTGTGAGACGCTGTCGACAGCCTTATTAAAGTCAAAGTACTGAATTATCACTGGTTGATCAACCTCTCATCTCTGGGTAATTTGATAAAAAATCTCCAGGCGCGATGTGAAGCATGAGCGTTTAGTCATAAACCCGTGTTGGGATGGGCTAATCAGACTAGGCGAGAGTAGGTATGACAATAGCTGTTTGTGGATAATTTTTTCCATGTCTCTTGAGAGCACGGATGTTAAATAAATCAGCCAATAGTTCATAATATCACCACGTGATCCTGTTTTGAATCTACGGGTGATAAGAGACGTTATCCTTAAAGATGGATGGATTTCATATTCCATAGATAGGTTGAAAAGTTTTAAACAAAATTATGGGAATTCTCTATGCCATACTTCACAAATGATGAAGGAACCCCGTCAGGTCCACCATCATGAGACTTTTTCAGGGCAGCAATGGTCTTCTTAATGTTGAAGGGTATAAAATCAATTTTTGATAGTTGTCTGGATGTCAGCATTGGAAATGTATTGATAATGTTCTCAGCTCCAGTTTTGCAGCATCGCGAGAAGTGTTGGCTTGATTGTTCGCAAATAATAATTGTGTCGTCAACAATGCTTTCATTATCTATAAAGAATTTAGTCATGCGAAGAGAATTTGAATTCACATGGGATTTAAAATGCCGAAGTATTGGCAATTCTGGTCTTTTACTAACTAGGGCTTCATTTTCTATATTCATGGTATGTGGAAGAATAAAATTATTAAATATTTCTACCAGAATGTCTTGAGAGTAGCTCGTGTGAAATACATACAACCAGTCTAACGGGAAAAATTATTTTAAATGAGGAAGTGCTAAAAACAACGTAAACTAACCATGAAAGGTAATAAAAGTATAACTCACCTGGATTATTTTCGACATAATTAGATTAATTAATATCTTGGACATATATAAGGCCATTTGTGAAGAGCAGCAATGATCCAAATGCATTTAGATTAAACACGCAGTATAGAAACTAATTCCAAGGTGCTTGATGCTGTTGAACTTGCTCGAGTCAGAACATTTGAATGACTCCACATAAATATGTGGCTGCCGTTGTATGAACGTGTAGTGTGGCGTCCAGTCACGGTTGAATATGATCATCATAACAGGAAATCTACGTGCTACTTAACTGATAAGATCCCCCGTAGACCAAATAACAGAAGGCAGTTGATGGCCGTAATCGAGATGTATTTGTTGGCGATCTCGTGGTTTCGACAGAATAACGAGATGGAGCCAGATTACAAGTGTGGTTACTTAGCGTAACCAAATTTGTGCAAGGTCACAATCACGAAAGAATGTATGTATTTTGGTACAGTTAAACAAACAAGTACGGTAAAACAATCCATTGTACAATTGGTCATAATAATAATTAAATTCCGTTACATCACTTGCGTTATCTTGATAGAAGTAGGCCACTACTAACCATCTCAAACGACCTTATGATTGCAGAAAATTTATAGATTAGACTCACTGTAAGTTTCTGGAGTACTGTATTCATTGTTTGGCAATGGAACTCGAAAACTGGAAATTAGGCTGGCAGTGATAGGAAGAAAAGATAAGATAGTGAATAGTTTAAAAGGCAATGAGGCGTTAAGTGAAAAAAACGATATTTAGTCCTTGCTTATGTTGCTAGTCGATGTATATTTCAGTTATTTTCAGGTCATATCTGCTAGAGGTAAATGTTCAAACATGCTTATTTCGCAGAAGCATGTAAATGTTATCAAAGCTTCTTGATGAACCATCAAAGTTAATTAATATTGATGATCAGTTATGAGTACTAATCAATATAGCATTACGATAATACATGTGATCATTATTCAGAGGACGAATAAAATAATGGGTTTAAATAGGTGAAAATAGATCGAGAAGATTGAAGCGGAAATAAAAATAAATAGTAACAGGTTGCGTTTTTTAAATCGGGCTTACCAATGTATGATTATGATCTACTATGATATTAGCGCTGTGCTATTAATAGATCTAATCCCAAAGTTGTAGACTTGTATTGATATATATATATATATATATATATATATATATATATATATATATATATATATATAAGATCTCACGCGAAAGTCACATCATCGTCTATAACAACTCATCACATCGTAACAATCACCAATGTATGGTGGAGAACAAACTTCAGGCAAGTAAGACCACACCTGCATGGACGAGCCATGCCATCCGATCAATTCGAATTAACTGAATTCATTCTTCCCGCTTTCTTTGTCGCCGGGTTTTTCCCCGCGTCAAATGTTGGCTAAGAAGTTGGTGAAACTTTACTTTAACTGGAGTTATTTGTCATAATTTGAAACTCAGTGAGTATAGAGCTCGGTTAATTAAACAGAATATCTGAGTGTATAGATATTATTAAATATTAACCGACTTAATACTAGGATCACAGACTATGAGCATATAATGTATTTCAAATATAAGGCGTTCATTTCTAATGTAATAGAGTAACGATCAATGGAATATCTGTATTTCAATTAGTATAATCTAAAGATAGAGACGTGCCAATGTAAATTACTGGGGGCATATATAAGATATGTAGTCCGTGATAAGTACGTTATAACCGTGAGAGTCCGTCAGAATTATTTTTCCGAGGTAAAATGTGCCCAATAAACAATATAGGGTAAAAATCTCAGTTTAATACAGCCTACAAAGGAACAAGTCAAAAATATTGAAACCACGTGTGTGAAAACCTGCAGACAACTTTGAGACAAGTATGATCAGCTGGCACATCAGGATGATCTGACACGACTTCAAAGTTGAACAGACAATGCCCGTCTGGGACATGTTGCATACAATGCAACGATTTCAAACTCCTATTTGAAAGCAGCCTAAGTTGAAAATGATTTAGAAATGCTGACATTATCTGATAGAAAGTTCTACACTAAGCGCAACAAACATGCAATTGGAAGAAATGTTCACGAGTAACGCTGAAGTGATTTCCAAGCCAGTTCGAACAAAAACCCTGCCTTCAAAGTGTCAAGAGGATCTGGGCCACAAGAAGCATCATCGTAAGGAATGGGTCCCCATCGAAGCCTTGGACAAGTTTTATGAAAGAAAAGATATGACAGCAACTAACAACAGTCAAACGAGAACAGAGAAAGTCAAGACACAAGCTGAATACACAGAAGCAAACGAGCGAGTGAAGAAGAGCGTCAGAATTGACAAGGAGAAATACATGGAAGAGCTAGAAACTACACCAGAATAAGCTTCAACAGAAGGAAATATCAGACAAGTTTATGATGCAACGAAGAAACTAGCAGGAAAATATTGTAAACCAGAGAAACCGGTTAAGGACAAAGAATGCAAACCAACCACCGAGACCAAAAGCAGATGGGTAGAACACTTTGAGGAACTCTTGAATAGACCAGTCCCAGTGAATTTACCATGAATCAAAACAGCATACAAATATATTCCCAAAGACAAGAGTCCAACAACGATCAAAGGAATCAGAATGGACATCAGACAAATGAAGAGTGGGAAAGAAGTAGGACCTGACAGCATACCAACTGAAGCACTAAAGTCAGACAAAGAAGCAACTGCCAGCATGCTCTACACTCTGTTCAGGAAGATTTGGGAGGAAGAACATGTGCCGACGGACTGGAGAGAAGGACACTTCATCAAGATACCAAAAAGAAGAGATCTGAGTAAATGTGAGAACTACAGAGGAATCACACTGCTATCGGTACCAGGGAAAGATTTCAACAGTGTTGCTGAACCGGATGAAAGACTCAGTAGACGCCCAGCTTCGAGATCAACAGACCGGATTCTGTCAGGATCGGTCATGTACAGACCAAACCGCGACACTACGGATTATCGTTGGATAATCCAATTGAATGGAACTCGTCACCATACATCAACTTCCTTGATTATGAGAAACCGGTTGACAGTGTGGATAGGAGAACTTTATGAAACCTTCTTCGACACTGTATTGTACCTGAGAAGATCGTCAACATCATTCGGAGTTCATACAACCGACTACACTACAAAGTGATGCATGGAGGGGAGCTGACAGACGCATTCCAAATGAGGACCGGAGTCAGAAAAGACTGCTTACCTTTTATTGGCCCGAGATCTGACTCCACTTAGACCGTATGATTTATTGTTATTGAAATATACATTCCGCCAAATCCTAGTGTAAAATTATCGACTTAACTCGCGTTAGTGAATAATGGAATTGAATAAGTCAAATACGAGAAGAGAGAGCAGCGAAAGGAAATCGCTCGCAGTGGAGAAGCACGTAAGCCAACCCAATATAACCAAGCGTGAATTAATATTTATAGCCGAACAAAATGAGTTATAGGCATCTAATGGACAGGATAAGAAGTGCACACATATACTCACATAAACAACCAAGGTTGATAAGCTAATAATTAACAAGGTCAAAACGTGACTCGAGAAGGGTGAATAGATTGGCCTGTCCGGAAGCTAGAATAGGCTATGTGGGCTTGACGTAGCATTACATAGCCTACTTGTACAAAATAGCACATTTAAATGAAAAAACGTCTGTTTTTCAAAATAACACCGAAGGGGTATGTAGTTAACATTATTAGCAAGTAGCGAAGAGATCGTACTATAGAAAACCTGTAAGCATTGGACGGCCGTTTTGTCCTATTGTGAGACTCCTCAGCAGTGCGCATCCACGACCTCACCCCCTGCGAGATTCGAACCCAGGACCTAGCGGTTTCGCGAGTAAGCACTTAACCCCTAGACCACTGAGCCGGCATCCAACGGTGTTAATGTCTAACTTTGACCAATCCACGAAGTTGCGCGGCCGTACCCCATTGTCTTCAGTGAGTTGATATCACATAACAGACCTAGTTGAACTCCACGGGTAACGGCTTCTCACTAGAACTCCAGGAGTGTCTCGTGAAGTCAGTTCCTAGTGGGCGAATGGGTCCTATACTAGGACGAGACGACCGTGCGGTGCTCTCAGGTTTTCCATGGTTGTCTCGCTTCAATTGACTCATGAGTTCAACCAGTGAAAGTCCTAAAATCTCCACAAAACTCCTTCTGATAACAATCATCTGCTCACTAGTGACTGACTTCGAGAGACACTCCTGGAGTTCTAGTGAGAAGCCGTTACCCGTGGAGTTCAATTAGGTCTGTTATGTGATATCAACTCACTGAAGACAATGGGGTACGGCCGCGCAACTTCGTGTATTGGTCAAAGTTAGACATTAACACCGTTGGATGCCGGCTCAGTGGTTTAGGGGTTAACTGCATACTCGCGAAAACACTAGGTATGTAGTTAACAATAACAGCAAGCAGCGACGAAACGGTATTTACTTGGTAAGGTACAGTGACACATGAGGCGTGAGTGTATTAAAAAAAAAGTTTTAGGATGATACAGGTATTCAGTGTTTGACAACGCTTCTACCAGTAACATCTAATATACATTGTTCCCACCGAGAGAAATCAAAAGACAGAGTCGAGGAGATCGGAAGAGTGTATTTGGCAATAACCAATATATCGGAATTCTCTGATCTAATCTGGCTAGAGATTGCGGTAGATGTTAAGCACAGCGTTAACACACGTGATCTGGTGCGGATGCATGACCGAGCGCCTTCAGCTAGATGAGTCCACTAAAACATATGGTCAGCATCCAATGTCGAAAACTTACAGAGCTATTTAGTTTGGGGATTTATTTACCGCTGCAGATCACTCCCCTCTAGTGTAGCAGTGATGACCCTAAGACGTGGCCAGCCAGAAGTTTAAACCCAACGAGTTTGTCGTTGGTAAACACTCTTCTGATAGCTTACTAAATTTAGCAGCGTCTGGTCGTCTTTCCGTACTATATGGGACCGAGGTACAACATAGTAAAAAAAGAAAAGTACAATGAACATTTTTGATTCCTCGTAAACTGCGTCGTTCTTTTCCAGCCGTCCTGAAAAAGAAAAAAGAAAATGTAAGCGTCGAAATACACTCGTATGTACGTAAAAATGCAATGTCGGCGAAAAAAAGGAAAATAAACTCAGGCACACGTAATAGCGTAAAAAAAAATTTGATTTTTTTATTTGTTTTTTTTGTAAATAAAAATAAAAATATATGGGCATATTAAAATTGTATTTTTTTGAAAAAAATTATTATATATCGTAAAAAGGAAGATCGAGATAATATAAAATGTCAAGTAGTGCCTTACGTGCAATAGTCGTTTAAATGTTCTGGCAATCTTACTCTTCTTCCAGATCGTGTCGTTTTACGTCTGTTTTCAGGCACATTCGGAGTGTCATCGCCAGTGTTGGTTGTTGGTTGAGACATTATGTGTGTAGGAGTCGTGTTGTGCGATTGTACCGAAGGTACGTGAATAGGATTTCCTTCTAAATACGCTGCTTTTAAGCGATCGATGCTGATGCTATCGTTTGTTCTGTTCTTATCGACTATATGGTACTTAGATTCGCGTTGAAGAACTTTGAAAGGTCCTTCGTATGCTGATTCGAATGGTCTTCGATGTGCGTCTCGACGAACGGAAACGTGTGTACTATATTTTAAGTCAGGTTGAACGAAAACATCGGTTGATTGTGGTCGAGTGGAAGCAGGTTTAACTGAACGCATTGCGTTTGTAAGCCTGTTCGTGTAGGAGGTTAGATCCATGCTCATTGAAGAAGACGAAGGATCCACGAATTCTCCTGGAAGTCGAAGTGTCGTTCCATAAACGAGTTGAGCCGCAGTGTATCCAATGTCAGCTTTCACTGCATTGTGGATACCTAGTAGGACGAGTGGAAGAGCGTTGGTCCACTGTGAAATGTTTGCAGCTGATAGTGAAGCTTTTAGTCGTCGGTGAAAACGTTCTACCAACCCGTTTGCTTGTGGGTCGTAGGCGGTCGTTCGGAAGCGAATGCTTCCTAATAGTGTGGTCAGACGACGGAAAAGTTCAGACTCAAACTGACGTCCGCGGTCTGTAGTGATGGTTGAAGGGCAACGAAAGTTTGCTACCCATCGTTCGACGAAGGTGCGGGCCACTGTTTCAGCAGTGATGTCCTTGATAGGTACTGCTTCTGGCCATCGAGTGAAACGATCTACACAGGTTAAGAGGTAAGGGTATCCATTTGAATCTGGTAAAGGTCCTACCAAATCCAAATGATACAAGGTCAAAATGAGCATCGGGAGTTTTGAAAGAGCCTAAGGGACATTTATTGTGTCTGATATCCTTAGATTTTTGGCAGCTTACACAGGAGCGTGCCCACTCCCTCACGTCTTTATTCATACCAGGCCAGCAAAACCGTTCTGCTATGAGCTTGATGGCTGCACGAACACATGGATGAGAAATTTTGTGCAATTTGTTGAAGACATTGCGTCAATAATGTTTCGGCACGATTGGGCGATCCCTACCTGTAGATATGTCACAAAGTAAGGTTTCCTTACCTGTTCCCATCTGTTTGATGCGTAGTTTAAGTGTTGTGGACGATAACTCTTGCTGAAGATCAGTGTCTTCTTTTTGAAGCTGGGAGAGTTTAAGAAGGTCGATTCCTTGGAAACTGTTCAAGGAATTTATTCGAGACAAGGCGTCTGCAACTACATTGTTTGCTCCGGAAATATATTGGATATCTGAAGTAAATTGCGAAATGTAGTCCAGTTGTCGAGACTCATGGGGAGAGTACTTGTCAAAAGGAGAGCTTAACGAGAAAGTGAACGGTTTATGGTCAGTGAATAGAGTGAATTTACGGCCTTCGATATAGTGTTGAAAATGCCGTACAACACAATACATAGCTAGGAGTTCCCTACCGAATGTGCTGTACCTCGATTCGGTGTCTAGCAACCGTCTAGAGAAAAATGCCAAGGGTTGTCAGGTGTTGTTAACCCATTGTTGTAAGACTCCTCCGATTGCTGAGTCGTATGCGTCTACTGCGATACTAATGGGTGCTTCGATGTCCTGATGTGCGAGCATTGTTGCTTTAGCGATCAGTTCCTTAACTGTGGAGAATGCTTTTCGTGCGGTGTCGTCCAAATTAATGGATTTCGCATTTCCACGAAGTTGATCGGTAAGAGGTTTCATAAGTAATGCGCATTTCGGTATGAAGCGTCTATAGAAACTTACGAGGCCGTTAAACGTGCGTAATTGTTTGATGTTGGTCGCTTCCGGGTAATCCAGAATGGCCGCCACTTTGGTTCTAAGAGGTCGAATGCCTTGAGCATCGATAGTGTGTCCTAGGAAGTTTAATGAGTCAGTTCGGAATTGGCATTTCTGAACGTTTACAGTAATGCCATGTTTTTGTAGTCGATCGAAAACAAGATCCAGATGCTTGAGATGTGATTCTCTGTCGGACTTGCGATTAGGCAGTCATCAACATACGCATGTACGAAGTTGAGACCTCGAAAAACGTCGTCTATCAAACTTCGGAATGTTTGCGCAGCGTTTCTTAGACCGACAGGCATTCGCGAAAATTCATAGAGTCCGAAAGGAGTTATGATAGCTGTTTTCGGTATGTCGTCAGTAGCCATAGGGATTTGGTTATACGCTTTAACCAAGTCGATTTTCGAAAAGACAGTTGTACCTTTCAAGGTAGCTGTCAAATCGTGAATGTGAGGCAACAGGTAAAGATCGGTAATGGTTTTTGCATTCAATCGCCGATAGTCATCAGTTGGACGCCAATCGTTGCTCTCCTTTTTAGGGACCATGTGCAACGGAGATGCATATGGGTTATTCGACGGCCGTATGATTCCTAAGTCTATCATGTGATTGAACTCGTTTTTCGCTAACCTTAGCTTTTCAGGAGCTAGTCGTCGTGCTTTAGAGAATACAGGTGGTCCTGTAATTGTGATGTGATGTGTAAAGTTGCTGGTTACACACGGTAGTTTCGGTTGAGTTTGTTGTATCCCAGGGTACTTATCGAGTAGTGGTTGATAGAGTGGGTCTATCATATGCCTAACTGTGACTGGGGATAATCTATAACCAGAAACAGAAGTTACGCAAACGGATAATTTAGCGTTTCCGTCTACTAGCCTCCGTTTGCGCGTGTCGATGATTAGATTATGGTGTTGTAGAAGATCCATACCAATGATTGGCATAGAAACATCTGCAACAACGAAAATCCAATGAATGGGTTTGCGTAAACCCACGTTAAGGTAAACGTACATTTTGCCATACGTAGCGATCGGTTTCCCGTTTGCCACCTGTAAGTTTAGAGTTGATTCGTGGAGCCGGTCGTTATGATTTACTGGGAGAACGCTAACTTCTGCGCCAGTGTCGACGAGGTAGCGAACTCTCGTTGTCACATCTGTGACATACAACAGACGGCTATGTTCGCCGGCTACGGTTGCCGTTAACGCGTGCCGGCTTGGAAGTTTCCCAAGTTGTTTTTCGGGTCAGTCGTTTTCGTGTTGGGAAATTGTAGGGTTTTCTGCAATTTCTGGAAGACTTTCCATACTGGTTATGATACAAGCACCAGTCGGGGTTATCCGTCTCTCGTGGTCTAGAGACAGATCGTTTACGTGAAATGCTTCCATGTGGGCTATGTGAGCGATTACGGTCGTTACGAATAATAAGATAACGCGTGAGTGTATGACATAACTCGGTTATGTCATTCTGAGTCGTGTGAGGCTTTTCTTTGACTGAAAATACCTCTGAAGTAGACGATTTCGTTATTTCTAAAATACGATCGGCAGATGCAGCTAGCTCGTCTAAGGCGTTGTTCTGAAACGAGACCAGAACCGCTTGCACCTGTTGAGGAAGTTTAGACAAGAAAAGTTGTTTAAATAGGCTCTCGTCGAAAGTCCTTAGGCCTATCACCTCTCTCATTCTTTGCAACATGTCCGTCGCAGAACCGTGTTGCAGGTCGATATTATTGAAGAGTTGATCTAACCTTTGTCGATCGGTTAGGTCTCCTCTTTTAAGAATCGAACGTTTTAGGATTTCGTAAGGTTCGGAAACATCACTAGTAAACATACTAGGTGTAACGTACCTGTTGAATTCGCGCGGTAGTGCCTTGACTACTGCGAGAAATTGTGCACGTGTGTCGATCACGCAGTGCTCGGAGAAATCAGCTTCTGCGTAGCAGAACCAGGCTTCGATATTGTCGGTCCAGAAAGGCATGAGTTGAAACGAAGGCGGGGACAAAGACTTAAGCTTGAGTACTTTGGGTGTCTGTTCAGTCATGATGAAATATGAAAAAGAATATATATCCATGAAAAAACACGAAAAAAATCACAATGTTTAAAAAAATAAGATTTACGGTTGTAATTAGATGTACCAGATCACGTCGGTCTCACCAATGAGGATGATACAGGTATTCAGTGTTTGACAACGCTTCTACCAGTAACATCTAATATACATTGTTCCCACCGAGAGAAATCAAAAGACAGAGTCGAGGAGATCGGAAGAGTGTATTTGGCAATAACCAATATATCGGAATTCTCTGATCTAATCTGGCTAGAGATTGCGGTAGATGTTAAGCACAGCGTTAACACACGTGATCTGGTGCGGATGCATGACCGAGCGCCTTCAGCTAGATGAGTCCACTAAAACATATGGTCAGCATCCAATGTCGAAAACTTACAGAGCTATTTAGTTTAGGGATTTATTTACCGCTACAAGTTCAGTTGAATGAAACTCGTCACAAAACACAGAATGTCATATTCGTTGGAGAGCATAGGCTAAAAATGTTAGTGCAGCTTCTACCTTTTTTAAATATTGTATAAAAGATGAAGTAACTAAAATTTACTCTTGTTGATATGATGGTTATTTATTTTTAAAGTAGTTAGCTGAGATGGTATGACTATAGCTTACTGATCAGGAAAAATTGTCGATCAATGATGATTATGAAGCTTACCAACAAAGTATCATTTTCGTTTCGAATATGTTACTAAAATTTTACATTCTTCTTGACATGGACAATTGTTCAGGATCAAGTTAACGAAGAAAATAATATTCTTCTTCAAAGGAAAAGTAACAGTATTATGTTTTTACTGATGGTATAATTTTTGGGGATTCAATGAAGGTCAGAAATTGTTAGGTCCCGAGAAACATATTGAATGGTAACTTTGGGATCCTTTTATGGACCAATACTAAACGTATATTTTTATCGTATAATTGTTAAATAACTAAGCTATTCATATTATAAACTTTATTTCGACCTATGAACCATTATTATACGTTTTACCATTCTTGAATTATGCCCTGTCTATTAGTCACTACCTCCCACATTCACAGCCACATTTGGCCAAATTTTGTACAAATGTTATTTTCTATTTTATGCTACGTTGTGGTCGGTTTGATTGGTATATAATCTCAGTATGTTTGAAATATAAGGATTCATATTGCAGAGGCTGAGACTAGTGTTCTGGACTTAACTGGCTGGGCTAGGCGGAAAGCAGGACCAATCAGGACTCTAGGCTGCTCGCACGTGTATTACGCGTCCCTGGTCCGATCGATAATTCGCTGCTTCTGGTCGGCAGCTATGGACTATAACAAAAATGTATTCGATCTATCATGAAAACTGGATCAAACTCTAAGATTTCATTTCCCAATGGTTTCTTCGTAAAGAGATTTATCCGCATAATCTAACTCCAGTCGACCAGATGATGAACTTCTAGTTTTCACCCTTTAGACAAGGGTTGAATTTAGTTCCTTTCTTTTCCGTAGAGATTTTGAAAAGTACTCACAGAGGACTGTATAGACGAGTAATTGTGGTTTTAGAAATTGACTTATACACCTACTTTTCCCGCAAGCCAATTGAAAATGTCTTAAATGTTATCAAACTGACTCGGAAAACGTACCAATGTTAGATACAAGCATGACATTTCAAAAAAGGTCCTTAAAAACTCTTCAGAAGATCGATCAATGAAGCAAACATTTTAAGCGTCTTAAATGAATTATTTGTTGGAACGAGAGAAAAGCAGCTTACAGAAAAACTCGATTTGTATACAGTAGCTTCTAACCTCGAAAATAGCCACACATATTGTCCGTATGTAAAGACTAACAGGCATTTTTTAGAACACGTCCCAGTTTCATTCGGTAGAACAGAAGGAATAAACGTAAAACCATTCATTTTGTAACATGTAGCTGATCGTGACTTACCTTCAGATACATAGTTTGATGTCATCTTTAAACTTACATTTAATGCATTGAAAGGTGTCCATTTGCATCTCCATTGAATGGCATAAGCATTAACAATGCCCTATCTCAAGTCATAGTGTTATGAACGAGGACACAGGCGTAAGTAAAACCTCGGTGCCTATAATTTAAATAAAGAATGGACTATAAATATCTCTAAACTTTGATAACCGAGTTGGCTAATAAAGGCTACTGTGGATATTCAGAGTAATAACTTTAATCAATTCAAAGCCGTGTTTCCTAATTTTAACCAATATTAGAATTCACGTTTAGCTTCCGTGTGCTGATGTCAGTCTGGATCGAATGTGCACAAGATGCCACCTACCATATGACAATATCATCCGCACATTATGAGACAATCAAATGTACTTACCTACTTGCGCCAGTTACCCCTCATGGAGGAGCATAGGCCACTGCTGCTCAACAGCATTACTCATACAACTCTGTCCTGAGCGATCCTTTCCAGTTGTTATTCATCCTTTTCATATCTGCTTCCGATTCTCAGTGCACTATGCTCTTTGTTCTTCTACCTTTCCGTTACCATGCACGATTCCAAGTTAGCACTTGCCTCAAGATACAGCTTGGTGATTTCTGTAATGTATGTTCCTCTTTAACTGGAAGCTTGTTTGTTCTCTCCCACAATAAACTGTTGCTCATGGGATCCAGACAACGAACATTCAGTATCTTGACTAGATAATTATTTATAATTACTTGTACCTTTTGATGCTGGTTGTAGTAATTCTGCGAGTTTCAGGTCCGTACAGTAGGACTGTCTTGATGTTCGTATTGAAGATTCTGACTTTGATACTGGCCGAGTTCTTTTGAGTTCCATATATTCTTCATCTGTAAGAATACTGCAATTGCTTTGCCAATCCTTGTCGTAAAAGTGTCTTATTTAGAAATGTGAACATTAAATCCTGCTATTTGGAAACCGAATTTTGTTGTTTTGCGTGATATATTCCATTCTCTTGATCTACTTTCTGATTGGCTAGTAATTGATTGGTTGATCTCAAGGTCTTCCTTGAACTATCCAAGTTTGTTAGTTTGAATTAGTTTACTGGATAGCTACGTGGGAAACTAGATTCACTGAAAACTTGGTTTGTTACGTTATTGCTAGTGTCTTTAGCTTGTATCTTCATAGTCGACGATGCTATAATATATGGACGAACTTCATGCGAGTTTATGTGACTTTGTGGATGTCCACCTACTTTTTAAAAAGTAGGCGGATAAAGCGGCTAAAAAAAGGGGAAATCCGCATTATTTCCCCCGGACAGGCGACATTCTGGCTCGTTTTACCCTTTGTTTCCTCTTTCACTACCAAAGCATTTCCCCCTTTATTTCCGCTTTTTTGGTTGTCTGGGTTAGGGTTATATATATAACAAACTGCATATGAAGTCTGTAAATTAGTGTGAGGAGTTAGGAATAAGTTTTACATCTGGACGGTAAGGTTAAGAAATTAGGCTAGGGTTTTCACTACGAATTCACATAAGATAGAATACCGAAATTCTATCTAACCGTTTTGTTGAGTTCATTTTGCGCTATAATCTATCAATTATAATCTCACTGTTAAATTATACATAAATTCCGGTCGCTTGAGTTTTATTTCACTGTCGTTTCGCTATTTGTCTTCTCTTCCAGGTTGTTTCCACTTCAAAAATGTTAGCGGGTTTGTTTAGTAATTTGATACATAAGCCTGAAGTTCTGTGTCGAAAATCAATTTTTCACTTTATGTATGTTCGAAAATGTCCATACAGCACTGAACAAGATGATATCCCGTTTCATCTCATGGTTGAAGGTTATTACGACAAGGCTTCAGCCCTTGTTGAACAAAATTTGATGTCAAAACTTCAATCAAAAGCGCCAGATAATGAAAAAACAAAGATTGTTAAAGGAACGCTTAACATAATTCGGCCACCTACTCACATTTTTGAGGTTAACTTTCCACATAAAGCCGATGACGGAACGTTCAAGATCATTCAGGGCTTTAGAGCTCAACATAGTGTGCACAGGCGACCCACTAAGGGTGGCATTCGGTATAGTATGGATGTATGCAGAGAAGAAGTTATGGCTCTTGCTGCTCTGATGACCTACAAATGTGCCGTTGTAGATGTTCCGTTTGGTGGTGCCAAGGGGGGAATTAAGATAAATCCCAAAGATCACTCTCCGGCAGAATTAGAAAGGATAACCCGTCGGTTTGCACTAGAGTTGGCAAAACAAGGATTTCTTGGTTAGTTCGTATAAATTCATGTAGGTCTTCAGGTCCTGGAACTGATGTTCCTGCTCCGGATATGGGTACTGGACCCCGGGAGATGAGTTGGATTGCGGATACGTATGCAAACACCGTAGGTACGTTCAAATTAATCGTTAATTAGTGTTTTGCGCATTATTGGTAATTTCATATTAGTTTGTTTAGACACATCTTTTCTGTTCTTTCCAGGCTTCAAACATATTACTTCTAACGGTTTTGAAACTTCATTGCTTTTTTGTAGGTCACAACGATATGCACAGTCATGCTTGTGTAACAGGAAAGTCTATCGCTATGGGTGGTATTCACGGTCGCATTTCTGCAACAGGACGCGTAAGTCATCGTCTGATAATCCACCTGTTAACCGTACTAAGTTTACACAAATATTAACTTTGCAATAGAAAAACTCGTAAACATCTTTGTTTTAGCAGTAATTTGCAAGCTCTTTTCTGTTTTGTATTGCAATATCAGTGACCATACATTGAGGTTGATTACGAACTTCCATGTTCAACGTTTTATTGTTAGCTGCTGCATTTTTGTTGTTGATAACTTTAACTTTTCAGGGCGTTTATCATGGGATAGAAAACTTCTTAAATAACCCAAAATATGCAGATGCTATTGGTTTATCCCCGGGGCTGAAGGATAAAACTTTCATTGTTCAGGGATTCGGGAATGTTGGTTTGCATACAATGCGTTATCTTGTACGAGCTGGTGCAAAATGTATTGGTATTGCTGAAATCGACGGACAGATTTACAACGCAGATGGTATAGACCCACGAGAGCTCGAAGATTGGCAAATTGTAAGTTTTATTGTCTTATTTTTTGATATCCTGTTGTAACAAACGTTTTGTCTACTAATTCTTGAAGTTTACCTTTAGAAAGTTTTCTCTGAAGCAATCTTATTTGACCAGTGGTTTCGTAACTTTGAACATGAGTTTCTCATCTAAGGGTCTGCAGTTCATTGTTACTTGTGGCGTCCATTGATCGAATATTTAAATTTTTAATTCTAGGGTTTATTCATGTTCATTATCATGATGCTTCATCTATGCAGTTTCCTTTACTGGGAACATAGTGTGTGACATACAAATAGTAAAACTGTTTGTGACCTACTCGAATATGCCAAACGAGCATGTGGCTCATCACTCGTTATAGCTATGTAACGCCTCCAAATGCTCTGATATGGCTGAGGGTGTGGATAGTTTACTCTTCCTGTTGAAATGCTCTCATATGGTTATGCATATACAACCAGTACCAGGGAAGTTCTACTCACTGACTTATCGCTATGGGACTGTTTTTAAGAAAACCACCTACTTCGGTATGGGCACCCAAGTAGTATTCCAACCCACACGAACTAAGTAACGACTGCAACTAGATAAACTATTTATGCTTTTACTCCCATCCTGGCAAATTATACTCGAAACTATTTGTAATTAGTCATTTTTACATTGCACCACTTGCCTGTCTCTTCAATCACACTTAGTGTATTCCTTTATCCTTCAACTCATGTAGCAGCTCACCTATGGTAGAAATCCTATATTATTTGAACGATCTCAAGTCACTGACTGGTCAAAGGTTGAGAGCTAGCACCGGACACGAGTTCTGAACACACCTATGCCACTCAAACTAGCCTTCTTTCTACAAGCACACACTAATCCAGATCGGACAACAGATAGGGTTGTCTATGTCTTTAGAAGGTCTCAACATTGACGTCTGTTGCCTATCCAACATCTGTATTCAACACCTTAGTGAAAAACTAAACTGGCTCTCCATCTGTTGTTTCAAAAGCTTATTTCGTGTATGGTTATCCAGGGACTATGTGACGTCTTCATCCGGTTTTTGTAGCGTTGGCTTGCTTTACGATGATACCCAATTTATGCAATCCGCACATAATCAGTGTCCATATGTATGGCGTGTACTTTCCATCTTCTAAGTGCATAGTACTTGTACAGGACTTGGAGAATTCTTAACTTGAGTTCACTCTTGGTAGTGAACAGATAGAAGTAGTGGAGAAGTTCATGTATCTGGGTAGCTGCATAAATGCTGCTAGTGGCATGAATGATGAAATCAGTTCACATATAGGGAAGACCAGAGCAGTTTATGCCAATTTGGGCCATTTATGGTGTTAGTGTGACTGTAAAGGGTTGGATCTGTAATGCGTCGATAAGAGTAATTATATGGTATGGTTGTGAAACCTGATCTCGAAGTTGAGGATGTTAAACGACTCTCTGTGTTTGATCGTCGTTGTCTTTGGAAGTTTGCTGACATCCAGTGACACGCCATGTTAGTAGCACAGAGGTTCATCAACGTGTATTTGGGCACAGCGATGATAACTCATTTGATTTGACCATTTCGAATCACTGACTTCGGTGAATTGTACATGTGCTACGAATTTTGTCTCAGCAAATTCCACATCGTGTATTATTTGCTGACGCAAGGACTGATTGGAAAATGCGAAGGTGTTGTTGGTTTTTGACGTAGTACTGGAGTATGAAAGAAAGCTGTACAGGACCGGCGTCCGTTGTTTCTTCACGATTCCGTTCAAAGTCCTTGAGGCGATACGACACGGTGTTCAGAGTAGAATCCAGTAGCGATCATTCTGTAGCTCTTACTTTCTTCATCTAAGTAAGAGGAACTCCCTAATTGAATCCTCTATGTGGTTGTATTTTGCTCAACTGAACTGCTTCTATTATTATTATTATTATTATTATTATTATTATTATTATTATTACTATTTCATACTCATGCATTAATTTCTATTCACTGTTGTTCTTTTTTATTATACTCATCGTTTCTCTATCTCTTCACAATCTGATATTTATTGTGTGCCACACGTATAATTTTGGTCCCTCTATGTATTAGTGTTTATGTGTTTAAATAAATAAATAAAATAGATGTAATATACTATTACCTAGGTGCCAATTCGAAAATAGGTGATTGTGTAGATAGATTATGACATAGTTCATATTTCAAATTTCCACTTCATGAGATAACCTTGGCTATGTATGAAGTTTCGACACGTGACTAATCCGCTCATGTCGGTAAGAACTTACTGAACTCTAGCGATATAGTCAACTCATTCGTTGACCAGACACTTGGGTAAGAGCAATATTTAAGATGTTTTGAATAGTGATAATGCCCGGTTGCTCAAACCGAAGCAGGTAGGTGGGTTTCCAAATGTGGGACTTAGTGGTGGAAAGTTGAACGTCCTTACTAATAAACCACTACTCAACAGAACGAAATACAATTGTAATCAGAGTTTACATCTATGGGAATTCCATTCATAGTTTGCGTTACTTCATATAACTTGTCGTAATATTCCACAAAAAACTTTTCCCATCAGTTAAATAGTTTATGTATGAGTAATAAATACCTTTAGTAGCTATTATTTTGGGGATCCTATTTGTAATACTACTGGAATTCTCGTAACGTCGATATATGCGTTCGTTGTACTCTTAACATATTCCATAGAGTCATAAGTAGTTCACAAACATAAACACCAAAGAGTCATCTGCATACGACTCACGTTTTTTCTCCTCAAAATTAAGTCTAAAGCGCCGGTTCTTTTGGATTGATAGGTAGGATATTTTCATGGGTTTGTAAATTGCATTTTTATTATTTAATAATCAGTATACATCTGTCTAATTTGTTTATCACATTGATTCAGCATTAGTTACTGTCTTGCCTGCTGTCTATACTGAAGGTCTGTCGGTATCGTCTAAGCGTCTGTCATTTTATTTTATTTGCTTTTGTTATGAATCAGTTTTCTGATTGATACATATTTTACGTGTTACTTAAAACTTTCTAGACATCTTTCTATCTCGGTACCAGTGGCGGAGGTTGCTCCAGTGTAAATAGGAGAACTTGTGGATCGTGAAAGCGGCAAACTGGCTTCTTCACTACGAAGAACGATATACAATTCCATCTCCGGTTCATACTTTGACCAAGCCCAGCATTAAAAATCTAGCTGCCTTTAAGGCATTATATATATATATATATATATATATATATATATATATATATATATATATATATATATATATATATATGGTTTCCTCTTGTACCAACATTTATATGTTCAAATAAATAATAATAAGGCATGATACCCCGTCTAAAAAATTATGTAAGTGACTTGCTCTTCCGAAGAAGTCTGGCTTCTGTTAGTTACAGTATTAGCTTTCACTATTTTTAGGCGTGCTATATTTGTTTTGTCAAAACTTCTGTTTTTATACTTCACGATAGGCAAATGGTACGATTGTTGGCTTTCCACATGCAAAACCATATACAAAAGGTTCTCTTCTTTTCGAAGAATGTGATATTCTTATTCCTGCGGCAAATGAAAAGCAAATCCATAGTGGCAACGCCGATAAGATCAGAGCAAAATTAATTGGGGAGGGTGCAAATGGTCCCACTACACCAAAAGCTGATAAAGTTAGTTCTTTTGCGAGCTTATTTGTTGTTTCATAAACAAACTTCTGTCTAGATACAGAATTAATCATTTGGCAACTAATTCACTAAATATGGTGCTCATATTTCATGGCATTTTTTAAAATTAAGTTCATAAATTACGTTTTCGTCATCCCACAAATCACAGTTTTGTTAGCTAGTCCACTGTATTCACTAGGTCTTTTACACACTTCGTTTGCTAGATTTGAATTTCTTGGTTGGCGGTATGCCAAATCAAAACCTGCTTCGGTCTGAGCACCCGGGTAGTATCACAGCACACACACACACAAATATGGTGTGGCGCATATATATTTGGTGCCCTCTTGTACCAATATTTATGTGTTGAAATAAAATAAAATAAATGCTAAATCATAGATTTAAGTTCAGTTCGACTGTAGATATTTCGTATTTAATTCCATTCCAGATACTGCGGGAGAAGAATAAACTGGTTATTCCAGATTTGTATCTGAATGCTGGTGGTGTTACTGTCTCGTATTTTGAATGGCTTAAAAATTTAAATCACGTGAGTTATGGTCGGTTAACCTTTAAGTACGAACGAGATTCCAACTATCAGTTACTCAGTAAGTTATTTCATCTTCATAAATAATCGAAAACACAAGTACTATTTTTAAAGTATATTTTACGTTAATTAACTATTAAAAGGAGTAATATGGTCTTTTTACGTCATAATCTACCTTGAATTAATACTTCTCGTACCTAATGCTCATTGGGTTGCCGTCCAGTATGTATTTTACTTCAATCATGAAGGTGTTTCTGATAATCGACTTTTTCGTGAGTTAATAACACGAAAATAAAACCGACAAGTTGCTTTACTGTTGCCAGTTTTTATTTAGCAGCGCAACTTACTATTAACCATAGCACGTGAAATTACAAATTCACTGTACAAATGGTAGACAGTATGTTTAAATTATTGATGGAATCCACTAGTCAGTAATAATATGTTCTCATACTCATTTATTTTAGGTCATACCAGCTCTTAATATCATACTCAAGGCTCATTTACTACGGACTTACTCGTGAATTATGTTTAGATATAACATTTTTGGCAAAGTCTATAAAATCGCCCGACCAGTTTTTATTTGTGGTATAGAGAATGTTATTTCTAGTAAGCCATGATATCATCATGTCGATTGAAGAGTATGTATACGCTTTCTCTGTATAGGGGAATTTAGGTAAATGTCTTGCAGACCTCGGAAATGCCTCCTGACCGTTGTTGCCACCTTGACGTGGTGGTCGGGCTTACCTATCGTGATGAAGCAACCGAGCTATACTGACTGGAACAACTGTTCCTCTTCTTGGTACTGACCTATAATCTTATCAATCAATCAGTTAGAAATAACTGCTGGGAGTTGTGGGTCGATAATCTACTTCCAGGGCTTGACGTTGTGAGAAACAGCTTAACCGTCCATTATTCAGCAGCAATCAATGGCAGACGAGCAAAATACCCTGTTAACTCAGGTCAGATTAAGCAGGCTGACAAACAGGAAGCAGAATACGATGACGAGTTTTGATTACTCAAACCAACTAAGGTTTTATCTGATTTATGAATGAAATGTAATCTTACATACTGATTTTAATAATTGGTTTTTCACGTTTCTAAGGTAAAACTAAGAACCCCACTTAGTAACAACAGTTTAACTCTTTCATTTCTGTCTCTGATGTCCATTTAGTGCCTGCCAGTTCATCGAGAACTATCTAGAAAACAGTAGTCATACATGAAAGCACCAGTTTAAGTTACTGAGTTTTACAGTAACACAGAAAATCAGGAAAGATAAGAGAAATATTGAATCAAAAAATAGGAGGGGGTAGACTGACGTGGAAAAAAATAGGTTCCGAATTGTGAAAAGCTTGAGATTTGAATATTTGGGATAGCTAATTAGAGTTAAAATTGAATCTTGTTTTTGAAACCTGGAAGTGTGTATATGCTAGTTTCATATTTGAGGTTGGAATTCTAGGTGCCTCAAGCTGTAGCTGGTAGCTGTTGTCATATTTTGAATGTTAATCGAATTTTCCGCTCACCACTTTCCATTCCAATGTGGCCAGTAAAGAGAAATTAACATTTAACTCATTTACTTCACATTTTTATCCAGAGATAAATTTATTTACCTTGTTTTTTTAAATTACAGATAGTGTACAACAGTCTCTAGAGAAGAAGTTCGCTGACAAAATACCGATAACACCATCCGAAGATTTTCAGCTTCGCATTGCGGTAATTTGTTATTTTTGGTCTCTTGTTTTTGTCATGTTATCAAAAGTAAAATTATTTGGAAAGTATGCTATCTTGTTATTAGACCATCTATTGTATGCAAATTCTTCCTGGAAATTGTATTCATATGAATCATAGCCTGTTAAAGTATTTGTATTAGATCTAGCTTACATAAATAATCTATCTGTAGTTGCGCCACACTTGAATTACATTAAATTTGATTTGTTGAGCACTGTTGTTTAGTGTTCGGCGTGCTACAATGGCCCATACTTATTCAGTGATGGATTCTTGTCTCTTTAATATGTGTACACCTTGAGTAATTTATTAATAAAGTTTATTGTGCATGTTTGAGGCTGTTTAACTGCAGTTTCATAACATTTATCCATTGCAATTGACAATTCCTTGTTATACATTTTTTGAATGATCTACAGACTACGGTTTAATAATGTACTTATATAAACCTTGTAACGATGAGGCTTCTTACCTGTAAGGTGACATGTCTTAATTTATATTGTATTTGTGTAACCTAATGTTGGATACTTAGTGCTAAAGTTACTCTTTTCAACTCAAATGATTTCAATTGATAGGTCTTTGTAGTAATACTCTGTCAATTTTCGGGTTATGTCCATCTCTGTATATCATCTAAAAGGATTGGGAGTTTAGACGGTTGGTTAGTACAGAAAACTTTTACAGTATATGGAGTAAATCTGAAATAATGTTTTAATGAAACCGTTTTTGTCCGTCTTATGTGTAATGATAGGTTTGCTTTCATCTATTCCAGGTTGTCTTTGGAAACTAAACTATAGTTTGGGTCAAGGAGTTGCCTTTTAGCTTTAGGATAAAATAACTTTGATAGGCTTCGATTACATTTCAGGTTACCGGTGTGTATGACTGACAAGTAGATCGACGTAGAACCTAGAAAAAATGTTAGCCGAAGTTACCATAACACGTAATAGTGAGATAAAATTAACATGATTAATAGTGAAACATTCGAAATAATAGTCGTATCAATGATAATGTGGAAAGATTAAACGTTGAAAGACTTATTTCGAGAAGGGTTGAATTTGACGAATAAAAAGTTTAAAATAATGTTAAAGCTTACATTTAAGGGAGAACACAGGGCGGATGCATTTGTGCCACTTTGACCCAAAGTCGCCAACCATTGGTTTTGGTTATCTAGCGGACCTCGACCAGAACATGTGGGTCTGTCAACTCAGCTTAGTTTAATAGTCAGTGGTTTCGCAAATTTGATGACATGTCTTTGGTGTGTCTATCCCTATTTCTCTACCAGACAATATCGCACTTCGAGGTAAGCTGTGATAAAACATACATAAAACATACCACAGTCGTTCAAGATTCACAACCCCATCTACACTTAGTATCCTATGCCTAGTCTTGCGATTGTTCACTTGGTCGTTCCACAATGCATGGAGAATTCTTTGAAAGCAACTATGGTCAAATATCCACAGCCTACATATGTTTTTTTACTCTCAAACCCATATAATAATGCCTGGTTAAACTGGTATGCTGTATATTCGCCATTCAATAAGCCTGCGTCACAAGTAGCTCAATCTGGCAAAAGCCAAGCAAGTTTTCGAAATCCATGTCGGAACTTCGTGCCCCTAAATCATAGAATAAACCGATCAATACTTGCTGGATCTCAGTGATCCTTCAACGGTTTTCATTCCGTGATCTAAACTATAATCGAATCACATAGTTGTTCTGTTGAATGGTTTTGATGAGTCTAGAAATCTAACAAAATTCTCTTTTGATACAAATGTACTAATCAAGCTTTTAGTAAATCACTGGGATTTACAAAATTGATTACATATTCTGTTATTTATAGCCTCGAAAACTGCTGAGCCCTTTCTAAAGCTTTTTGATATCCCCTGTATTTGATCGTATTGATGTTAATATGATACTAGTTTCAATTCTCGTATTTTATTTTCCAAGACACTTGCTTTTAATACGATAATCCACTTACAGAATACGCCCGACCGTTGTTGCTACCTTGACGTGGTGGTCGGGCTTACCTATCGTGATGAAGCAACCGAGCTATACTGACTGGAACAACTGTTCCTCAAGGTCCTACCACGTCAGGAAGGTCGGTTGAAGAGCGGTAAGACTAAAAGCAACAAACCCAAGGTCCGAAGGCGAAGTCGTACTGCTGACTGTACAGAGGTGTGACAGCAGTAAGGTGTTTCCTTCAGAAAACCAGCATGACAGCGATGCTGCCTTCCCACAAGGATGGGTGGGGTTAGAAAAGGTCAACCCTAAAAATGCACACCTCGCCTTATCCCACGGATATCCGTCTCCGGCGGTAAGGTCTCAACAAGTACGGAGCTAACACAAAAATTGCCCATAAAAAGGTCGTGTGTGACCGACCTCAAGCAGTTGTCCCTTGGGCACTGCGGTCACGCTCTGAGGTCACTAAGACCACTTCTAATCCGATTTCCTTTTCAGGTACCTCCAGAAAAACCCTTCCACGGTGTGGGCAACCGGGAAGTGATAACCGCCCTCATACCTCTAACAGCACTCAAGACCACTGGATTCATAATCAACCTCCCTCTTCAATTCCTATTATTCCTCCTACATCGACTTTCACCTCTAAATCTCCTCTTTCGGCTTCCTGCTCAAGTGTCACCATAGCCGACGATTCTAGTGCTCAAAACACTGTCCCAGGTCTACTGAAACCCCGCTCCAAACTACACATTGGAGCCTTCAATGTACGAACTCTATGTCAAATCGGTCAACAGGCTTCCTTGGCTAGAACCCTAGAATCTCGTACCATTGATGTGTGCTGTGTCTCCGAAACACGCATACAGGATACCAGTGTGGTCATTCACTTGACCTCACCTCGGCAAAACGGAGAGCCAACGAGATACACCCTCCGTGTATCTGGTGACCCGATGGCCAGTTCTCGTGGACTGGCAAGAGTAGGGATAGCACTACGCATGAGGGCTGAACAAGCACTGTTAGAGTGGATCCCCGTCAACAGTCGTCTATGTGCTGTCCGGCTAAACGGCTCCGTAAGAACTCGGAAGGATAGGGACACACGTCGTTGCCTTTTTGTCGTTTCTGCCTACGCTCCCACCGACTGCAGCTCAGATGAAATGAAAGATGAATTTTACAGAAAGCTATCTGAACTTCTTCAGAAAGCTAAACGTTCAGACATAGTACTCGTAGCAGGTGACTTTAATGCCCAGATAGGTAGTCTAAACCAAACAGAAAGGCATTTAGGTGGATATTTTAGTATTCCGACACAGCGAACAGATAATGGTGATCGTCTGTTGCAACTATGCTCAGACAATCGTTTATTTTTAGCAAACACAAATTTTAAGCATAAGGAGAGACATCGTCTAACATGGCGACCCCCTACACCAAACCAACGATGGACTCAAATAGACCATATTGCCATCAGTCATCGTTGGAGAGGGTCGGTACGAGATTGTCGCTCATTCTGGAGTACCTGCTTGGACTCCAACCACGCCCCAATACGGGCACGCATCTGCTTGCGCTTCACTTGACGTAAAAAAGCCACATTCAAAAGACCCGTTAGAACTAAGTTGAGTGACGAGAAAACCAAAAGTAGGTTCCAGGAACAACTGAGGTCACAATTAGGTAGTTTTGAAAACGAGGCTGACCCAGAGGTTGCTTGGAAAGGCATACAATCAGTTGTGGAAACAGCAGTGACATCTATTAGTGACTTAACCCACAGAGTTACAAAGAACCAGTGGATTTCTTCAAGGTCTATCACACTGATGGATTCTCGAAAACTCGTCCCATCAGGTTCTGAACATGATAAAGAGCGTAAAGAAATCAGATCTAGGTTTAAAAAAGTCTAAGGAACGACCGTGAGCAGTGGTGGGTAACGAAAGCAAAAGAGATGGAAAAGGCGGCGACTATAGGGAACACAAGACAACTCTACAGACTAATAAAAGAAACTGGAATTAATAAGTCAAGTGTAAGTGAGATTATTTCGGAAAAAGACGATACTCTCATCTATTCCCAGTCCAGACGTTTAGAACGATGGGCGGAATACTTTAGGGGACAGTTCAACTGGCCTTCAGCTACTCTACAACTACCGTCCATTTCCAGACAGTGTGAATGGGACATTGAAGTAGGTCCCTCAACTCTAGCAGAATTCAAAAGGCTATAGTTAATCTGAAACGAGGAAGGGCAGCTGGTCCAGATGAATTGGCTCCAGAAGTCTTTAAGGATGGTGGTCCAATTTTAGCGGTTAGGTTGACTAATATTTTAGCTGAGATCTGGGAATTAGACGTTATCCCATCTGACTGGTCGAAATCACTTATCGTCCCAATATATAAGAAAGGATCAAAATCATCTTGTGACAACCACAGAGGGATTAGTTTAACAAATATAGTATCTAAAATACTAGCCTCAATAATAATCAGACGCCTAACTAAGACTCGTGAACTGCAAACACGAGAAAACCAAGCTGGCTTCAGACCTGGTCGTGGCTGCATCGACCACATATTCACCATTCGTCAGGTTCTAGAACATAGGCATACTTATCGGCGTCCGACAATGGTGGTCTTTCTTGACTTAAAAGCAGCATTTGACTCGGTAGACCGCGAGATTCTGTGGCAGTGTCTGTTATTGAAAGGCGTACCTCAGAAGTACATAAACCTTGTGAAGGCTCTTTACTCGAACAGTACTAGTCGAGTCAGCGCTTATGGCGAACTGTCATCTACTTTTACAACCTCAAGTGGTATCCGTCAAGGCTGTCCACTTTCTCCAATTCTGTTTAACTTCATCATAGACCTACTGATAGAAATAACATTCTCGTCTACTGAATTCTCGCGTATTGATCTCCTACCAGGAGGTCCACTTATCGAATTAGAATACGCAGATGACATAGTCCTGTTTGGTGAAGACGCTGACAAAATGCAGAGTCTTTTGGTAGCACTAAGCAACAATGCCAGAATGTTTGGAATGCGCTTCTCTCCCTCTAAATGCAAGTTGTTGCTTCAGGACTGGTCTGCATCAACACCTGAATTAAGGATAGGGAGTGAGGTAGTCGAACGCGTTGACAACTTCACTTATCTTGGAAGTCTGGTCAGCCCTAATGGGTTGGTGTCTGATGAAATGTCAGCACGGATTCGAAAAGCTCGTTTGGCTTTTTCCAACTTACGTCACCTTTGGCGAAGGCGAGATATCCGTCTATCAATAAAAGGACGAGTATACTGCGCGGCAGTCCGTTCTGTTTTACTTTATGGCAGCGAAGCATGGCCTTTAAGAGTAGAAGACACTTGTAAGCTACAAGTATTTGACCACAGATGCCTTAGAAATATTGTTGGCATCTGTTGGGATCACCGGGCAAGTAATAGTAAGGTTAAACGCAGAGTATTAGGGAATGATGGTAAATCAGTTGGTGAGGTTGTTAATCTTCATCGACTGAGATGGTTGGGCCACGTGTTACGTATGCCTGAACACCGATTACCACGACGTGCAATGCTAAACGGTGTTGGAGATGGTTGGAAGAGAATTAGGGGCGGCCAAACCAAAACGTGGCATCAGTGCTTGAAGACACTAACCTCTAGTCTGAGCCATGTTGGTAGATGCAGACTACTTGGTTGAGGTCCGCGTGACTTTCGTAACCGATGGTTGGAGACTCTGAATGACATGGCTCAGAATCGATCACAATGGCGTCGGTGCATACATTCGGTGTCTTCCCTTAAACTAAGAGATCGAAATCGCTTCATATCTTTCTTTCTACGAACTAATTCTATATTCTGGTACTCTATCCTTATATGCAATCTTTCTCTTATATATTACCACCTTTAACCTAACCACTCCCATGAATCCGGTGTTCATCTTGCTGTGCTAACGAGGTATGGCAACCTGGACCGATGCATATATGTGCCTGGTCCTACGTTGTAGCTGACTGATTGACTTACAGAATACAATGGTCAATTTGCATCTTACGATTATCATTATTTGTACTTAGTCTAACTTTTTAAATTTAATAATAATATCTAGTTTACTTAATTTGCTTTTTCATTAACATTTCAGGGGGCATCTGAACGCGATATTGTTCACTCTGGTCTGGAGTATACTATGGAGCGATCTGCTAAGGTAAATTTACACCCACTTATTTTTATAGTGTGATTCAGTGTGATAATTACATTTAGAACAATTATTTCATGTTTTAGATGTCATCAGAATAGAAGTACCATCCAATATATTACTGATTGGTATCCGGTTAATTTATAGTTCTACGTATATCCTCCTTATTCTTTAAATTCCGAAAGGTTTAGTTAAAGCAGATGATCAAGAGTACTTAAACCTTAGTTTTTTCTGTTATGGCTTCTGCCCCTGTCAATTATCACGTGACAAAACCGTTAATCAGAATACCGCATTATATGACCTCATTCCTGTGCTAATCTAGTAGCCTTATGTCAACTCTGAATCCTTAGTGGTCCTCAAAATAGTTATTTATCGCATAGCCCTGCCCTTTGAGTCTAGAACATAATCTCAACCTCCACTGTATGGATAATATATTTCAGACATACGTCGTTTATATACAGGCAAACCAGACCACACCATAAAATAGAAAATAACAGTTATACAAGATTAAACCAAAAGTGGCTATGAGTGTGAGAGATTAACTAATCGATTGGTAATAATTTGAGAATACTAAATCGTATAATAGTAGTCAATAGGTCAGATGAAAGCTTATGATAAAAGGAACATGAATTTACAAAAAAACTATTTACATAATAGTTATCCAATAAGAATATATGTGATAATGGTCCATAAATAATTCCTAGCAGTTACCACTCATTTATTCTTCGTTCGGATTTAACAGTTTCAGCCTTTGTTAGGGGTCAAGAGTCACAAGCATAACTGCAGCAGCAATTTATATTGTTAAAAGAAGTCACTCATTTCTCTGATTAGGCTATTTCGGTTATTTTCATTGTACAGAGGCAAAATAAATAGACTTTGGAGATAAAAAGATGTATTTGAAAATATGACTTTTATTACATTTTACGCTAAATAGACTGATATTTCACGTTGGATTATGCTTGATTAAGCACTGTTGAATCACATTTAGATGTCATTTTGATATCGTCTGACATGTGGGTCTTGAACATTTATTTCATTGGTTATCGGCTATAACTCTAGTATGTTTGCTTTTGGAGTTGCGCCCACACACTAGATCTCAAACATTCCTCCTTTGTCTGTCTGATATTCAACTAAACCAATATGCTATCGTAGTTGTATAAACGCGAATATGAACACATACCAAAACAAAAATTGATTTTTATCAACCAACCACTCCTAGTTAATTAGATTTATTGTTTCAAAAACGAAAGCAAAATACTAAAATTGAAATATCTAATTGATCATTGTTTGATCTAACATCATGTACATTGTAGTTCTACCAGAGCAGTATGAAGACGTAGTTAATGTCAAAAATGTGATGTATTTGCATTATACGTTACGAACAATATGGTCACATATAATTGGCAAAGCAGTTATAAAAATTAGTGAAATTCAGTTGGATAAAATGTTAACTTTCATTTCAGTCAGTCAGTATAACATAGAACTTCGTACGTACGTAAATCAGTTCGAGTTGCCACACCACATTAGCACAGAGATGCAGTGGTCAATTAAAATCCCGTAGTGGTAGAGGTAATAAGAGTATAAGCAGTAATCGGGAAGATTAGGGTTTGGAGATGTTATTTAAAGAGTATAATCCAGTGAAATAAATTTGAAAAGAGAAAAAATGAAAGGGACATGAAGAATTCAGAAGATTAGAATTTGGGAGAACACAAAGAGTGGATGCACCTGTGCCATTGCAAATGATTTTGAGCCATGGCATTCAGGGTCTCTAACCATCGGTTGCTATCATCTCGCGGTCCCCAACCAGGTAGTCTACACCTACCGACATGACTCAGACCACTTGTCAGTGACTTCATGGACTTGTGCCATGTTTTGGTCTGGCCACCCCTAGCTTTCTTCCAACCTACTCCTATACAACTGAACATCGCACATCCAGGCAGTCGGTGGTTGGACATACGTAACACGTGTCCCAGCCATTTCAACTGATGAGGTTTCACTACTTCATCAATTGATTTGCCATCCTTACCTAGTACCCGTTTCCTAACAACTGTGTTACTTACTCGATGGTCCCAGGATATACGAGCAATGTTTCGAAGACACCTATGATCAAATACTAGTAACCTACGGATATCGTCTACTCTTACCGGCCATGTTTCACTGCCATAAAGTAGGATCGAACGAACTGCTGCGCAGTAAACACGTCCTTTGTTTGATAGATGGATATCTCGCCTACGCCATAAATAACGCAAGTTGGCAAAAGCTAGTCGAGCCTTCTGTATCCGTGCTGAGATTTCGTCACACACCAGACCACAAGGGCTGATGAGACTTCCAAGATAAGTGAAGTGATCGACGCGCTCAATTACTTCACTCCCTATCACTAGTTCGGGTGTCAATGTAACCCAATCCTGATGCAACATTTTGCATTTCGAGGGAGAGAATCGCATGCCGAACATGCTTTCATTGTTGCTTAGAGTGGTCAGAAGACTCTACATGTTGTCAGCATCTTCACCAAATAAAACTATGTCATCAGCATATTCTAAGTCAACAAGTGAACCTCCCGGTTGAAGTTCAACCCCTGGAAATCTAGACGAGGAAATTGTTATCCCTAAAACTACGTCAACGACAAAGTTGAACAAGATTGGTGAGAGTGGACAGCCCTGACGAACACCACTTTGAGGTAATCAATTCTGATGACAGTTCGCTATAAACTCTCACTCTACCAGTTGTGTTCGAGTAGAGAGCCTTTATAAGGTTAATGTACTTTTTTAGTACTCCTTTCAGTGACAAACACTGCCACAAAACCTTACGATCAACAGAGTCGAATGTCGCATTAAGGTCGAGAAATACAACGATTGTGGGGCGTCTGAATGTGTGTCTATGTTCTAGAACCTAACGTATTATGAATATCTGGTCTGTACAACCACGTCCAGGTCGAAAACCAGCCTGGTTTTTTCTAGTCTGCTCTTCACGAGCTTTAGTTAGGCGTTGAAGTATTATTGAAGCGAATATTGTAGACACTATATTAGTCAAGGTGATTACTCTGTGATTGTCACAAGAGGACTTTTGTCCTTTCTTACAGACTGGTACAATCAGTGATTGAGACCAGTCAGATGGGATTACGTCCAGTTCCCAAATTCTACCTGAGACCTCAGTTAATCTCACTGCTAATACTGGACCACCATCCGTAAAAATCTCAGGAGTAAATCTGTCAGGGCCTGCTGCTCTCCTTCGCTTCAGATTTCCTATCGGTTTTCCAACTTCATAAAGAGTTGGAGGACTTACATTAACTTGCCATTCAGGTTGACTGGAGATCAATTAAATTTCTTTGTTTACCATTTCAAAACGCCTCGATAAGTGTACTTATTACTATATTTTTCGAAATGTATAGAGTGAATGCACCTTATTTGTCAGATCAACATTTCTTTTCACTGGTCTGTTAAGTTTGATGAAAGGGACTAATTGTTTCATATCATGTTAAACCTGCACTAAATCTGTCAACTTAATTCCGTTTTCTTAGTACGACACGTATGTTGTCAGTAAATCAGCCTGAATAACATTTATTAGGTATATTTTAGTCATTACATCAGATGTAAAGTTCACTACCACTCTGTTATCACTTCAAGAGGTAATTATCAATCTCTCTCGCTCTTTATATAGAGTCCATTTTGTTATATCCTAGTGAAGATTACATTTCGAGTAACGTCTGAGACCTATTAATGGACTAATATTATTAATATATTCTTATGGTATAAATATTCAGTAACTAGATTATGTATATCTATATTCCCCTTGTTATAAGCTTTATTTCGACCTATATATTATTATTGTACGATTTACAGTTCTTAAGCTATGCTCAGTTTATTGACTACTGCCTCTCACATTCACAGCCACTTTTTGGCTTTATTGTATTTGAATGTTATTTCCTATTTTGTTCTGCATTGCGGTTTGTTTGTTTGGTATATAAACCCAGTATGTTTGAAATAAATGATTCGCATAGTGAAGGCTGTTATTGGCATTCTGGACTCAGCTGGACGGGCTAGGCGAGCAACGGACCAATAGGACGCTAGGCTGATCAGACCGGCCGAACGTCATTGGCGTAGTAGAGGACAAGAGCGAATAAGTCGCATTTCGATTGGCGAATAGATTACGTGATAACAAGCGGTTCATAAAGTCACAACACATTGGTCTAATGGAAACTAGTTATTTGGGCGAAAATAAAATAAAATCGTTATTTCATTTTATGAAATTAATCCTATTCCTTAGGTACCCTTACAATCGTTATTTCTCCGGTTTCATAATCAACTAATTCTAAAGAATGTTTTATAGATATTATTTCTTGTTGTTAATATACTTTACTCGTTTGTTAGTAATTTTAATTTATTTTTATCATGTTACAGCGCATCATGAATATTGCGAATGCCTACAACCTTGGATTAGATGTTCGTACAGCTGCATATATCAGTGCAATTGAGAAAATATACAATGTCTACCTGGAATCTGGCTTTGTCTTCACTTAATTGTATCGTGCAACTTCATGTTTTTATGGTCGAAATTACAATTACAGCATAACAAAAAGGAATACACATCATTTGTATCAATAAAAGATATTCAACTGGCAGTTCTTTTATGTAATCAAAATAAAATATCTTTTATAGGCATTGGAAGTAATTTAGTTTTGTTTGTTTACTAAGATATGAGAATGCGTTGAATTTTTTCTAACTTTCCAACGTAGTCACGACTTCAATAATCCGTATATATATAAAGCATAGCGAGCATCAGCGAAGTCACACTTGAAGGAGCAGCTCTGGAAGAGGTGTAAACTTTCACGTACCTGAGAAGCATCATCGATGGATAAGGAGGATCTGATGCAGAGGTAAAGGCAATGATTGACAAAGCAACGGATGCATTCCTACAGTTGAAGAATATATGGAACTCAAAAGAACTCGGTCAGTATCAAAGTCAGAATCTTCAATACGAACATCAAGACAGTCCTACTGTACGGACCTGAAACTCGCAGAATTACTACAACCAGCATCAAAAGGTACAAGTAATTATAAATAATTATCTAGTCAAGATACTGAATGTTCGTTGTCTGGATCCCATGAGCAACAGTTTATTGTGGGAGAGAACAAACAAGCTTCCAGTTAAAGAGGAACATACATTACAGAAATCACCAAGCTGTATCTTGAGGCAAGTGCTAACTTGGAATCGTGCATGGTAACGGAAAGGTAGAAGAACAAAGAGCATAGTGCACTGAGAATCGGAAGCAGATATGAAAAGGATGAATAACAACTGGAAAGGATCGCTCAGGACAGAGTTGTATGAGTAATGCTGTTGAGCAGCAGTGGCCTATGCTCCTCCATGAGGGGTAACTGGCGCAAGTAGGTAAGTACATTTGATTGTCTCATAATGTGCGGATGATATTGTCATATGGTAGGTGGCATCTTGTGCACATTCGATCCAGACTGACATCAGCACACGGAAGCTAAACGTGAATTCTAATATTGGTTAAAATTAGGAAACACGGCTTTGAATTGATTAAAGTTATTACTCTGAATATCCACAGTAGCCTTTATTAGCCAACTCGGTTATCAAAGTTTAGAGATATTTATAGTCCATTCTTTATTTAAATTATAGGCACCGAGGTTTTACTTACGCCTGTGTCCTCGTTCATAACACTATGACTTGAGATAGGGCATTGTTAATGCTTATGCCATTCAATGGAGATGCAAATGGACACCTTTCAATGCATTAAATGTAAGTTTAAAGATGACATCAAACTATGTATCTGAAGGTAAGTCACGATCAGCTACATGTTACAAAATGAATGGTTTTACGTTTATTCCTTCTGTTCTACCGAATGAAACTGGGACGTGTTCTAAAAAATGCCTGTTAGTCTTTACATACGGACAATATGTGTGGCTATTTTCGAGGTTAGAAGCTACTGTATACAAATCGAGTTTGAGCCATATCTGATAACGTCTCTAGTCACTGTGTAGCACCATCTCTCAAACCCCAAACAGGGAGTCGTGAAGGACCAACACAAGCCAGTCCTTTGCAGCTTTCTTTCATACCACGACACCATGTCATGCACTGACCACCTCTCCGCTTATTCCAACCAGTCCCAGAGTCGGCAAATAATGCACGACGTGAAATTCTCTGGGACGACATTTGTAGAACATGTCCAAGCCACCGAAGTCGATGTTTCAAGATGGTGACACTAATTGAATTATCATCACTGTGCCCGAACACACGATGCCGAACCTCTGCATTACTAACATGGTGTTGCTACTGAATATCAGCAATCCTTCGGAGACAGCGATGATCGAACACAGAGAGTCGTTTAACGTCCTCAATTCGGAGAGACTAGGTTTCACAAGCATAGAGCAAAACTGCTCTCACCGACGCGTTGTAGATCCGACCTTTTACAGCCAGACTAACATCACGAAGGCGCCAAAGATGGCCCAGATTGGCATAAGCTGCTCTGGCTTTCACAATACGTGCATTGATCTCATCACTCACACCCCCACCAGCACTTATGCAGCTACCCAGATACACGAACTTCTCGACTACGTCTGTCTGCTCATCATCCAGGGTGAGTACAGGATTGGAATCCTGCCAGTTTTGTAGAAGTACTTTGTACTTTGAAGGTGCAAAGCACTGATTGCCAACTGATTAAGTGCGGATTGCATGACTTGGGCTTTATCGCACAGTAAGACAATATCGTCCGCATACTCAAGGTCGAGAAGTCTTTCTCCAGGCAACAGATCCACACCACCATTACTTACATTCATCAGAGCTGTTTCCAGAATGTCATCGATGGGAAAGTTGAAGAGGAATGGTGAGATTGGGCAACCCTGCCTAACCCCACTGCTCGAATGGAACAATGGAGTGAGGTGGTTGTATGCCCTCACTCTACCTGAGGTGTTTTTATATAGGGCTTTTAGGATGTTAATAAACTTATCAGGCACACTCTTCTTCAATGGACAATCGCAGAGAACAGTCCTACCCAACGAATCGAAGGCGGCCCTGATGTCAAGAAACACTACGATTGTTGGCCTTTGAAAAGTATAGTGGTGTTCTAACATTTGGCAGAGGGTGAAGATATGATCAATACATCCTCGACCAGAACGAAACCCAGCCTGCTCCTCGCGAGTCAATCTTTCTCGGGTTTTGAACAACCTACGAAGTATGACGGAAGCCAATAGCTTGGACGCAATCGGAAGTAGACTTATCCCCCGATAGTTGTTGCAGGAACGACGTGAACCCTTTTTAAAGATAGGGACAACTATCGACACATTCCATGACGTTGGTACACTCTAGCTCCCAAACGTTTGTAAAAAACGTCGTCAGTTCCTTAGTCAAAAAGTCACCACCATCTTTAAAGAGAGCCGGAGGTAAGTCATCTGGGCCAGGTGATTTGTAACGCTTCAAGAGTTGGAGTTCCTTGCGGACTTCCTCTTCTTTGGTGGATCAGTCGTCACCGGCCATGGAGGGCAGGACAGTCTGACCGATGTTGCCGGAGCAGCAGGTCAGTTGAACTGCCCTTCGAAAAATTCTGCCTATCGTCCAAGACGTCGATGGATGTTAGTGATTGGCATTCCATCATCCTCGTAGATTGTTTCACTCACACCAGACTTCTTGCTGCCAGTGGCTTGGATGAGCTGGAAGAGCTTCCGGTAGTTACCAGATGCAGCTGCTGCTTCCAGCTCATTAGCACGCTTCGACCACCAGGCTTCTCGGTCCTTACGCAAGCTTTGCCCAATTTCCCTACGTAACATCCTTCGTTTATGGTCAAACTCACGGTCACCCGGAGTGGACCGACGGGCTTCAATGAGTTGTAAGGAACCAGAAGAAACCCAGTGCTTAAAAGCGGGACGTTTCGCAAACCCACAACTGACTGTTCCCGCCATTTTCATGGCGTCAAGCAATTGCAACCAATGCTCATCTATACTTTTCGGTGGAATGGTAGCTAGCCTAGAGGCTAGCTCGGTTCGATACTTACTAGCAACAGAAGTTGCAACCAGCTTGCCAATATCAATCCGTTGATGGCGGTCACTTCGTTGTACACTGAAAAGTAAGGCATGATTGGCACAGACCAAGGCATGGTCAGAGTCCAGATAGGTACTCCAAAAGGAGCGGCAGTCTTTTACACAACCACGCCAGCGGAAGCTGATCGCGATGTGATCAATCTGAGTCCAGGCTTGAGATGCAGTGGGAGGACGCCAGGTGGCACATCGGCGATGACTGTGTCGAAAGTTAGTGCTAGCCAGAAACAGGTTGTGGTCTGTGAAAAGTTGCAGTAGACGGTCCCCGTTATCTGACCTGCGACCAACGAGTCCCCATCGGCCACCTAAATGACTCTCTTCTGTGCCTAGACGCCCGACCTGAGCATTCAAGTCTCCGGCTAGTACTACAATATCTGTCGAGCGCACTTTCTGGAGAAGAACAGATAACTGGTGGTAAAACTCATCCTTGATTGCATCCGGGCTGCAATCTGTTGGGGCATAGGCGGAGATGACGAAAAGACATCGTGTCTCACGCCGATTTCTTCTCACTTTGATGGATACAGTCGAATTTCCACCAAAGACGAGCCGCTGTATAAGTATAAAAGAGGGTAATAATGTGGAAAATAATTATAATAATGACAATAATAGTAATAATAATAATAGTATTAATAATGACAATAATTGTAATGATAATAATTTGAATCAATTTATTGTTTTTCGAAGCGAGAAAAGTAATTTCCATAGACATAAAGAGTTCATCACTTGTGTGTGGGCTGTGATACTGTCCGGGTGCCCAGACCGAAGCAGGTGGTTATCTTAGGGGGCCACACCCCGAGCCTTTAACCTAATGGTCTAACCCACAAGGCAGTGGAGCTTCGTAAGGAAATGCAATCCCGTGGTAGCCGGTGACCACCGATTGGTTCATACGCCATTTGTTCCCGCAGGATACTGGAGCCCATGTGCACCATTGGTTTGTGATCCGGTTAAAGCGCCGGACATTCGCTTTTCGTCCTCTCATTTTCGTAAACAACACCTCCGCCACGAGAAGGCAATGAGTAGGACTTCCCTGGCAGAGGCTGTATACGCGCGGCCGTGTGAGAGTATTTCGAGAGGGAGAGCGGACTCTCCCCACTTTCGGCCGTACCAGGGCATTTGGGGGCTTTCTGTAAGCTGCTTTTATCTCGTTCAAACAAATACTTCGTTTAAGACGCTTAAAATGTTTGCTTCATTGATCGATCTTCTGAAGAGTTTTTAAGGACCTATTTTGAAATGTCATGCTTGTATCTAACATTGGTACGTTTTCCGAGTCAGTTTGATAACATTTAAGACATTTTCAATTGGCTTGCGGGAAAAGTAGGTGTATAAGTCAATTTCTAAAACCACAATTACTCGTCTATACAGTCCTCTGTGAGTACTTTTCAAAATCTCTACGGAAAAGAAAGGAACTAAATTCAACCCTTGTCTAAAGGGTGAAAACTAGAAGTTCATCATCTGGTCGACTGGAGTTAGATTATGCGGATAAATCTCTTTACGAAGAAACCATTGGGAAATGAAATCTTAGAGTTTGATCCAGTTTTCATGATAGATCGAATACATTTTTGTTATAGTCCATAGCTGCCGACCAGAAGCAGCGAATTATCGATCGGACCAGGGACGCGTAATACACGTGCGAGCAGCCTAGAGTCCTGATTGGTCCTGCTTTCCGCCTAGCCCAGCCAGTTAAGTCCAGAACACTAGTCTCAGCCTCTGCAATATGAATCCTTATATTTCAAACATACTGAGATTATATACCAATCAAACCGACCACAACGTAGCATAAAATAGAAAATAACATTTGTACAAAATTTGGCCAAATGTGGCTGTGAATGTGGGAGGTAGTGACTAATAGACAGGGCATAATTCAAGAATGGTAAAACGTATAATAATGGTTCATAGGTCGAAATAAAGTTTATAATATGAATAGCTTAGTTATTTAACAATTATACGATAAAAATATACGTTTAGTATTGGTCCATAAAAGGATCCCAAAGTTACCATTCAATATGTTTCTCGGGACCTAACAATTTCTGACCTTCATTGAATCCCCAAAAATTATACCATCAGTAAAAACATAATACTGTTACTTTTCCTTTGAAGAAGAATATTATTTTCTTCGTTAACTTGATCCTGAACAATTGTCCATGTCAAGAAGAATGTAAAATTTTAGTAACATATTCGAAACGAAAATGATACTTTGTTGGTAAGCTTCATAATCATCATTGATCGACAATTTTTCCTGATCAGTAAGCTATAGTCATACCATCTCAGCTAACTACTTTAAAAATAAATAACCATCATATCAACAAGAGTAAATTTTAGTTACTTCATCATTTAATAAGAAAGATTAGTTCAGCGAAGAGTTCTCATTTCGGCGAATCATTTTCAAAGCTGTACATTCGCAAATATATTTACTTATTTTAACTGGTTGATAATTATACTGATAAGAAACTTGTTGTACATGGTGACAGTGAGATTAAATAAACAAAGGTATTAAAAAAAAGATAAAACAGGGAAAGTTTAATATTCCTTCGTCTGTTATTGGTTAAGTATTTATCAAAAGATAGATAGGGAAATTACCATTAGGAAAGGATGGCTCAGCATGACAAAATAAAATGTTGAAACGTAGATGAAATGCAATCGGAATGATTGTGGGAATAAAAACAAACCAGTTGGGCGTAGAAGATTTAAAGGGAAAATGGAAGGTGAAGCAGATGGCTGTTAAGGAACAAGAGTATGAAAAGGAGAGGAAAATTTTAATACATTAAGACCATGGTAGAAGAAGAGGTTGCACCAGTTACTTTTGCACACACAATTCTGGTTTTTCCAGATGTACGGCAATGCAGTTTAATTGTGTTAGGAAGACTTCTACTTACTTTTTAGATGACTTTGAACGCAGAGTCTCTCTTGATTGAATGACCTGTGTTCACAAGGTGTTCGATTATAGAACTTCTTATTGAGCCGTTGCCTCCTCTTTTTAGCCACGCCGGACGATGTTCTTGAATTATTTTGGATAAAGTACGCATCGAAATACCTATATACCTAGCTCCACAAGAGCTGGTAAATGCATATTTAGTTGGTCAGATACGATAATTTATCTTTCAGTTTATTGGTGAACAATGATCGGCTGGAGAATAATATTCGCAATCTTGCTGGGAAGAATGATCTTTTTGAGGAATCAGAAATTCTCCTCTTCATCATTTATTCTATAGTTTAACATCAATTTACTGACCTTTTTGGTCTGGACCCATAAATGAACAATCGTTCGATTATTTCAGGATCTGTTGACGACCAGGGTATCACAAAAAATATATTTATTACTCACTAATCGTTTCTCGTTTTTTATAAAGTCTGGTAATTAAGTATCTTGTCAACTATTATTGGTTATTTTTATGATTGACATTTAGGGTAACTTCATTTCTGATGTCGACTAATACTTTCGTTTCCTCCATTATTTCTTTTGGAGTGTAAACCTTCATTACCAAACACATATATATAATTTTCACAGGATTAACTTGAAGACTTCACTATAATTTATGAACACTTAGTTATTACCGCAGTAATAATATAACTCAAACCATCAGATATACCGATTGAATAATGAGTGATGTAGTCATTATAATATTTTCCAAGGTAAAATCAAATAAATAATAGTATTAATTTATGGTTTTCTGGTATTCCATTTTTCAAACTATATGATTAGAATTACCTTAATTGATCATATTTTTACTGTTCACTAGAAATTCGTTTGTTAGCAGCAAATGAGTGGCGTGACAATCAGCTGAATCAATATTTAAAAGAGGTAGAAGCTGGACTATATGTACCTTACGTATTTTAAACAAATATTTTGTAAACAAGAGACTTTTGTCCTCTTATGCACTATTACGAACATTGCAACCGCCGTAAGTAAAAGGCTTGTTTGAACAAGAAAACTAATTTTTCATACATCTGACTGTTTGCTTGATGGAACTGACCGTTTGTAAGTTTATGTTTGCTATCTATTCATAGTGTCCATACTATCTATGAGTTTATACATTCAAACATAATTTACTTGTTCAACAAAAAATGACACATACTATTACACCGTCGTGTAAACAAAGTTTATTACTTTTAATATGTAGCTAAAGTGAATAAATATATATATTTCCGAAACTATCTTCTGAAAAAAAATAGGTTAAAGAAATGAGTCACTGTAATCCAATGTGTAAAATAGAGTACTACAAACTTACGCAGCAACAAATAAATAAGCATACAGTTTACGTTGACTGTTGGAATAGTTAAATGTGGAGTAGAGCAAATAATTACTAAAACATTATTATGGATCAGCTTAGTTTAAGACTATGGTTTAAGTACGCTAATTACTTAATAACGACTAGTCAGTTCGGTATTATTCCCTGTTCCATTGATAATTCTTCTGTCAGTTTTGTCATTTTTTATCGTATAATAATAATTTATGTATTCTGAAAATAATTACAGAATTCACGTCAGTTTATAGGCATGATCAATTTGATATAAATAGTAGCATTAGATGTACAGAACAAACATGTGACAGAAGAAAGTTTTAAGTATACTAGTTCAATAATTGTTTAGGTAGTACATGTATTACAGCGATCTATCAGCCGGGAATTTTTAATATTTCTTAAATGCACAGCATGCCGACATATGAACGGAGTAATTAAGGTCACTTTGTGTACCAGGTCGAATTTATAATAATTATCTACAATTAGAGAAATTAAAACGAACACAGAGAGCACGGAACAACAAAGCAGTAATTACCAAAATATATCAATCAGGTCTGCTAAAATGCGTGTGTAATGTGACACAGTAATATACTATTAATGTTATTCAAATTAGTTAAAGTTGCTGGGGACGGTGTTAACATAAAGTGACAGCAAGTAGGTGGTTTTACTTTGGGGAATGCACTAATAAAGATGGCTAAACATTTAAAGTTCCTATAATATCACTTGTGGAATGAGATACAATTACAGGTGCTAGAACACTCAATGCATTTTCAGAGAAGCAGTATGTAGCGAACAAATAATGAGAGTGATTTCATCGTATGGATAGATTATGGTAGGTTATTGAAGAGTCTAGAAAATTTACAGGCAAAGTGATTCATATAAAGAGATGATTTAGACTAACTTTGTTTCACTAGTGCCAAGGAATTACGGATGTCATAATGAGAAATTTCTGCATATGGAATCACGTGATTGGATGCAAAGGATAGCTTATTAAGTAGTTTGAAGAAAAAGAAAAGATTTAGTTTGAGTCTTCTCTTCCATGAAGGGTCTAGCCCAAGTTTATTACATCTAGAATTATAAGTTAAGGTACAATCAGCTCCAAGAATCGTCTCTGTACTGATTCCAGCCTTAATTTATCTTTATGCGCGCACTGCTAAGAATAAACGTGCAATATTCTAGAAGTGGTCAGACACAAACTCTGTACATTAAAATACGTGACTCATTGTCATAAAGGTTTCTAGTCATGTGACCTACAAGACGTTGAGACTTAGAGGTTTGTTTCAATATCTGTTCTGTAAACGACAAGTCTTTGGAGTATCTAAGTCCTAAGTCTACTACTGTATGTAACCTAAATAACACTTCTCCATCTATGGTAAGGTCTAGGTTGAGTGATGTATCACCGAAGCATATCCATCCACATTTAGCCGTATTAAGCTCCAGTTGCCATTTTAAGCACCACTGTGCTACCTTGTTATGTGTTATGTCTTGTGAACCTCATCGATTAGTTTGCCTAAGTTTACGGGCCCTCAGTATGAAAGCCTTGATAGGTTAAACTTTCACACTTTTCATTGGTTAAGATCATGAGTCAATTGAAGCGAGTTCACCATGGAAGCACTGGACGGCCGTCTCGTCCTAGTATGGGACTCATCTGCTCACTAGTGACTGACTTCAAGAGACACTCCTGGAGTTCTAGTAAGAAGCTGTGACCAGTGGAGTCCAACCAGGTCTGTTGTGAGATATCAACTCACTGAAGATATTGGTGACGGTCGCGCAATTTCGTAGATTGGTTGAAGTTAGACATTAACACCGTTGGATGCCGTCTCAGTGGTCTAATGGTTAAGCGCTCGCGCGGGGACTGGTAGGTCCTGGGTTCGAGTCTCACGGGGGGGGTCGTAGGTGCGCACTGCTGAGGAGTTCCATATTAGGACGAAACCACCGTCCAGTTCTTCTAGGTTTTCCATGGTGGTCTAGCTTCAATGGATTCATGATTTCAACTATTGAAATTACTAAAATCTCCACAAAACCCTTTTTGATTTCGCACTTTTGTTGGTGATAGATAATTATGAAATTCAAGTTGTGTGCTTCTGTTTATTTGTAACTTACAATATCAATTTATACGAATATTGGTCAAGATTAGAACCAATAGTTTGACAGGAATTGGGCGCCGAGTATAGAGAAGATATTTTATGTGAAAATTATATTTTAAATAATCTCAGCGATTGAAATTTAGATAATTCCAAGGTTTCGTCCAGCTAACTTGTCTGGACTACGTCAGGGTGAAATATATATATATATATATATATATATATATATATAGCGTTAACAATCAAATCTCTACTGTGTTAATCCAATCATATTTGGATGTTGATTTTGTAAGTGGGATAACATGAGTCAGTTACATAGGAATCATGTGAAAATTTCACGATGTGGAAACAAATGACTGAAAACGAATTGTATGTATGTGTAAGATTAGGGTATTAATCAATGTTATTCAGTGTTAATATGTTTTATATGAATAAATAAATAAAAGTGCAAGTTCAAGATTGAAAAGATTGCTTCTGAATCATAGATGTGCGTGTCAAATGAGAATCATCAAATATATAATTGTATTGCTAAAATAACTCACATTTATTTCAGTTAAAATAACGATGGATGTGAAATAAACAGGTTGAATAACGAAAGGGTCGAATTCTCAACGAATATTTTCAAGGTAGTCGCTTGCTGAATACCATCTTTTCGGTTCAGGCTGTTCGCGTTCGTTCATATATACAGTGTAGACAATACTCCATTCCATTCAACTTGTTGATCTTCCTTATCTGTAACATTATCTCAAAGAACTACTACGATGTACACTCAACGTGAACCGCAATGAATTTTTGAATAGTTTTAATAATTGTCACCCGTCAATTCAATTCACCTTAGAATCAGAGGCAAAGAATGCCGGATGGTTTTTTACAGAGATCTATATATAAAAAACCTACCTGGAATGGACAGTACATGAATTTTCATAGTTGGATTCCATTGAGTAGAAAGAGGAACTTAAAACCCTCTTTATCCTCTAGGATCGAACTAATCTGTTCCACTGACACAATAGATGAGGAAGTATTTCAACTCTCATCAGAAATGGTTATCCACCTAGATTCGTCAATAGCAACTTAACACCTAGACTTCATCTTGAAAAAGCATCGACAGTACAGAAGAAAACGTTATTAATGAATATGGAAGTTAAAGGAGATACGGCTGCTGAAATCGTAACTTTCAAAATCGTTGAATAAAACGTTCTACGCAGCTAAGCTCCGAATCGTTTTCTCAAGCCGACCTACTATTCTTGGATGTGTTAAGGATAAAATTCCGTTATGGGCCACATCAATGTGTATCTATAAATTTACTTGCTCACGTGGGGCACGTTACATAGGCCGCACAAAGTGATCACTTTACAAACACCTCTCAGAATACTATCCGGCTTAGCTTTTAAAGGGTGAATGTAAAACAATTACTAGTTCTATATAGGAACATTTAATCAACTATGGACACATCGCTTCAAATGATTCCTCGTTTAAAAGAAACTACATAGTCAAGGGGATTTCGAATCAATATACTATGCACTGATGAGGCATTGGTAATCCACAAACTCAAGCCCGAACTTTGCATGCAGAAATGATTTATCCAACCTCTCATCCTTCCTTGGCCTTAATTCCCTTAATGGGTATGTTTCTGGATATTTTTTTGTTTCCTTATGCACTTTTATTTGATTGTTATTGAATTTTTAAAATTATTATTTTGCAATTTTAAACTCTAATCAGTTATTATTATTTCACAGGTTGAAATCATGAGTCAGTTGAAGCTAGACCACCATTGAAAACCTGGAAGCACTGGACGGCCGTTTCGTCCTGGTATGGGGCTCCTCAGCAGTGCGCATCCACGATCCCGCACCACGCGGGGCTCGAATCCAGGACCTACTGGCTTCGCGTGCGAGCACTTAACCACTAGACCACTGAGCCGACATCCAACGGTGTTAATGTCTAACTTCAACCAATCCACAAAACCCATTCTGATAATAATCAACTGTTCACTAGTGACTGACTTCAGGAAAAACTCCTGGAGTTCTAGTGAGAAGCCGTTACCAGTGGAGTTCAACCGGTCTGTTGTGAGATAACAACTCACTGAAGACAATGGTGTACGGTGGTGCAACTTCGTGGATTGGTTGAAGTTAGACATTAACACCGTTGGATGTCGGCTCAGTGGTCTAGTGGTTAAGTGCTCGCGCGCGAAGCCAGTAGGTCCTGGGATCGAGCCCCGCGTGGTGCGGGACCGTGGATGCGCACTGCTGAGGAGTCCCATACCAGGACGAAACGGCCGTCCAGTGCTTCCAGGTTTTCAATGGTGGTCTAGCTTCAACTGACTCATGATTTCAACCTGTGAAATTTCTAAGATCTCCACAAAACCCATTCTGATATTATTATTATCTTATACAAGTTTTCTTGATTATTATTCAGTTTATTATTATGACCTTTGTTGTTTTGTCGTTTTTTTCATATTTGTCAATTGGACTATTATCTGATCCATAAATTATTTTCATCCCTAGCCCTTGATTATTGCGTAATCTCATTTAATAATAAGAGTCTCGAATCCATTTTTGTGATGCAATCTTTTCTATTCTCCTATCGACATATATTTTTTCCATATAACTATATATACGAATGTATAACTTAAGTAAATGATTTCGTCGAAAAGGAAATTTTCTTCGCTTTCCGATATGTTGCTTATATTTTCAAAAAATTGTTCTAAGCTCGTTTAATGATAACAAAAAGTCATCTACATAAAGTAACCAGACCTTTGGTGGACATACGCTTCTGTCGATTGCACTGGTTTCTAGGGAATGCATGAATAAATTCGCTACAATCGGAGAAACTGGTGAACCCATTGCTATACCTTCCGTAAAGGTCTCGAAATATAGATAATGTGGATCTCAAACATAATTTCAAGCATTTGATAACCTCAGATGGATCTAATGGGCAACGTAAATTCAAACCTGAATCAGATTCTAAACAATCATAGATGATATCCAACGCTCTATTTATAGGCATATGAGTTAATAAAGAAGATACATAAAAACATGCCAGTATTTAATTCTCTTGTATATCGACGGTATCGATGATATTCTTGAATTGCATAGTTTTTAACTCTATGATTAATCAGTTTTTCATACGGTTTATATATCTTAGCTATGTATTTCGCTAGATTGTATGTCGGTGAATTTGTAAAATCAAACACTGTTCTTAATGGAGTATTATTCTGGTGAATTTTGGAAGTCCATAGAATCTACAAGGGTTACAACTGTTTGGATACAACATAAACCATAGTGAAAATCCTAGCTTAACCTTTAACGACTGTAAGATTTTACTGCTTTCAGCCTTAAGTTTATTAAATGTTGTTCTGCTTTTCGCTTCTATAATTCGTTTATACGGGCCCTCATTTAGATGTCCTATTGTGGACCGCGGGGTGGCTACTCTAATTTCTCAGTCAGTCAGCTACAACGTAGGACCAGGCACATATATGCATCGGTCCAGGTTGCCATACCTCGTTAGCACAGCAAGATGAACACCGGATTCATGGGAGTGGTTAGGTTAAAGGTGGTAATATATAAGAGAAAGATTGCATATAAGGATAGAGTACCAGAATATAGAATTAGTTCGTAGAAAGAAAGATATGAAGCGATTTCGATCTCTTAGTTTAAGGGAAGACACCGAATGTATGCACCGACGCCATTGTGATCGATTCTGAGCCATGTCATTCAGAGTCTCCAACCATCGGTTACGAAAGTCACGCGGACCTCAACCAAGTAGTCTGCATCTACCAACATGGCTCAGACTAGAGGTTAGTGTCTTCAAGCACTGATGCCACGTTTTGGTTTGGCCGCCCCTAATTCTCTTCCAACCATCTCCAACACCGTTTAGCATTGCACGTCGTGGTAATCGGTGTTCAGGCATACGTAACACGTGGCCCAACCATCTCAGTCGATGAAGATTAACAACCTCACCAACTGATTTACCATCATTCCCTAATACTCTGCGTTTAACCTTACTATTACTTGCCCGGTGATCCCAACAGATGCCAACAATATTTCTAAGGCATCTGTGGTCAAATACTTGTAGCTTACAAGTGTCTTCTACTCTTAAAGGCCATGCTTCGCTGCCATAAAGTAAAACAGAACGGACTGCCGCGCAGTATACTCGTCCTTTTATTGATAGACGGATATCTCGCCTTCGCCAAAGGTGACGTAAGTTGGAAAAAGCCAAACGAGCTTTTCGAATTCGTGCTGACATTTCATCAGACACCAACCCATTAGGGCTGACCAGACTTCCAAGATAAGTGAAGTTGTCAACGCGTTCGACTACCTCACTCCCTATCCTTAATTCAGGTGTTGATGCAGACCAGTCCTGAAGCAACAACTTGCATTTAGAGGGAGAGAAGCGCATTCCAAACATTCTGGCATTGTTGCTTAGTGCTACCAAAAGACTCTGCATTTTGTCAGCGTCTTCACCAAACAGGACTATGTCATCTGCGTATTCTAATTCGATAAGTGGACCTCCTGGTAGGAGATCAATACGCGAGAATTCAGTAGACGAGAATGTTATTTCTATCAGTAGGTCTATGATGAAGTTAAACAGAATTGGAGAAAGTGGACAGCCTTGACGGATACCACTTGAGGTTGTAAAAGTAGATGACAGTTCGCCATAAGCGCTGACTCGACTAGTACTGTTCGAGTAAAGAGCCTTCACAAGGTTTATGTACTTCTGAGGTACGCCTTTCAATAACAGACACTGCCACAGAATCTCGCGGTCTACCGAGTCAAATGCTGCTTTTAAGTCAAGAAAGACCACCATTGTCGGACGCCGATAAGTATGCCTATGTTCTAGAACCTGACGAATGGTGAATATGTGGTCGATGCAGCCACGACCAGGTCTGAAGCCAGCTTGGTTTTCTCGTGTTTGCAGTTCACGAGTCTTAGTTAGGCGTCTGATTATTATTGAGGCTAGTATTTTAGATACTATATTTGTTAAACTAATCCCTCTGTGGTTGTCACAAGATGATTTTGATCCTTTCTTATATATTGGGACGATAAGTGATTTCGACCAGTCAGATGGGATAACGTCTAATTCCCAGATCTCAGCTAAAATATTAGTCAACCTAACCGCTAAAATTGGACCACCATCCTTAAAGACTTCTGGAGCCAATTCATCTGGACCAGCTGCCCTTCCTCGTTTCAGATTAACTATAGCCTTTTGAATTCTGCTAGAGTTGAGGGACCTACTTCAATGTCCCATTCACACTGTCTGGAAATGGACGGTAGTTGTAGAGTAGCTGAAGGCCAGTTGAACTGTCCCCTAAAGTATTCCGCCCATCGTTCTAAACGTCTGGACTGGGAATAGATGAGAGTATCGTCTTTTTCCGAAATAATCTCACTTACACTTGACTTATTAATTCCAGTTTCTTTTATTAGTCTGTAGAGTTGTCTTGTGTTCCCTATAGTCGCCGCCTTTTCCATCTCTTTTGCTTTCGTTACCCACCACTGCTCACGGTCGTTCCTTAGACTTTTTTTAACCTAGATCTGATTTCTTTACGCTCTTCATCATGTTCAGAACCTGATGGGACGAGTTTTCGAGAATCCATCAGTGTGATAGACCTTGAAGAAATCCACTGGTTCTTTGTAACTCTGTGGGTTAAGTCACTAATAGATGTCACTGCTGTTTCCACAACTGATTGTATGCCTTTCCAAGCAACCTCTGGGTCAGCCTCGTTTTCAAAACTACCTAATTGTGACCTCAGTTGTTCCTGGAACCTACTTTTGGTTTTCTCGTCACTCAACTTAGTTCTAACGGGTCTTTTGAATGTGGCTTTTTTACGTCCAGTGAAGCGCAAGCAGATGCGTGCCCGTATTAGGGCGTGGTCGGAGTCCAAGCAGGTACTCCAGAATGAGCGACAATCTCGTACCGACCCTCTCCAACGATGACTGATGGCAATATGGTCTATTTGAGTCCATCGTTGGTTTGGTGTAGGGGGTCGCCATGTTAGACGATGTCTCTCCTTATGCTTAAAATTTGTGTTTGCTAAAAATAAACGATTGTCTGAGCATAGTTGCAACAGACGATCACCATTATCTGTTCGCTGTGTCGGAATACTAAAATATCCACCTAAATGCCTTTCTGTTTGGTTTAGACTACCTATCTGGGCATTAAAGTCACCTGCTACGAGTACTATGTCTGAACGTTTAGCTTTCTGAAGAAGTTCAGATAGCTTTCTGTAAAATTCATCTTTCATTTCATCTGAGCTGCAGTCGGTGGGAGCGTAGGCAGAAACGACAAAAAGGCAACGACGTGTGTCCCTATCCTTCCGAGTTCTTACGGAGCCGTTTAGCCGGACAGCACATAGACGACTGTTGACGGGGATCCACTCTAACAGTGCTTGTTCAGCCCTCATGCGTAGTGCTATCCCTACTCTTGCCAGTCCACGAGAACTGGCCATCGGGTCACCAGATACACGGAGGGTGTATCTCGTTGGCTCTCCGTTTTGCCGAGGTGAGGTCAAGTGAATGACCACACTGGTATCCTGTATGCGTGTTTCGGAGACACAGCACACATCAATGGTACGAGATTCTAGGGTTCTAGCCAAGGAAGCCTGTTGACCGATTTGACATAGAGTTCGTACATTGAAGGCTCCAATGTGTAGTTTGGAGCGGGGTTTCAGTAGACCTGGGACAGTGTTTTGAGCACTAGAATCGTCGGCTATGGTGACACTTGAGCAGGAAGCCGAAAGAGGAGATTTAGAGGTGAAAGTCGATGTAGGAGGAATAATAGGAATTGAAGAGGGAGGTTGATTATGAATCCAGTGGTCTTGAGTGCTGTTAGAGGTATGAGGGCGGTTATCACTTCCCGGTTGCCCACACCGTGGAAGGGTTTTTCTGGAGGTACCTGAAAAGGAAATCGGATTAGAAGTGGTCTTAGTGACCTCAGAGCGTGACCGCAGTGCCCAAGGGACAACTGCTTGAGGTCGGTCACACACGACCTTTTTATGGGCAATTTTTGTGTTAGCTCCGTACTTGTTGAGACCTTACCGCCGGAGACGGATATCCGTGGGATAAGGCGAGGTGTGCATTTTTAGGGTTGACCTTTTCTAACCCCACCCATCCTTGTGGGAAGGCAGCATCGCTGTCATGCTGGTTTTCTGAAGGAAACACCTTACTGCTGTCACACCTCTGTACAGTCAGCAGTACGACTTCGCCTTCGGACCTTGGGTTTGTTGCTTTTAGTCTTACCGCTCTTCAACCGACCTTCCTGACGTGGTAGGACCTTGAGGAACAGTTGTTCCAGTCAGTATAGCTCGGTTGCTTCATCACGATAGGTAAGCCCGACCACCACGTCAAGGTAGCAACAACTGTCGAGACACTAATTTCTACTGACTGACCAACTTCAGATATCCCAGTACGACCCCAATACTGTTTCCAATCTCCAATATATTAGAACACGTACCGTAGATGAAAATTGTTTATGGGGTCATGAGAAGAATAAGTATTTACAGACAAATGCACATTTATACAATTAAGACCAACAGGAATATGATACATCAAATAAATATTGACCTATAGGCAAATGACACCATTTCACGTTCAAGGATAGTATTAGACTTAACAGGATAATTTTTGGGATATTTTTTTGAATATCCCAACCTGTTCCCTGACTTTTTTCTTGTAGTCCAACAAGTCCAGACACGCTACCCGGACGAAACGTTGGAATTACCTAGATTTCAATAGCTGAGATTATTTCTAATATAATTTTCACATAAAATGTTTACAATGTCAGTGTTACCGTCTGACAATTAGAATTCACTTACCTTGTGATGGATTGTTTGAAAGTCAACAAGCTAATTAGCAATAAGAACCATCCCTTATGTGATGTATATCCATAATCTTTTCAACTAACGAATATTGATTCATCCAATTTCAGAAAATATCGATAAGTATAGCGTATGAGCTTCTGTACTTAATAAAATCTGATGGTGTAGTGCATAAGGATGATCAAAGCTTCGTAATCAAACTGCTTACCTAATAGAACCCAACTCTACCAAAGGATTATGAGCTCTAATTGAATGAATAAATTGAGGTCTTCTTATTTGTTAATTCCTACACTGAAATCATGAATTGATCTAAGTTTGAATACCAGTGAAAACCTGTTTCTCAAGTTAAAATCTAAATTATGTATAAGATAATAAAGGTACATCTTTAGATTCATGGTAGCTTATTCAAGTAGAAATAATAATACAGAAATCTTTTTCTCTCTCACACACACTTCAAGGCGTTTGCAAAATGATTGATTGATATTTGTACGCATAGTGTATATGCACCAACATGTTATTTTTTATGTTAATTCTTATCTAAAATGAGATCGATAAGACGCAATAGAACAGGTTGAGTACAAAGCTAAGAATGTTAGTAGGAATGTTTAATCAATATTTTACGCTTCATCATTTTAAAAGTTATTAGGTTTACTACATTTGAAACTGAAACTTAGCGAAAATTTTAAAGTTTTGGCTTGCAGAAGTCAAACACTTGATCAATATCACTAAATTTGGCATAATAGTTCTGACTCATCCGTGGTGCGTGCACCTAGACAGGTTTATCAAATTAGGTTATCCATACAAACTTATGTGTTATAAAATTCAAACAACTGAGCACAGGGTACTTTGTCAACTCGGGTCATATACAAGGCACTTTAAAGTTATTGATAAAGCAAAACAATCTGACTCAAAGTGGATAAAGTCCAGTAATCCATGCAAAACCAAAGCGTTAGCAATTCATCATTTCAAACGGGTCCGTACTTATAAAAATGTTATGTCCCATCTCTCATTTTACCTTCGTCTTAAAAAGACTGAAAGTCTCTTCTAGTTCTAGAAGTATTCATTTTTTCTTAGTATACCTCATATTGGTAAATATCCTATTTTCTGACGCATTTTTTACTTTATTGTTTCACATTACTCTTTGGACCATTTTCTGACGTTTCAAAGCACTCACGATTATTTTTCAAATGAACAATCAACTATTTTTCTACGGGTTGATTATATTTCCAACTGCTAACTGGTGACATCAACATAACTTCGGTTGATTTCCATTTTATGTGACCTGGATAGTTTGAATGATTTTTATGTATTCCTCTAATGAACTCCATTGCAGCCTACCGTTTAAATCACTTTCATTTATCTGACTAACAATGTTTATCAACCATCCAGGGTGTTTAGGAATAAATTACGTTAATGTTGAACGTATTACGCATGTCACTTGAATAAAACTGAGTTGTAAAAACATATGTTTATATCATTCATATAAAGGTGATCATTTATTTTTCAATCAACACATACACTCGGCAGTTCATATATTAGAAGTCAAGAGAATTGTCTTCAGAAATGTGATTGCTTTTACTTATAAAACTTATAAATGAGTTTATATTTAGTTGACATTTAGGACACTTTCAAAGCCTTCATAGGTGTTATCAAAGTAAATTCACTATCGGTTGAAATATAACAGAATTGAGATTTCTACCGAATCTTTAGGTTCCACATTTTGGATTGAAAAGAGATTTAACTGGTTTTCTTAATAAGTAATATCATCAGATGGAGGGGCATTTAAACGTGAGAAAGTACCAAATTGAATAGTAGTTTTTATCGATAACTAGTTTTAAGAGCGCCGTATAGCAATTAAAAGGGTATGAAGTAACTTTTTGAGCCGATCACTTCAGAAATTAGATGGATATACAAAATAACATTGGACGATGATAGTGTTATTTTTCTGACATAAATTTTAAAGAAATCTGAACTCTAACTTAGGAAATGGTATCATGGTGTATATAATATATATATATATATATATATATATATATATATATATATATATATATATATATATATATATATATATATATATATATTGATCGAAGTTAGACATTAACACTATTGGATGCCAGCTTAGTGGTCTAGATGTTTGTTGTTCGCGCGCGTAACTGGGAGCCCTGGGTTCGAGTTCCGCATGCGGGACTGTGAACGCACAGTGCTGAGGAGTTCCATATTAGGATGAAACGGCCGTCCAGAGCTTCTATGCTTACTATGGTGGTCTAGCTCGGGTGTGAAAATACTACGATCTACACAAATCCTCATACTGATAATAAGCATTTCTATTATTTGTGGATATATGGCAACCATAGCACCATTGTATATACACTTGTAATTTGGTAATAAAAGCGGATTTACAAAGTACATATCATCAACAAGTGAAAAAGTCACAACCTGCACTATTAAACGTTTCTTTAATAAAAATCCTATAGTTTGTTTACATTTCTAAAAATTTTTCAACCTAATTGGCCTCTCGATAGCAAGTAAAATGACGGGAACTGAAGAACTTTGATAATTATATTTGAGGAGCTTGTTATTGAATTTTAGTATTATTGTGTGCTCGCATTCGTAAACTTTTCAAGAGGTGTTAGTGGGTAATAACAAACATAACATCTGGATTTCGTAGCTAACTGACTTAGTTATGTGATTCAATTTGCAGTATAATGACTTTTTGTTTCGGTTTTTGTAAGACGTTTTCCACCAACAACCGTGACAGAGATACAGTGAAAAGTTCACCCAGGGGATAGGTCGTTAGATATCTCCTGCAACTTAACCAATAAGGCTCATCACTACACCTTATTATCTTATCTAGTCTGTGAATGAAGCAGATTTCTTGAGAAGCTATATTAATGAGTGATAAGTAATTGCAAGCTATTTGCATTTATAATATGATCAAAGTTACTACCCTTGTTTTGTTCGGCAAAAAGCAGTAAGTGATACAATAACTTTTTGAAATTATTCTATATGTCCTTTGAATTTATTGGTTATTTTATGGTTAATTATATGTTTCAAAACACGTTGTCTGGTCTCAATTATTAATCTAGCGTCATTTCTGAACCAAATAGTTTACTATTTTATCATGTCAAACTTTACGTTTTCGTCTTTAAAGCAATCTGTCTGGAGTATTTTACCTAGCGCTAATTGATTGATTATTTTCAAAGCAGTGCTTTAGACGTATGTGACCAATTGTTTTGTCTAGCCTGAATTTTTGTGTTAATCTAAACAGAAAAAAACAGTGACTTTACTATACGTACACTTGTATTGATGTGAACGGAGAAAGTTCAACTTATTTGTAGACAAAGGTTCTTAATATGTTCAGACGTCATTAAAATGTCTGGGTACGCTACCGATTAATCAATATAATGTATTCTTGGCTTATCAAGTGATTTAAAATAAGTCATATCAGATAATATTTCATGTCTAGAAACTGTCAAATATTCACGATTGTTATCGTTTTAAATATGTTGTGAAAATTATAAGTTTCCGAATAAACTCAATGATTACCCTCTATTCAGATTAGTTGAACTCGGTTAATGTTAACTGCTTAAACTGATCATGTAAACAATTATAAAGATGTATTTCAAATAAGTTAGTATTTAACATTCAAAGCAGGATGTAATTTCAAGTTGTATAACAGATTATATTACGTCCATACTTCCTAATTCAATATTTTTGTCAGATAGGCTTGTTTAGTTGAGATTTTGTAAAATATTTTCAGTCACTGTAAAACTATGTTGTACCCACCTTAGTTATCATAAAGAGCGACAAAAGAACTAATAGTCTAAAGTATAAGTGTGAATTTTACCCTGTATTGAATGCACACGGTACTGATGAATGCCTGTAACTGGACGATTATTCTAATGATTAATACTATATAGCCTATAAATCAATAGATTTGCTCATGTAACACAGTGACGCAGGAGAATGATTGTGGGCATGGTTTAGAATATGTCATCTACTAAACCAATTATTTGCTCTTCATAAGTGAATAAAATTTTGAATTCTGGATTCTGAATATCTCTGGTGAGATTTTACTTTGGTCACCTTAAATATCAGAAACAATTCTGTGTAATACATTTCCAGTAAGACAGAAATAAATGGTCACGTAGTTTATCTGGAGATTAAATCTTCTGACCGTTGTTTTACCGATTAATATTTTAAATGGATAGATAGATATTTAGCACATAATATAACGTTTGTTCTTTCAAAATGGTTTTCTTTATCAACTTTTCTATTACGGATCGTGATAAGAGAGTGTTGAAACTTTATTTGAATGTTAAACATAAACAGTGAAAAATATACGTTTGTTTGTTTATCAATCGAGGATTGGTGAGTTTCTTCTCTGTCTTGAATTTTGACAGTTTTCTTGTTTTCTATCAATCCTAGATTTACTGGTAATCCAAAATATACCATATCATAAATATTTTCACCTCTCTTACAGTCTCGGATCGATGATGTGTGGGTTATGAAGTACTGCGAGACGATCTGGAACTGTTGGTTTATTAGTCAAATCAATAGCATCATGCTAGGCACAATGAAGTGGAAAAATCAAAGTGGCTACTGTTTTGCGATAGCTAATATATTCAATGTGTGATATTTATCATCACTAAATAGACTATATGCCGAATATATTTGGGACTGTTGTTTTTCAGACGTCTTCAAACATTTGTGATGTGATGACCTTCAAAAAATCTCTGAGAACCGCTCGTAGTGATATTAGGAGAAATGGAGGACTTCTCACGATATTAATAACGATGACGACATCGTATGAATGCAGTATGAAATAAGAGATGTGTTGTTAGGGTCACTACGGTGAGAAATTCATTTACACAGATAAAAAAGAATCTAGTAATTAATGATGGGGTGGAGTATGGATGCCAATAACGAGGACTAGACGGTAAGGGTTTGTAATATCTGGTTTAAATTTGAAATGAACCAATACGGGGCCTTAGCAAACATTAAGGTTGAACATACCTTATTTTATATACATAATTTAGGTCATATGCATTTGATCACCATGGTTTCCGCTACGTTGAGGATTCATGCTCTTGCTGCTTTGGGATTGATGCGAAACCGAGAGGCGTTCATATATTTTAATGTGGTGTTCGTTATCTACCAAGTTAAAAAAGATAAGGCTATTGATTGACTTAGTGACTCTTCTTCCTAAAAATTGAGGTACGTATTCGCAAGTACTGAAGGATAAGGGCCTTTGAAAACGCCCTATGTACATAGTTACAAAGAAACGGTTGAATTGATATAGACACTTGGAAGAGAACTACTACGTTATCCTATGTTTGAATCGTTATGCAAGTTCTGGATTAGTCACAAGCAACCTTTCAGAGTTCAAAGACCTTTGCACAGATCGCCCAATGAAATGAACTATTCGGCATCCTCTTCACTTCATTAAACGTGAGTTGTGTGCGTGATTATAGTGCGAGGTCTTTCAACCGATGGGTGTCTAATTCCCTTCACTGTAAATATTGAATACTGAAGAGACTGTTCAGGCAATGCTCATTGTGAACTTAAATTGTTCAGGAAGGATTGGTTCAGCGAAGAGTTCTCTTTTCGGTGGATTCATTCTCAAAGCTGTACAATCGCAAATACACATACTTATTTTTTCATAATAATAATAATTGTAATAAAGTTCTGTTATACATAGTAACAGTGAGGTAGAATAATCAAAGGTATAAAAAATTTTAAACAGGGAAACTAATAGTAGTTTTGTTGTTAAGGTGTTAAATATTCATCATAAAGATAGACAGAGGAACTATCATTGAGAGAGGATGGCTCAGGATGATGAGATAAAATATCGAAATTGAAATGTAATGTAATCAAGAGGATCATAGAAACAGAAATAAACCAGTTAAGGGTAGAAGGTTTTACGAAACAGATGGCTGTGAAGGAAGAAGAGTATAAAAAATTACGAAACGTTAAGACCACGGTAGAAGAAGAGGTTATATCAATCTCTTTCGAACGCACCATTTTAGTTTTCCCAGATGTATGGCTGTTGTTTCGGTAATGTTAAGAAGATGCAATATGACTGCCTTTGGAGGGCTTCTACTTACCTTGTGGATGACCTGAACGCAGAGTCCGTGCTGATTGAGTGACCTGTGTTCACAAGGTGTTCGATTATTGAATTTCTTATTGTGCCCTTCCCTCCTCTTAGCCACACCGGGTAATGTTCTTGAATTCTTTAGGATAAATTAGGCGTTGAACGACATGTATACCAAACTCCACATGAGCAGGTAAATTGGTAAATCCACATTGAGTTGGTCAGAAAAGATAATTTATCCTTAAGATTATTGATGAAAAATGATCGGCTGCAGATTACCATTCACAACGTTGCTGCGATGAACGTTCTCTTTAATGAACCAATAATTCTCTTTAAGGCGTTTGTAGCACTATCATCCTTGAAGTCGATGTTCACGTATAATTTTTTTTCGACTGAAGTTACTTGTGATTTAGGCAGTTTCAGTTCTATATTCTTGTTAATGAATATCGAAGGATACCAGTTTTCGATCAGTATTTTCTCATAAGACCTCAGGACTACAAATACTTTGTATTCTCGTAGCGAGTGTTATTATGAGGTTTGGTTTTAGACTTATGGGGACCGATCTGCGGATACTTGACAGTTGGCCATCTCACTATTGTAGATAGATCTTTTAATAGTTCCGTCCTGTTTTCTTGTCATTTCCGCATCAATAAAGTGAATATTCAGTTTGTTGTCAACTTCAAGTGCGGATTTTATTACTGGATGCCGGTATTTAAATGTCTTTAGAAGATGACTCAGATCATATTTGTTGCTACAAATGATAAAAATATCTGTTAAGTCACCTAATTGAGATACTTGCAAAATCGAAGCTCACAAAGCCACGATTTGTCTAAAATAGTGGCTCTTTATTGAATAATATACAAAAAATGGTTAAAAACCTCAACTTTTGAGGTGTCTGTAGCGCTTACCGCATCATTTTATCTGAGATAAAAAGGTCTAGATGGTGCGGAAATAACAGCCGTTAGCAATGTTTAAACTTGATAACGGTTTATCATCAAGAAAACTTCGAAACTACGAGAAAGCAATATGGGAACTGTTGTGTTGAAACAAGGGTTAAACGATTACCGAAAATCGCGAATAATTGTTACAATGATTGAGATAGAGTAATTATGATGATAAGTACAATAAATGTTATAAGTATATGTAAATATTTCAAAATATTGCACGACAAACTTGCGTCACAATGTAAACGTAGAAATTGCTAGGAATGCATCTTTTTACTGAATATTAATAAGTAGTACAAAACAGTACACAAAAGAATCGAAGGATAGTGAATAAGGACAGAGGACGTAAAACAGACTTAACAATATAATGTACGTACTTTTTATACAAGTGGAAGTTTTCGATAGTCGTTTTAAGTTGGTTGTTTTCTAGACTGGCCATGAAGCAATCTACTAGTAATGGACCAAAAGGGGATCCCATCGGTATTCCATCCTTTTGCATGTGAATTACGTTGTTGAATATAGACTGTACGTTGCAAGTGCAACGTAGTAGTAGTTCCTTCAAATAAGCTTCTGATATTCCGGTGTTAATTTCATTATTATTTATGTAATTGTAGATAAATTTGATGATCTCTGTGAGAGGAACATTAGTGAATAGCGATTCGACATCCAGAAATAGCATAATTGGGTCATTTACATTTACTTCTCTTAAGTATTCAATGAATTCAAAAGTAGAATGTGCGTACTGTCTAAAAATGCGTTTTCTTACGGGTTCTAGGAGTTCTGGCAGCCACTTTGTTATGGAATGCTAAAGGGATCCGGACATATCAAGAATTGACTTGAGAGGTAGGACAGATTTGTGTATTTTAGTCAAACGGAACTTTCCGCTGAACTAATTGCTTCTTATTTAGTGTCTCAATCGATGTTTTCCGTATATTACGTAAAGTTTCTCAAAAATGAATCAAACGCAAACAGTCAGTGAGGAACAAGCATGTCGTCATAATGACAAATGTAAAACTTCATGGCAGTTCACGAGAGTTCAGACATACTAGACAGTTTTACAGGTACTACTTTAATTTTAATGTCAAATCGGCTGCAATTAAACGCAACTCATTTTCGTAAATGTGCTATTCAGCATAGCAACCAATCAGAATGAGGCGGGAATTAATACATCCGCCATCTTTGTAGGTAATGGCGGTCGGCTTTCTTCGTTCTGTGCTACTTTCAGTTATTTCTTTTGTGTAGCTATGTAATTTAATGATTCGGTCCGTTAAAATACCGCAGTTAGTATAATGTTCTACATGTTGGTGTGAAATTTACTTCGAATCAGCATTGTTTTTTGGGTTTTTGCTGCTTAAGCAGCCAATGTATTTCTTCAGCCAAGCTGGTTCGTCTTATTTTTTAAAATGGTAATCGGTTTTGGTTTGACTTGTTTTCCAAAGCCGAAGTTCGTTTTTTTTAACTGAAATAACTGTATCTGCCGCATGTGACTAACTGTCCTCTTGTTCATTAATGAACAGTCAGGAATTCCTAACTGTCCTTCATAATGTTATCGGTAAAATGAAAGGAAACAATTTCCGGTTTTTAATTTTCTTCAGTATTGTGGAAAACAATATCCCACCAACGAGTCAAACTAATACTTAGTGCCTAGCAGTAGGGGATATCAGTATTGTTTTCGAAAGGACCCAAACTTCGGACAACCATAGACGAAGTCACAGATGCTACCAATCTATTGCAGAGGGTTTGTTATGAAAAATATGCCATATAACAGTTATGGAGGGGTTGTACGCATTACGTAGTGCGTTTAAGCAAGCTTAACATTGAAAAGCCGGAAATCTGCTATCGGTGTGTAGTGTATGTTTGCTGTTTTGACCATAAAAGGAAGCCGAAGGGTCATGATCAGGGAGTAAAAAGGTAACTAACTGTTATTAAGCTCACCTTTATATAGACCATAATTCACCACTCGCAAATTTGTGTTTTTTTTACGGTATGATGTCAATCGTTATCTAATATGTTCACCCTTACGATGAAAAGCACCTGCAAATTCTCACCTTCATATTCGAATTATTTTTGGACAACTGTCTTCCAGTTTGAGTGCTTCGTACGCCCTGGGAAACTAGATTCCTACATCATTCATAGTTCCAGTATAACGTTCTCACGCAGTAAGTTCAAAGTAGACACTACTTTTTCTAAATAAGCCTGTTAAGCTAATATCCGTATTCTCTATTTCAGTTAATCGATGAAGATATGTACCACGTGCATCTGCTGTAAATTGCCATTTTACTCCAATTCTAACTGTTATATCTTACTTCTGAAAAATAAAATTGCTATATGCAGCAAATACAGACTTATTGTTTTGATGGTGGTAAGGGGGTTCATGGTTTTTTTAACAGGACTGTAGTAATAGTCTCACTAAAGAGCTAAGTGAGTGCGTAGACCAATGTAAAGTACCATACAGGGTGCCTTTGAATTACCCGTGTTCCATTAGTGTCGGTAAAGGCATTACTTGCTTATCATATGACATTTGAATAAGAAGCTATGAGATTAGACTCAGGGACGGTTAGGATGTGTAACGCGTGTCCATCCATCAGTTGCTCTGGCAACTCATGGTGCCTAGAATAAGTTGTAAGAGGACCCGAGTCTGTAGATTTTCCAAGAAAATGACGAAAATATGCACCAAATCATCTTGTGAAGAGCATCTCCAATCACTTGACCTCTACCCATTAGAGTATAGGCGTCTTAGAGGTGACCTGAAGGCTTACAGTATTTTTAAACACTTCTGGACATTCTCTTAAGCACCTACTTAAGCTTAGTTCCAACACTAACCTAAGGTGTAACACCCAGAAACTAGAGACACAACATAGCAGAACGGACTGTAGACGCAACTTCTATTCCTTAGGAGTTGTCACGTGCTGGAATTCGCTACGCACCGAGCTAGTCCAAGCGACTTCCCGGGAGTCCTTTAAGAGGCAACTAGATATATTCTTGAGGATTGAGGATAGTATCATCAAAATATCATCAAAAAATACATCTTAGTACAACCTTCAATTGCCTCCTGATATTTGGCTTACGAAGGGATCTAACCTGATAACTGGCACATAGTCTTCCTGTAGTGGTGATAATAGTCAACCGCGACTCAACGCTACACTACATCTGGTGAGTAAAAACTGCGAACAGGCTTCAACCTCTGGAAAATCTCCAAAAGAAGATTACTATGGTGAGTCTATTATCCATCTATCCACTTTTGTTGCACATTTTCGTATTGATATTTTTCAACACATAATATGCGGGTAACAACTTGATTTGGAGGATAACGATGAGAGTAGCATTAACATGATAGACTCAGATGTACAGTCCATCAATTTTCGACCAGTCTCCTTAATATTCCTCATGATCCAGAAGTATGATTCGCGGTACTGGAATCTCAATTCGAGATCCGCCACATAACGAATTAACGGCAGACGTATGCTTACGCTCTGGAAACTGTACTTGGGGATCACATAGCTGCTGTTCGTGAGGTTGTCCTCAACCCGAATGTACCTTACATTTACGATCGTCTCAAGGAGGCAATTGTCAGACATTCCCTCCCGTCGGGGGAAGAACGATTGAGAACATTATTGGCACGTCACTCCCTGGGTGATGCTAAACCGAGCCAACACCTCACGCGCCTGCAAACTTTAGTAGGAACCGCTACAGTCGGTTTTCAAATAGATAAGGAATTGTGGCTCGAATCACTGCCAGCAAATATACAACCAACGACTACGGCTCTGCCTGGGGATACACCACATAACCAGGTATCCTTCGTATCAGATAAGATATCAGCAAGGAATATCACCCGAGACAACTATATAGTTGCCTCAAAGTTACACTCGATGCCTTTTGGCTCAGGGTGATAAGGATAGCTTCATCCATACCCGTCTCAATTTTCGAGAACTTTCCGATATGCTAGAACCCTACATCCCACGAACCAAGTCACATTCTCGGAAAGCCGTAACCACTTGCTCAACGAAGGTATCTTCCATGCCACGCCAAAAGGAGGCTTCGGAAGCGAGTGTGGGTTGATGCTGGTTTCACCGCTCTTTCGAGCCCGTAGCCCACTGTTGTCGAGCCCCCTGCTCCTCCAAAGCGGGAAACTCCCGAGCCGTTGAGTAAATGCGGTCGTACTCGCCAGCTCTACACCCCAGGTTGGCCGTTTATTTTATGTACATGATCATCGCACTAACACTAGGTAGACGGGTGCCCACGTTTCTGTCATACCTATTGTCTCAACCTACAATGCTTTGAATACGCACTGAAAATAGCCCAGTCATTCCTACCTATCTAGCTTACGGTTATCCTGAGCAACCGACGACAGTATCTGTGAACGTTCATCATTGCCGATGTTCTCACAGCCATACTCGGTATTGATTTCCTACAAAACTATGAACTGCTAGTCAATTCACGTAGGCTGCAGCTAGTCGATGCTTTGTTGAACAGTAAATTCATGCGCTAAAAAGCTCAAACAAACGCATACCGAATCTCAGGTGTATTTCATTCGCGTGATGATATATTCCACGCTTTACTTCAAAAATTCCCTCAATACACAACATCACGGCATCACCCAAGATCTATCTGGTATGAGCATGTCACCAGATCCCAGTCGTTCTTGAAGACATCGAGAAAACCGCTATCACGACTCTTTTTGGTCTGCTTGAGTTCCTACGAATGACATTTGGATTACGGAATGGTGCCCAAACTTTCCAAAGTTTTATCGAAAGCATAGTACGAGACTTAGATTTGGTTCACGTCTATATTGATGACCTGCTAATCGTATCATCAAATGTAAATGAACACTATCAACATTTTCCACTCTTATTCCAACGTCTTTTGGATAATGGGATAGTAGTCAATTCGGACAACTGTGAATTAGGCAAACCAGAAATAATGTTCTTGTGTCACGTCATTGAGCAAGAAGGTATTTTACCTTGCGAGGGAAAAGTACGTGCAATAAAAGAGTACAACGTGCCGTCCTCACTCAAGGAACCGAAGGAATTCCTCGGTTTGGTTAACTTCTATCCAGGTTTCATCCCGCAAGCGGCAGAACGGTTACGACCATTAACAGATTTACTTCGCCGTAATCCACGCAAATTAAAATTGAACGATGCAGCAAGTACAACAATTTCAGAGATCAAAACGACTCTGGCTCAAGTCACACACCTCGCTCATCCTGACCCATCAGTCACGCTTAGTATAGCGGTTGATGCGTCGAATTTCGCTATAGAAGCCGTTATGAAACAGAAAATCTTCGGAATTTGGCAACCTCTCGAACTTATCTCACGAAGCTTCACTCCCACGGAGACGAGATATAGCGCTTTCTGTCGAAAACTGCTAGCAGCCTACTGTGCCGTCAAACGTTCTCGGCGTACAGTAGAAGGTCGCCATTTCATCTTATTCGCCGACCACGAGCCTCTAACGTATGCTCTGTACACCATGTCTGACCGCTACCCACCACAATATTGCAGACATTTGGACCATATCTCTCAGTCCACGACAGACCTTCGTCACGTTAAAGGCGGGTCGAACTAAGTTGCCGATATCCTGTTACGTGTCCAAGTGAATGCGGTCAATTTACCGATGCTTGGTCTGCCTGGCATGACTGCCGCTCAAGGAGGTGATCCCTCTTGTACAGAAGCATAACATTCTACATCCCTTCAGTGCCGGAAAATACCCCTAGTCACTAACTCAGGTGCTATCCTGTGTGACACTTCCACTGGTCTTCCCTGACCCATCGTACCCTCTGCTTACCGTCGTCTCGTCTTCGATGCCCTGCATAAACTGTCTCGTCCAGACATCGCATCCACATTACATCTCATCGCTGCACGGTACGCCTGGCCATCCACGAATAAAGATGTCCGTTTGTGGGTAAAGTAATGCTTATAATGTCAACGATCAAAAGTGTACAGGCAAGTAGCTGCCCCGTTTGGCACGTTCGCTACTCCCGTTGCTTGCTTCTATCGCGTTCATACAGAGATTGTGGAACAATTGCCGCCATTGCACGGGTATGATCACAAACTCATGTGTATCGATCTTTTCACAAGATAGCCCGAAACTGTTCTCATCACGTCTATTACGGCAGAGACAGTTGCTTACCGCTTTGTAGAACGATGAAAAGGGCTGTGCGGTTGTCCCTCGACTGTCACAACTGACCGAGGACAACAGTTCGAGTCCGAATAATTCTCCTCGCTGATCCTGCTGCTCGGTACGAAACGCATACGAACTGCCGCATATCGTCCAGCATTCAGTGATTTAGTTGAACGGTTTCACCGCCAACTTAAGAGTGCTCATCGAGCACACGAAAACAATAATTGGTACGAAGAATAACTACTCGTCCTCATGAGGATCAGGACGATCTCAAAGGCAGATATTCAATGTTCCGCCGCTGTACTTGTATAAGGCTCGACAATGCGTCTGCCTTAGTAATTTTTCACACTACGGAGCAGTAAAGATTGTGATAAATCAGACTAAGTAAGACGAATGTCTGAATTTATGCGAACACTGCTCTCTGTGTCAAGTAGAATAAAACATCGAAAGGTCGCTCCTTTTCTCGAGTTATCTACCCGTTCACATGTTTTCCCATGAATAGATTCGGTACGCAAACATTTGCGACAGCCTTACGAAGGACGTTTTCACGTGAATTCCCGTCACGAAAAGCATCAATAGAAGTCTAAATACTGTTTAAAAAAAGCTGAAAATAGAACACCGTCTGTATAACTTAGTGGTCAATAGTCGAGAATCTTCGCGAAGTCTGACAGTATCAGCAACTGCAGATGGAGTATTTGAAGAAGAAACACATAGATAATTAAGAGATAAACACGAAACAGCTGACGCAATAACAGTATTCGTAGAGACCAAAAAATATACAAAATCAAACAAAAACATCGGAGTGAGGTTTATTAATTGTATTTTTAGTTGAAAGCAAGTACGATAAATGAACTACAATAGATAGCAAAAAGATGAGAAGAGCAGACAATATAAATATAGGAAATAAAGCGGAGCAATAATTAAATGAAGATTTGTTTCTTTATTTTCCTAGTGGAAATAAAAAGCTCATTACATCAATAACAGTTTTCATACGAGACAGGTAAAAAGAAGCCCCTATTTAAGAATCCTTTATATACACAACGCATAAGAGGTACACTTAGTTACACATAACACAATCAGGCCAGTAAGAGATCCCATGAACAGCCGGCTAATATTCATCAGGACACTAAGCCACTTCTGAGCCGCAACTCCAACCTTCGCGCTGATAACCTTCAAAAAGTAGTCACAACATGCTTTGATTGGAAACAAACTCAACTCCTGTTCGTAATTTCGGCAATCTAATTAGTGACCAATCAAAACGAAGCAGGCATTATCATTTCCGCCACCTCTGTAAGCAGTGCACATCAATCTGACTCGTTCTGTGCTGTTATGCCGGCTTTTTCGTGTAGCTGCGAAATTCAGTCCCTTAGTGTGTTGAATAAATAGTGTAGGTGGTTATACAACTAAGACGAACGTTCAGACTGATTTTTTAGGAACTTTGGAGGTGGTGTTAGTACGGTGTTCCGTAAATAGCTACATAGTCACTTGATACTGACGACTAAACAGTTTGCGAGAAGTTCGGCGAGGTCTCACTCCTGTTCCACCCTAATCAAATATATAGTATTGCTTTAGTAAACAAATTGAAATTATCAGCAATAATATTTCATCAGGTTTCTCTTACTGTTCTTGAGTCACTTAGAAAAAAATAAATGAGTACACCTACATATGTGCCTAACATAAGTAAATAAATTCTTTACATAAAATGTCTTCAAGCAAAGGAGAATACATACAACTGCAATTCACTAACAATTCCGCCTGTAGCACTTCTAGAGTTACTGCCGGTCCTAAGCACGGGTAGAGGAGGAGGTTTGGGCATGGGGTCGGCAGCCCCATCCCGTAGGAAACAACCTTACTAAAAAAACGCCAACCATATTAAACAAATTAGACCATTTAAACTTTGTCCTGGGAGTTGAAGAAAGGATTGTGACGCCTCATGGTGAAAGCTCAGATTCTTCGGAAGTCGTGAGGCTGATGCCCTTTCTAACTATTATAGATACATGGAATATCCGGATAATGTGGGATACTAGAAGGATCAGTCAAATAACTATGGAAATTAAGAGACATAACTTGGCGGTGCTCAGAATCAGTGAAACCCATTGGACCCAAGCTGGACAGCAAAGCATAGATTCAGGAAAGCTATTGCTGTACTCCAGTCATGAAGAGGAAAATTCTCCACACACTCAGGGAATTGTTCTGATGCTGTCCAAAGAGGCACGAAATGAACTTATTGGGTGGGAATCTCATGGATCCAGGATCATCAAAGTATCCTTCAAAGCAAAGAAGGGAATCACAATGAATGTTATCCAATGTTATGCACTCACCAGTGATAGTAATGACAACGATAAAGATCAGTCCTACGAGAGGCTGCAATCGATCATAGCGAAGTGTCCAGAAAAGGACGTGACCATCCTGATGACAGATCTAAACTCCAAAGTCAGGATGGACAACACCGGCTATGAAGATATCATGGGACGACATGGACTAGGAGAAAGAAACAAAAATGGGGAGAGATTCGCAAATATATGCGCGTCCAACAAAATGGTTATAGGCGGCACAATATTCCCCCACAAACACATACGCAGAGCTACATGGGTCTCACTGGACCACATTACAGAGAATCTGATCGATCATATTCGCATCACTAAAAGTTCACAAGATCAATGAAGGACGTGCGAACCAGGAAAGGAGCTGATATAGCTTCAGATCACCATCTGGTGGTTGCCGAAATGAAGCTGAGGCTAGAGAAGCAATGGACATCTGGAGAAATAGCACTACAAAGTTTAATACAACCTTCCTTCAAAATACTGACAAACTCAACGAATTCAATGTAGCTTTCATCAACGGGTTCCAAGCCTTGCAGAGTCCTTTGAAAGGAGAAACTACTGTGAAGGACAAATGCAAAGGAATCAAAAAAGCACTAACTTCAACGTCTCGGGAGGTTCTGGGCCACAAGAAGCATCATCGTAAGGAATGGGTCCCCATCGAAGCCTTGGACAAGTTTTATGAAAGAAAAGATATGACAGCAACTAACAACAGTCAAACGAGAACAGAGAAAGTCAAGACACAAGCTGAATACACAGAAGCAAACGAGCGAGTGAAGAAGAGCGTCAGAATTGACAAGGAGAAATACATGGAAGAGCTAGAAACTACACCAGAATAAGCTTCAACAGAAGGAAATATCAGACAAGTTTATGATGCAACGAAGAAACTAGCAGGAAAATATTGTAAACCAGAGAAACCGGTTAAGGACAAAGAATGCAAACCAACCACCGAGACCAAAAGCAGATGGGTAGAACACTTTGAGGAACTCTTGAATAGACCAGTCCCAGTGAATTTACCATGAATCAAAACAGCATACAAATATATTCCCAAAGACAAGAGTCCAACAACGATCAAAGGAATCAGAATGGACATCAGACAAATGAAGAGTGGGAAAGAAGTAGGACCTGACAGCATACCAACTGAAGCACTAAAGTCAGACAAAGAAGCAACTGCCAGCATGCTCTACACTCTGTTCAGGAAGATTTGGGAGGAAGAACATGTGCCGACGGACTGGAGAGAAGGACACTTCATCAAGATACCAAAAAGAAGAGATCTGAGTAAATGTGAGAACTACAGAGGAATCACACTGCTATCGGTACCAGAGAAAGATTTCAACAGTGTTGCTGAACCGGATAAAAGACTCAGTAGACGCCCAGCTTCGAGATCAACAGACCGGATTCTGTCAGGATCGGTCATGTACAGACCAAACCGCGACACTACGGATTATCGTTGGATAATCCAATTGAATAAAACTCGTCACCATACATCAACTTCCTTGATTATGAGAAACCGGTTGACAGTGTGGATAGGAGAACCTTATGAAACCTTCTTCGACACTGTAGTGTACCTGAGAAGATCGTCAACATCATTCGGAGTTCATACAACCGACTACACTACAAAGTGATGCATGGAGGGGAGCTGACAGACGCATTCCAAATGAGGACCGGAGTCAGAAAAGACTGCTTACCTTTTATTGGCCCGAGATCTGACTCCACTTAGACCGTATGATTTATTGTTATTGAAATATACATTCCGCCAAATCCTAGTGTAAAATTATCGACTTAACTCGCGTTAGTGAATAATGGAATTGAATAAGTCAAATACGAGAAGAGAGAGCAGCGAAAGGAAATCGCTCGCAGTGGAGAAGCACGTAAGCCAACCCAATATAACCAAGCGTGAATTAATATTTATAGCCGAACAAAATGAGTTATAGGCATCTAATGGACAGGATAAGAAGTGCACACATATACTCACATAAACAACCAAGGTTGATAAGCTAATAATTAACAAGGTCAAAACGTGACTCGAGAAGGGTGAATAGATTGGCCTGTCCGGAAGCTAGAATAGGCTATGTGGGCTTGACGTAGCATTACATAGCCTACTTGTACAAAATAGCACATTTAAATGAAAAAACGTCTGTTTTTCAAAATAACACCGAAGGGGTATGTAGTTAACATTATTAGCAAGTAGCGAAGAGATCGTACTATAGAAAACCTGTAAGCATTGGACGGCCGTTTTGTCCTATTGTGAGACTCCTCAGCAGTGCGCATCCACGACCTCACCCCCTGCGAGATTCGAACCCAGGACCTAGCGGTTTCGCGAGTAAGCACTTAACCCCTAGACCACTGAGCCGGCATCCAACGGTGTTAATGTCTAACTTTGACCAATCCACGAAGTTGCGCGGCCGTACCCCATTGTCTTCAGTGAGTTGATATCACATAACAGACCTAGTTGAACTCCACGGGTAACGGCTTCTCACTAGAACTCCAGGAGTGTCTCTTGATTTCGACTCGACGTACTACTAGAGAGGAGTTACTTAAGTTGTAACTGTGGTATGCAATATGTCGCAGATGGACTACTTTACACTATGAAGTGTTAAAGGCAAGTCTGTTATCGTCTACCTAACTTTGAATTCGAGTTAGATCCTCCTGAGGTGCGTGTATATCGTCTTGGTTGCGTATCTCTCTCCAAAGATTCACGTCATCGACAAAAAATAGTAAGTCTGACGTTATCTGTTTAGGAAGATTATTTATATAAACCAAGAAGAGAAGAGGTCATATTGCTGAGCCCTGGGATAGCCCACTAGGACATTCCATAGCCTGAGATAAAGTGAAGTTAACCCCGACTTTAAAATATAGATTTTCCAGATATGAAATAAGCCAGTCAATTAGAGGTGGCCTGATACCCAATCGTTTGAGCTCATTGATAAAACATATGGTTAACCCTATCAAAAGCTTTTGAGAAATCAAGGTAAATGATATCAACCTTCTTCTTGCGATCGAGGATGCTTGTCCGTCTGTCCACCGCAGTCAGCAGGTTGGTTATACAAGAGTAACCCTTCCTGAAGCCATGATGTTGGGGTGATAAGAAATTTAAGGACAGTAAGTAGTCATGTTTACCATCGCATATCAGGGACTCCATGATTTTTGAAGGTATAGAGAGAAGAGCCACCGGTCAGTAACTTGGAGGTTTACTGATTTCGAACTCCTTTGAAAATTGGTGTGATGTGAGCCAGCTTTCAATTTTCCTTGGCTTAGCAAGTGTGAGAACATCATGCTAAGGGGCGTTGTCAGGATTGAGGCTGCTCCTTTCAGTATTGTAGAATGAACAACATCTGGGCCAGAAAAAATGTCTTTTCTCAGGTGCTGCAGTTTTCGGAATACCAAGTCAGCACTCAGGTTCACTACGGAAAGTCCTGTGCAGTTGCAAATGAAGCTGTCCTCAGTATAGTTGATGTGGGTCGATTGAAATGTCCGAGAGTATTGCTCAGCCAAAACGTTAGCAGCGTCGCCGTCGTTACCGGTCGAGCCGTTAGGACCTAGCAGTTGGGAACTCCAGTTTTGGCTTGACGAAGAGAGGTTGCATAACAGAACAAGCTTTTCGGATTAGAGACAAATTTATCCATAAGCTTTATCTGGTAACGAAGTCTGTCTTCTCTTATAGCCTTAGTGCATATGTTCCTTATATGTTTGTAGTGCCTGTACGCTCCATTGTTGTCGGTCCGTTTGTATTCTGCCCAACAGCGCTTTTTGCGGCTTAGCAGACGAAGAGTGCGGTTCTTGATGATTGTAGGTTGCTTGTAGCTTTTAGGGACCGTTTGAGGAACTGACACAACAATAATGTTCTCATAAGCGGTATTTGGCTTGAATGTAATCAATAATTTCAAACCAATTCTATGCAAGAAATTTGAAATTGAATTTCTGCAAGAAACATTGTGTATGTGTTTGGTTAGATTGGTTTCTACGTTGTTTGTTGTAACAACTGGAGGTTAATCTGTTTTGAATCCTCTCACAGGTGCGTAAGTTATGCCAGGAGTGATTTGATAGGATTATATACTTACATGTTTCTTCTTCATCAAGGAAAGCGATGTAAGCTTTGGATTTAAATTTTATTTTTTATAAGAAAGCAATATGACAAAATATCATAAAGTTATTTTTTAGTGGATTTTAGTCAATTTTCCTATATAACAAGTGAAATGGCGTCATCCACAACAGCTGTTTCGTCTTATTTTATGATTATTTGATTTGCTGTCAGGGAGATAGAGTACATTTCAAGGTTTTTTGACTGCACATGGCTAGAAACTTTCACACCCTCCAAGTTATTGTAACCAATTTAAAGGAGAAATATATATTTTTATGTCCGAACCAATTTCTTAGTAACAAGTGCATCAAGATTGCTACTTCAGTAGTCACAGTAAATGTTGTGTAAGGAGTTTATTTCCGGAGATGTACATTAAATTATAATCAGACCATTTTCGCGATCTTAATGAGAGCAAGAACAAAGATTTCAGCAGGATGGCATGGATTCATTTTATTCCACTCGATTATTGCCAGCTGCTCAAAACCTGTTATATTCAAAATTCATAATTACAAAGTGCGTTCGAACTACTAACATGGAACATTTTAATCAGAAGTTATTATGAAGACATAAGTATCTATTTCAAAGGTGTAAATAGACCTAATAGACTGAATAAAATACTGGAAATTCATATCTTACGTAGAATATTCTACAACTTTGACTGTAATGAGAGTCCAGAGGGGTAAATACAAGAGGTTACTGAGTGAGTAAATGCTGATAAGTAAGAATCAAATGAGTAAAGCTCTCTTAATAATATATGATCACTAATCTAGAAGTCAGTTTAAATAAAAAGACGTAATGGTGTAATTAACTGGAAGAAGGTTGAAAAAAAGCTTCAAAATGCAATGGAGGGGTATTTGTCACTGAGGTAAGGGAAAATTAATAACCATCCCTTTGTTGAGTACATAAATCAGGTTTTTGACGCCTGGTAGCAGTGGCTTCGGCAAACTTGATAAGACGAGCTTGGCTGTTTATTAACCATCTTGAAATATTGCAAGGTATCAACTTGATGCTCTGTATCCAATAGATGTTCAGTAATTTCACTGTTTAAAGTCGTTCTTCCTCTTGTTCTCAGTCTCTTTGAAACGTACTCAAAAATCTTAGGTATAGTCTCCCCACTGTTCGGCCAGTGTAACTGCTTTGGCAGGTACATGCTAGTTTATGAGCACAGTTGGCGGTAAATGAAATTAGTGCTTGTCGACCTCTGACTGGGTTACTGAACTTATTTTTTTATATAAAATTAGTAGTTTGACTGCCTGTTAAGTTCTGGATAATGCAGCGTTAGGCATCCTGCTGATTGAGTTTGCGACTTTATCATTCTTGAAGATGAGATTTACATATGTATATATTGTTTTTTTCTACTGATTATGGTCACTTCCGCCATGTTTTCTTTAGATTTTTTACATTGTCAATAAATTTAAGTGAGGTCATAATTGACGGACGATCTTTGAGCAACACTTAAGTTACTTTGAGAATATCCACCTACTGACTAGGACTAAATGAGGGTTATAGGCCGGTCCGATGAGTTTGAGTTATCTGTAGTTGGCGGCTAGGGTTAGGTTTTTCATGAACTGACATCAGCTAAAATGCCAAAACGCTATTTAGTCAAATGGATGAATAAGTTTCGCACAAAAACCCACGACCTGTTATCTTACACCTGATTAGTTCGTCCATGAATTATAGTCTTGTCTAAATTTCTGTGGGTAGTAGTCGACTCTTAGGCATTTTCAGCGTTCACCAATCCTTCTTCGAGTTTTTCGGTGGTACAAATTCTTTCTACCCTATAAAATAGTGTTCGATCAATGCTTTTTAAAAACATTGGATAAAAGTTATTAAAGTTCAATAAAGACTATTCCAAGTAATTTTTCGATAAAATGAACATTGAAATATCTTATCTTTTCACGGTTGTATGACAATATCAAGAAAGTGGAACATCTCATTCTTCTAGTGTTCCTAAGTAAGTTGTATATTGGGATGAACATTGTTAAAGAGTTCCAACAGGTGAATTGCATTCTGATTACTGTCGCAGACAATAAACGCGTTATCAACATATCTGGAATATTCCGTCATTTCGCTAATCGCTTGTTTAAACACCGTATTTTCAAGATACCCTACAAAAATATCTGTCAACATTGGACCTAATGAACTTTCCATTGCTACACCATCAACTTGACGCAATATGGTGTTATTAAACCAGAATTGGACGTCTTTTGGGCACATAAATAGTTTTTTGAATGCTGGGACTGATAAAAGTGGGAGATCAGAATTCTGTAAAGTTTTATCAATAGTTTCGAAAGTGGTATCTTGGTCAAGAAGGGTGTTACATCAAAAGAAACCACGCACTTACCGGCAATATTCATACGGTTTAGTCTGTCAGCACATTGCACTGAATCTCTTAATGTATATGTTTCTAACCCTTTTTGAATTTATCTATCTTGAATCTCAGTTGTTCGTCTAAGATTGAGTTCATCTTAGTGATATAATCAGTTGTATTCATTAGGATGAACCTTTATCTGATCTCAGGATCACTACCTCGTTATTTTTTTGGTGTTTCTTAACGCTGTCAGATGTACTTTGAATGCAATATTGGACTTGAATGTCGATGAAACGCAACGTTGGTTGGCAATATCAACTAACCTTAATTTGATCCACACCTTTACTTCATTCATCGGATGCATGTCTCTTAACTGGTCAAGTAAATTTACGAATTGAACTTCTGTGTCAATCCTGTCAGGACTTGTTTTCGGTATGTGAAATTTGAGTCCAAGTTATAAGACTTGTGCTTCTATATTGTTGAGCTTTATATTAGATAAGTTATCGATAAACTTCGAAGGGTTTTTGGAAGCCCTTGCAAACCTTGATTTGAAGGTTGTGAATAATGTTAATGAATTTTACCCGACATTCGATATTTGAATCATTAATTACTTTGTCAAAAACACTGGCATCAGTCATTTCAACTAAAATCTTTCATGTAAGTAGACTGAACATACTTTGTAATTATGAATTTTGAATATAAAAGGTTTTTAGCAGCTGGCAAGAACCGAGCGAAATAAAATTAATCCATTAGATTTCTGCTGAAATCTTTGTTCTTTCTTTCTTCAAGATTATAAAGGGAGCTACGTGTATGAAACTTTCTCAGTGGTGGGTTTTGGTGATTTTTCGATTTCCATCTTTATACGGACTGAAGCTTTATACGTTCTTGCACTTATGAAGTGAATATAATTTTGCTCATTTTTGTGAAACTTTCGTGACAAATGAGTAGTTCCTTAATAAGACGTGTTTAATAAGTTCTGTTACCTAAACCCGGATTTTTGTGAAACAATTGGTTAACTATGTTTCTTGAGAAATGCTTACAGCCATACATTTCCAAACAAGGCGATAGATAAATACTGACTTGAAAAAAGGTTGTGTCTGTGTCACCTGTGGGTCGAACTTCACAACTTTAGGCTAAACTGAGCGAATCCGTGTTCACAAAATATTGACGGCTTTGAAATGCAAAAGAGATTTTATATAACTTTTCAGGTTTCGAACTTTTGTCGACATGTTTTGTGTTTATATTATTTAAATGCTGACATTTTCAAGTCCAAAATGCTGAATATAACCAATAAGACTAATTTCAGACATTCGAAATAATCCTTTTAGTTTCGCTACATTCCAAGCGAATCGTTAGGCTTAATTTTACCTTTAAGAATAAGTTTTCAGCCATTTTTACATCATTAGGACATCATGGTTAAGATGCCTTCGTAGAACTAATAGTTCGAGGCCATTTTTGTCATGGCACAATATCATTAGCGTGCTGCGATTACCTTCTTTGTTTTCAAGCTAATGGTTAGAATGAGAATCTTTTGAATTGGGTTCTAGGACTCTTGAAATCAAATATCTAAAAGAGTTAGTATGCAGCTCAAAATCGAAACTAGTGACTTTCACCCTGCTTTTTTGTCTCCTCACTTTCGCCTGTTACCTCTCGTTGAGGAATATACGACAACCACCGACATTCTCCACCCAACTCTGATCTGGGAACTCCTTTTCATGTCTGCTTCCAATTTACTAGCTGCTCTTACACCGAACAACCTGCAACCTGCGAAGTAAATTGGTGGTCTAGCGACCCGCGCATGCACGTGAACCCTCAATCCAAGCAGTCGTGCAAACCTGCACGCTGATAATGGCATGGTTGCAACTACCCTAACGCTGGCAACGGTTAGCAACTCTATCATAGACATAAGTTTGGAGTCATACTTCCGGTGGTAGAAACTTATGTTCTAGATATACAACTAATATTCATTTATCTCACTTGTACGCAGCAATCGTCGTTTTCTACTTTTTTAACGACAATCTGAACCGAATTTCAGCCAGTTTTTGTTGAATCGGTGATCCGTGCTCTAACGTCTATACATAAATCAGGTATTCGACGCAGCATTATTAGCCGGATAGCAACGATCATGTTTATCTTATCTATTCGTTCACATGTATAACTGTATACTGTATCACTAATTACCCACAAATTTTATTTGGTTACGGCAATTAATATTCTATTCCCATCACACTATATACCAGAATATAGAAATTAGAGCTGGTTTCTCAAAGATGCACTCTTGTTCGTCACACTTAATTCAGTCTCAATCACCGTCATCGATAATCATATGTATTGGAATTCTTATCATACCTTAGTGCGGTTTCCTAATGAACGAGCTCGCGCACATATCCAAAAAGAATACGATTCCGCATATCTCGTCTCCGTAGTCATCATTCTGTTCCTCTGGTTATTCTACTAATACATATTCAATGATTACTCGGTGCATCTGGTTATAACTCAAACGATAACATACACTGACTTCGCATTTTATGATTATTATCAATTGCAGTGCATCGACGAATATCATCTATCAATGCAGCTATCATCTTACGGTTGGATTATGCTTATCCCATGTAAACTCAATGCCATATAGATACCGAACCAATGACCTTTAATCGACGCCATTTACCTGTTCATACTCATCTATTCTTTATTTTTATATCCCGTTGGCATCAAAGACCAATTTGTTATATTCTACTCTACTTATTTCCACGATTTATTACAGTCATATCAATAAACAATTTATTACTGTTTTCACCGTATTTTAAATCGTTCATGTGAAAGTCATTTTATCGTCCAGGCAGTTACAACATAAATGCACGTTAATCTTTTTATACGCTTACTAATTTGCTCATAATTGCATCCTAACACTTCCATTTTGTCCGCATCTTGACGATAATCACGCACATCTTTACATAAGTGTTACACCTTCGTACAATACACTCACCCCTCTCGTTTCACTGTACTTTATCAAGTATAGTACGATTTATCAGAAGGAGTTTTGTGGAGATTTTAGAAATTTCACTGGTTGAAATCATGAGTCAATTGAAGCTAGACCGACATGGAAAACCTGGAAGCACTGTACGACCGTTTTGTCTTATGGTGGGACTCCAGCAGTGCGCATCCACGACCTTGCCCCCTGCGAGGTTCGAACCCGGGACCTAGTGGTTTGGCGAGTAAGCACTTAACCCCTAGACCACTGAGCCGGCATCCAACGGTGTTAATGTCTAACTTCGACTAATCCACGAAGTTGCGCGGCCGTACCCCATTGTCTTCAGTGAGTTGATATCACATAACAGACCTAGTTGAACTCCACGGGTAACGGCTTCTCACTAGAACTCCAGGAGTGTCTCTTGAAGTCAGTCCCTAGTGGGCGAATGAGTTTTATACTAGGACGAGACGACCGTGCGGTGCTTCCAGGTTTTCCATGTTTGTCTCGCTTCAATTGACTCATGATTTCAACCAGCGAAAGTCCTAAAATCTCCACAAAACCCCTTTTGATAACAATCATCTGCTCACTAGTGATCGACTTCAAGAGACACTCCTGGAGTTCTAGTGAGAAGCCGTTACCCGTGGAGTTCAACTAGGTCTGTTATGTGATATCAACTCACTGAAGACAATGGGGTACGGCCGCGCAACTTCGTGGATTGGTCAAAGTTAGACATTAACACCGTTGGATGCCGGCTCAGTGGTCTAGGGGTTAAGTGCTTACTCGCGAAACCGCTAGGTCCTGGGTTCGAATCTCGCAGGGGGTGAGGTCGTGGATGCGCACTGCTGAGGAGTCTCACAATAGGACAAAACGGCCGTCCAATGCTTACAGGTTTTCTATAGTACGATCTCTTCGCTACTTGCTAATAATGTTAACTACATACCCCTTCGGTGTTATTTTGAAAAACAGACGTTTTTTCATTTAAATGTGCTATTTTGTACAAGTAGGCTATGTAATGCTACGTCAAGCCCACATAGCCTATTCTAGCTTCCGGACAGGCCAATCTATTCACCCTTCTCGAGTCACGTTTTGACCTTGTTAATTATTAGCTTATCAACCTTGGTTGTTTATGTGAGTATATGTGTGCACTTCTTATCCTGTCCATTAGATGCCTATAACTCATTTTGTTCGGCTATAAATATTAATTCACGCTTGGTTATATTGGGTTGGCTTACGTGCTTCTCCACTGCGAGCGATTTCCTTTCGCTGCTCTCTCTTCTCGTATTTGACTTATTCAATTCCATTATTCACTAACGCGAGTTAAGTCGATAATTTTACACTAGGATTTGGCGGAATGTATATTTCAATAACAATAAATCATACGGTCTAAGTGGAGTCAGATCTCGGGCCAATAAAAGGTAAGCAGTCTTTTCTGACTCCGGTCCTCATTTGGAATGCGTCTGTCAGCTCCCCTCCATGCATCACTTTGTAGTGTAGTCGGTTGTATGAACTCCGAATGATGTTGACGATCTTCTCAGGTACACTACAGTGTCGAAGAAGGTTTCATAAGGTTCTCCTATCCACACTGTCAACCGGTTTCTCATAATCAAGGAAGTTGATGTATGGTGACGAGTTTTATTCAATTGGATTATCCAACGATAATCCGTAGTGTCGCGGTTTGGTCTGTACATGACCGATCCTGACAGAATCCGGTCTGTTGATCTCGAAGCTGGGCGTCTACTGAGTCTTTTATCCGGTTCAGCAACACTGTTGAAATCTTTCTCTGGTACCGATAGCAGTGTGATTCCTCTGTAGTTCTCACATTTACTCAGATCTCTTCTTTTTGGTATCTTGATGAAGTGTCCTTCTCTCCAGTCCGTCGGCACATGTTCTTCCTCCCAAATCTTCCTGAACAGAGTGTAGAGCATGCTGGCAGTTGCTTCTTTGTCTGACTTTAGTGCTTCAGTTGGTATGCTGTCAGGTCCTACTTCTTTCCCACTCTTCATTTGTCTGATGTCCATTCTGATTCCTTTGATCGTTGTTGGACTCTTGTCTTTGGGAATATATTTGTATGCTGTTTTGATTCATGGTAAATTCACTGGGACTGGTCTATTCAAGAGTTCCTCAAAGTGTTCTACCCATCTGCTTTTGGTCTCGGTGGTTGGTTTGCATTCTTTGTCCTTAACCGGTTTCTCTGGTTTACAATATTTTCCTGCTAGTTTCTTCGTTGCATCATAAACTTGTCTGATATTTCCTTCTGTTGAAGCTTATTCTGGTGTAGTTTCTAGCTCTTCCATGTATTTCTCCTTGTCAATTCTGACGCTCTTCTTCACTCGCTCGTTTGCTTCTGTGTATTCAGCTTGTGTCTTGACTTTCTCTGTTCTCGTTTGACTGTTGTTAGTTGCTGTCATATCTTTTCTTTCATAAAACTTGTCCAAGGCTTCGATGGGGACCCATTCCTTACGATGATGCTTCTTGTGGCCCAGAACCTCCCGAGACGTTGAAGTTAGTGCTTTTTTGATTCCTTTGCATTTGTCCTTCACAGTAGTTTCTCCTTTCAAAGGACTCTGCAAGGCTTGGAACCCGTTGATGAAAGCTACATTGAATTCGTTGAGTTTGTCAGTATTTTGAAGGAAGGTTGTATTAAACTTTGTAGTGCTATTTCTCCAGATGTCCATTGCTTCTCTAGCCTCAGCTTCATTTCGGCAACCACCAGATGGTGATCTGAAGCTATATCAGCTCCTTTCCTGGTTCGCACGTCCTTCATTGATCTTGTGAACTTTTAGTGATGCGAATATGATCGATCAGATTCTCTGTAATGTGGTCCAGTGAGACCCATGTAGCTCTGCGTATGTGTTTGTGGGGGAATATTGTGCCGCCTATAACCATTTTGTTGGACGCGCATATATTTGCGAATCTCTCCCCATTTTTGTTTCTTTCTCCTAGTCCATGTCGTCCCATGATATCTTCATAGCCGGTGTTGTCCATCCTGACTTTGGAGTTTAGATCTGTCATCAGGATGGTCACGTCCTTTTCTGGACACTTCGCTATGATCGATTGCAGCCTCTCGTAGGACTGATCTTTATCGTTGTCATTACTATCACTGGTGGGTGCATAACATTGGATAACATTCATTGTGATTCCCTTCTTTGCTTTGAAGGATACTTTGATGATCCTGGATCCATGAGATTCCCACCCAATAAGTTCATTTCGTGCCTCTTTGGACAGCATCAGAACAATTCCCTGAGTGTGTGGAGAATTTTCCTCTTCATGACTGGAGTACAGCAATAGCTTTCCTGAATCTATGCTTTGCTGTCCAGCTTGGGTCCAATGGGTTTCACTGATTCTGAGCACCGCCAAGTTATGTCTCTTAATTTCCATAGTTATTTGACTGATCCTTCTAGTATCCCACATTATCCGGATATTCCATGTATCTATAATAGTTAGAAAGGGCATCAGCCTCACGACTTCCGAAGAATCTGAGCTTTCACCATGAGGCGTCACAATCCTTTCTTCAACTCCCAGGACAAAGTTTAAATGGTCTAATTTGTTTAATATGGTTGGCGTTTTTTTAGTAAGGTTGTTTCCTACGGGATGGGGCTGCCGACCCCATGCCCAAACCTCCTCCTCTACCCGTGCTTAGGACCGGCAGTAACTCTAGAAGTGCTACAGGCGGAATTGTTAGTGAATTGCAGTTGTATGTATTCTCCTTTGCTTGAAGACATTTTATGTAAAGAATTTATTTACTTATGTTAGGCACATATGTAGGTGTACTCATTTATTTTTTTCTAAGTGACTCAAGAACAGTAAGAGAAACCTGATGAAATATTATTGCTGATAATTTCAATTTGTTTACTAAAGCAATACTATATATTTGATTAGAGTGGAACAGGAGTGAGACCTCGCCGAACTTCTCGCAAACTGTTTAGTCGTCAGTATCAAGTGACTATGTAGCTATTTACGGAACACCGTACTAACACCACCTCCAAAGTTCCTAAAAAATCAGTCTGAACGTTCGTCTTAGTTGTATAACCACCTACACTATTTATTCAACACACTAAGGGACTGAATTTCGCAGCTACACGAAAAAGCCGGCATAACAGCACAGAACGAGTCAGATTGATGTGCACTGCTTACAGAGGTGGCGGAAATGATAATGCCTGCTTCGTTTTGATTGGTCACTAATTAGATTGCCGAAATTACGAACAGGAGTTGAGTTTGTTTCCAATCAAAGCATGTTGTGACTACTTTTTGAAGGTTATCAGCGCGAAGGTTGGAGTTGCGGCTCAGAAGTGGCTTAGTGTCCTGATGAATATTAGCCGGCTGTTCATGGGATCTCTTACTGGCCTGATTGTGTTATGTGTAACTAAGTGTACCTCTTATGCGTTGTGTATATAAAGGATTCTTAAATAGGGGCTTCTTTTTACCTGTCTCGTATGAAAACTGTTATTGATGTAATGAGCTTTTTATTTCCACTAGGAAAATAAAGAAACAAATCTTCATTTAATTATTGCTCCGCTTTATTTCCTATATTTATATTGTCTGCTCTTCTCATCTTTTTGCTATCTATTGTAGTTCATTTATCGTACTTGCTTTCAACTAAAAATACAATTAATAAACCTCACTCCGATGTTTTTGTTTGATTTTGTATATTTTTTGGTCTCTACGAATACTGTTATTGCGTCAGCTGTTTCGTGTTTATCTCTTAATTATCTATGTGTTTCTTCTTCAAATACTCCATCTGCAGTTGCTGATACTGTCAGACTTCGCGAAGATTCTCGACTATTGACCACTAAGTTATACAGACGGTGTTCTATTTTCAGCTTTTTTTAAACAGTATTTAGACTTCTAGTGATGCTTTAGATGGTGGCTACTCCTGTAAATGTCTCAACTACAAGTAAGATAGATATATGCTACTGTATACAGTAGAACGTTGATATGAATTATTCTGCATTAGCGCAAATGTAAACAGAGGGAGAGGAAAGTGCAGTTACTCGTTTTTCGTCAAGATATATAAACTTGATGATAATGCCCATAATCCGCTTTATTAGATTATTATAAAAGCCTTTTTAAAATCAAGTTTTGGTTTAGTTATTATGTCTACAATCATTTTATATGTAGTTAATTCGAATATTCCAGGATCTGAACTTTTACTTTTGTAGCTATACACATTTTAATGGCCAGTCATGTCAATAAAGGGCAAGACAATGACACAATGTTTTCTTTTGGATCAGTATCATCACAATGGTAAGACGTTTTCCTTAATAGATGAGCTTTTTACAGTAGTGTGAAATGCATGATTCCTAAGAAAGTTTGCAAGTTAGCATACAGAATGATCACGCAGTGCCGGCAGAATAGCCTAAAAACATATCTTTATGGAAGATACTCATTTGTTGGAGTTTCCAGCTTGAATGTTATTGTGAACAGAATTGAACTGAACAAACAGTATTGTCAATCAAACATCCCTGATGAGTTTTTGATACCTTTTAAGGTATTATTTTCCATTTGGATTGTAAATTCACGATTTTCTAAAAATTAGCTTGCTAAATACGATATTTCCAGCAGTGCAGAAAGCCAGTCTATAGATTGTGCCATTCAAGCTATTTGGAATGATTATACTCTGAAGCCCTTAAGTTTGGATATCACCAATTGTATACAGTTCTGGGCATACGCCTGTGTTACAAAAAACAGCAATAACAGGGATGGAAGGATTAACAAACCTCAAGATTTGACCACCGAAATGTACTTTTCAAAGTTTAAAGTGGAATGTTTGGTTCTAGACTATTCATTGAATCTAACGCCCATCGGTAAACCATCCTTAGTTTCATCATTACTCGTAAAAAGCCTGGAGACACCTAACTTTCATCTGTCTGAATTTACTGAATCTTTAAATGATTATGGTAGAGGATCTGAAGTACGTTTTGGGTATGTATCTATTTTACTCTAATTGTTACTTTTTCAGTTATTTAAACATAACTAACACGGGGAAAATTTCACTTCATCTGGATACGGATCCAACTATTCTAACCTCATCTCCCATCGGAATGTGAGACAAAATTTTCTTACAATATGTTAATCCAGTCAACCAGTCTTATCATGGATCAAACAATAAATCGGTTACCTCTTTCGGTTCTCATGACTCATAATTAACAGCTCAATTTAAAACTCTAACTACCTTTTTGTCTTTTTAAATATTTATTTTTAATAACTTTCAAAACCATCTTTTTCATCAACTAAACCTTGATATATTACATACTCATTACTATCAGTTTCCTAAAGTCACTATCAGTTTAATTTGAACTTTTTCACATTGTTACCTTATTGTAAAATTGGACACCAAATCGAAAATGGTGTTGGTTATTATGGATGTGTGCTAAGCATAGGATGCATACAACATCCCTATGTAACCATAAGCCTTGGCTCATGAGTTGATTCTCAGAGTCCTTGACAGTACTCCATCTTTACACCTAGGAGTTTATTACCAAGTACTATTGGGTCTGCAGGTAATTACTGTCAAACTAAAGTCAGAATTTTTGAAACTAACCAAGTGGCTGCAGGTCATTGTTACTGACAACTGATCAAACGACTATTTTGAAATTTGTGAATCTAAAAACTGGAGTGGTATGATAATTAAAAGTATTTAAACCGATTTCCTAACTATGAACTCTCGAAATAGTGCACTTTAAGGCATGTAGAACTAGATGAGCACAACTAGACGTATTATTTAGATCGTAGGTTCCTCATAAAGGTCATTTTCAATGTAGTGTTTATTTCCATTTTATATCGACTGTTAGGTATTGAATGAAGGGCTCAAATCTGCGTTTGTGTGAACAGGAGATTAGTATTGTCCAAACATGAGTGTACCCTACAGTGTAGAGCCAATACATGTACTTAGCGAGATTAGATATGCAGACATTGTAAAACTTCATGTCAGATTTCTTTTTGACATTCTTTTCACTAAAAAGTCTTCTAGGTCACGTACGTTGAAGGAATATAATTATATGAAGCCACTAATATTGCTATATAATGTCGTAAAAAGAAAAATTCATTGCATTTAGTTTGTTATCAGTAAAATACATTTTATTTGCTTTATAACCATATGCTTTTATATGCTTTGTACACTTTTATAAAATTCAAATAAGATCCATCTTTTAAAATGTTTTATAAATTAAAGATGGATTTCTGGGGTTAAAGGAGCTTGTGATTTTCGCATATGGAAAGCTTGCTTACAATTTCTTTTGATCAATGAAACCGAAACAAATAGATTGGTCAAAAGTGATTATTTGGGATACATGAATTCGACAAACAATTCACCCATGTTGTTGGCAGTTTATCTATGCGATTCGAGCTCGCCACGTTTTTATGAAACCAGTATAGTATATTCACATGAAACTGATACTTGTGATTCTTCAGTTTATATGAGGCTACACAGAAATTCTAAAGATCCAATGCAGGTAATATCTTGCTTATAAACTTAAACTGAAAACCACATTGATAATGTATAAATATATGATCCAGATTTCACATTTTTCCACTTAAATTTTCCCGGATTAGTGATTTGTCAATTACATATAAAATTGTTTAGTCGTGAAAATCGGGTTTAATGAAATTGGTTACAAAAAGCTTTTCAAACTAGGTAGGTTAGCGTGTATCTGAGCAAGATAAAAATGTCAAAACTTTGCATGGCTTTAATCGTTTTCTGACAATCTTAGGTAGTGATTTCAACGACTAACGTTTACTATCGTGACGTTCTCAGTATTCCTCATTAAGTTTATAGCTCGGTGTTGTGTGTACTGTCGATCCTAATGACTTACTTCTACTTCAGCCCTATCAATGTTGAGAGTAACATACGGTTTGATAATCTTGGTTGATAAAAATTGGCAAGTTTACTCAAAGTGTTATTTATTCGGTCTTAGTATTTAACCTAAGCGACTGTTTGTCTTTTTATCAAGTCATTAGATGTTTATGTTTATACAACTTCACTGTACTTCAAATCTCAAGCTACGTTTCATATTCGAATGACAAAGACTAGTTGTTATAATGCTAACTAATTAGTTTTTACTTGAGATTACAGTCGTCAATATTTTTAGATATTTTCCCTCCGTTTATAACTTCTACAATTTATTTTCCCGAGATTCACTAATATTCTTATCGTGTATGGTGAATCATTCACCCTCGTTTCTGTGGACATAATATGTACATTGTGCTTCTGTAAGGGCTCAAGATTCATATATTCACAATATGGCCTTGATGATTGGAATGATGGTGGATGTTCTTATTTGGATGTATTAAACGTTATAACTAAACTATTCTTAGAAAAAAAATTGGCCACACTTGTTTTTATTATTTATATGCAATATTTTTACTTTTTATCATATGGTGTTACTTTTTTTGTACCGTGACGTGTCACATAAAATTATTTTGAGTGTAACAGACTCTTGATTAATTGAGATTCCTTGAATATTGTATTGACTTCTCATTGTCAGGTAGTTGTATTAACTAATATGTACTGGGCAAAGTAAAATGTGAAAGCCTTTGTACGAGGGTAAGGTACGCTGTTTATCGATAGAAATGATATAAACTATGGGATCAGATAAACACTTCGAAAGTTACTTTTACGAATAAAAATCATAAGGTGACAACAATGATTAGATATATCGAAATGGTTTCCATATTAACGCATTGCAAAACATATTTGTTTTACCAAGTAATATATATTTATGGATAGCATTACCATGTTGCTCAATATAAAATGTAAGCGTATTATTAAAATAAACCAGCTTCGTGTCTAAGTCTCCCAAACCTTCCATTTCACCTCCCAGTTTTCTTCCAATTATGAAACGGAGAACTTTGTCTTATCATGTTTACAGACATAAAAGAGATTCCAGCGAAGTATTAATTCAGTTTGAAAATTCACTTGTTCTTTTTGCCTGAATGTTACAGATTATTTATGATGGAGACAGGGCAATTATCGAATTATACGGAAATGGATTTACCATATGATTTGTCTATTCATTGGCAAGTAGGACTAATTGAATTATAAGTGAAACTCAGTTTCTTAAGTATTATTTCGAACTTGGACAGTTAAAATTTATACTACTAGTAATTAAAGTATGATGCTTAGTATCTTTCTGTTCTTTTTGTATAAAAACATTTTTCAGTTAAAGTTTACTCTTTTGTCAAGCCTTGAAGATAGTGTATCTCTTTCAAAATCCAGTTTCGAAAATTCAGAATATTTTACATGGAATTTGGTGAAAAATATTTCACCTAAAGAAAATTTGACCATTTTAAAAGATTCAGTGAAACAGTTTTGTGATGCTGTTAATGGTTTGGAATATTTTGAAGATAAGTTTGTTCGTTTAGCGATTCCTACTCTGTTTTCTGCAATATCACAAATCTCTGCCCGTTGTGTATCTGAAAACCAGAACAGTATGAAAAGTAATCTGAATTCTCATCTATCTAGTGGTGAATTTAAAAAGTTAGTTGAGCTCTGTTATTTTTCACTATTGCGTTCATAGTTGGAACATATTTACATAGTGTTTATTGTGTGTCTATCAGTTCAGTTGTAATATTTCTCACTTGATGAATTCGTTCGTAGTTGACATTCCGGCAGAGTAAAGTTTTTAAACGACCCAGATACATTTTGTGATTGTTTAATCTAGATATTCAACTTAGGACTGCTAAGCCATACGTTCCACTTACATTTCCCTAGTTGGTGTTTCAGTAATTTTAGTGGCAATCACAATACCGTTGTGACTAGTAGACTTGCATATGGCGTTATATTTGTTTACTGAGTTATGCTTCCACCTTATTATATTTGTCTCTGTTTGCCTTCTTTATAAATAACAGCTGATTATTTATTCATTAAATGTTAATGTAGAAACAAGACAAATCATGTGATGGGTGACGTATTGATATGCCAAAAACGACTAATTTTTGCTCACCATTCTGCTGTTTCGGTGATTGAATTGGATCGTAATTTTAGCGTTCTGTGATTTGTGCACGACTGCTTTAATTTCTAAACTCCGTTTTCACATCACAGTTGCAATTTACTTTTATTACTAATAGTGAGACTTTTATTAGGATGAGTATTGTCGATCCCTCTGAAAGCCACCATTACTCGCTAACCGAGTAATCAAGGAATTTGGAAACCTGATACGATAGTACTTATGAGTATTGTTATGACTTGCCCTGTCAAATATCACGTGACTAAATTGCCAATCAGAACACCGACTTGTATGACCTTGGCCCTGTCCTGAACCAATGACGCGTTAACAAGTACGGGTAGACTAGAGTTCACTCTGAGTCCTTGTTGGTTCTTCTCTCTTATTTAATATATTTATTTGAACACATAAATATTGGTACAAAGGAGCACCAAATATATATGCACCACACAATAACAATGAGGTTATGAAGAGCTAAAGAATGTAAATTGGGTTCAAACACAATCTGCGTATCTTTCTGTAAGTATCTAAATAGTGGTTTAAGCTCTCACACATTACGTGCCGCGAACATTATTGCATGTATGGTTATGTTCCATTACTAAATTATATTTGCATCAGTCAGTCAGTAACAACGTATAACTTCGTACGTACGTACGTACGTACATCAGTTCGAGTTGCCACACCACATTAGCACAGATATGCCGTGGTCGATTCAAATCCCGTAGTGGTAGAGGTAATAAGAGTATAAGCAGTAATCGGTAAGATTAGTGTTTGGAGATGTTACTTAAAGAGTATAATACAGTGAAATAAACTTGGGAAGAGAAAAAAAGAGACAAGGGGGAATCAGGAGATCAAAATTTGGGAGAACACAAAGAGTGGATGAACCTGCGCCATTGCAAACGATTTTGAGCCATGTCATTCAGAGTCTCTAACCATCGGTTGCTATCATCTCGCGGTCCCCAACCAGGTAGTCTACACCTACCAACATGACTCAGACCACTTGTCATTGATTTCATGGACTTGTGCCATGTTTTGGTCTGGCCGCCCCTAGCTTTCTTCCAACCTACTCCTATACCACTGAACATCCCACGTCGAGGCAGTCGGTCGTTGGGCATACGTAACACGTGTCCCAGCCATCTCAACTGATGAAGTTTCACTACTTCATCAATTGATTTGCCATCCTTACCTAGTACCCGTTTCCTAACAACTGTGTTACTTACTCGATGGTCCCATGATATACGAGCAATGTTTCGAAGACACCTATGATCGAATACTAGTAACCTACGAATATCCTTTACTCTTACCGGCCACGATTCACTGCTATAAAGACGGGACGAACTGCTGCGCAGTAAACACGTCCTTTGGTTGATAGATGGATATCTCGCCTACGCCATAAATGACGCAGGTTGGCAAAAGCTAGTCGAGCCTTCTGTATCTGTGCTGAGATTTCGTCACACACCAGACCACAAGGGCTGATGAGACTTCCAAGATAAGTGAAGTGATCGACGCGCTCAATTACTTCACTCCCTATCACTAGTTCGGGTGTCAATGTAACCCAATCCTGATGCAACATTTTGCATTTCGAGGGAGAGAATCGCATCCCGAACATGCTTTCATTGTTGCTTAGAGTGGTCAGAAGACTCTGTATGTTGTCAGCGTCTTCACCAAATAAAACTATGTCATCAGCATATTCTAAGTCAACAAGTGAACCTCCTGGTAGAAGTTCAACCCCTGGAAATTTATATGAGGAGAGTGTCATCTCTAAAAGTACGTCGACCACAAAGTTGAACAAGAATGGTGAGAGTGGACAGCCCTGACGAACACCACTTGATGCAACCAATTCTGATGACAGTTCGCCATAAGCTCTCACTCTACCAGTTGTGTTCGAGTAGAGAGCGTGATTAAGGTTAATGTACTTCTTTGGTACTCCTTTCAGTGAAAAACACCTGGCTATGTTCACTATGTTCAGAGCCAGGTGGAATGAGTTTCCGAGCATCTATCAGTACGATAGATGCTGCTGAGATCCAGTGTTGCTCCCTAACCTTCTGATTTACCTTACTAGCAGATATCACTGCTGTTTCCACAGCTTTTCGGATATCATTCCATGCTGCCTCGGGGTGGGCATCACATACATGGCTGCCTAACTGTTTTCCTAGTTGTTCCTGAAATATACTCTTAGCTTGACTATCATTAAGTAGGCCCGTAAGAGGTTTCCTTGCAGCGTCTTTCCTACGTCCAGTAAGACGCAAACAAATACACGCTCGTACTAGAGCATCATCTGAATCTAAGCATGTGCTCCAGAATGAGCGACAGTCTTCTATCGAGCCCCTCCATCGGTGGCTGATTGCGATGTGATCTAGTTGGCTCCAACGTTGGGACGAATTAGGTGGTCTCCATGTTAAAAGATGTTTTTCCCTATGCTTAAAGTTAGTATTTGCAAGGAACAGGCTATTATTTGAGCATAGCTGCAACAGATGGTCGACATTATCTGTTCTCTGAGCCACGACAACATAAGATCCACCTAGGTGTCTTTCCCTATCGCTTAGTTTACCTACTTGAGCATTAAAGTCACCGACCATTATTACTACATCCAAGCGCCTAGCTTTTCGGAGAAGGTCGGAAAGCTTTCTGTAAAACTCATCTTGTACATCATCTGAGCTGCAGTCAGTGGGAGAGTATGCAGAAACGACGAAGAGGCAACGACGGGTGTCCCTACCTTTCCGAATTCTTACTGTTCCGTTTAGTCGGACTATCAAACAAGCTTACTAACCATCAGGAAGAAGCAAAATGTAACCCCGAAATTTAGTTTTATTTACTAATTGAAACGGTTGGTTTATTGGTTTCGTAGATTACGCACTCATTAAATTTATTTATCTACTTGAACACATAAACATCGATACAAGGGGGCACCAAATATATAAGCGCCACACAATAACAATGAGAATGTGAAAGGATAGAGAATGTGAGGCGCGCATAAGAAAAAGGGGAACAACAACGAACAGAAATTAGTACGTGAGTGAAATATTAATAACGGGAGAAAGAATTCAGTTAGCGAAAGTACAATTAGGAAGAATTCTTTCAGTCAAAGAAGCTAAGTCCTTTTTTTATGAAGAAAGTAAAATAAAGTTACAGCAGGATCGCCAATAGCTTCTATTCTGAGCCACTGTGTTACACCATCTCTAGGACCCCAACCAAGGAGTCGTGAAGGACCGACAGAAGCTAGTCCTGTACAGCTTTCTCTCATACCACGACACCATGTCATGCACCGACCACTTCTCCGCTTTCCCAACCAGTCCCAGCTTCGGCAAATAATGCACGACGTGGAATTCTCTGGGACGACATTCGTAGAACATGTCCAAGACACCGAAGTCGGTGTTTCAAGATAGTGGTACCAGTTGAATTATCTTCTATGTGATCGAACACACGATGCTGAACCTCTGCATTACTAACATGGTGTTGCCACTGGATGTCAGCAATCCTTCGGACACAACGGTGATCAAACATAGAGTCGTTTAACATCCTCAACTCGGAGAGGCCAGGTTTCACAAGCATAGAGCAAGACTCCTCTCACCGACGCGTTGTAGATCCGACCTTTTACAGTCAAAGATCACGAAGGCGGCAAAGATGGTCCAGATTGGCATAAGCCGCTCTGGCTTATTAACATCATTTTAAGACATCCCAATTCCTGTAGCTTTAGCTTTGAAAATGAAATTGTTATCTGTAGTCATAAATGTTTCAGTCGAAATTCAAGTATTTCCTCTTGTAGTAGCGGTTAGGTATGATCTTTTTAATGATAGCCATTTATCCAATAAATGTATAAGTGTTTAAATAACTCAAAACAGTCGTACCAAACATAACCACCTTAATGGGTCATGGCAAGAAAAGAAAAACGAAGGGATAAAAGGAGTAATAATATAATTAGGGAATGAAAACAAGCTAAATAAGATAGAAACGGAGTTAGGTATGAAATTATACTGTTCGAAATGTATGAGAAGATAGTGAGTAAACTAATTTAGATTGTAAATATTTTACAGTTTACTCATCCTTATGAAGCTCAGATCAACAGCCTGGGATTTCATAGACTAGAGTTTCGTTTTTGTGGATACATGAACATTCATATTAAAATGCATGAACGCATCTTGTTAATTATGAGCGAAATCAAACTCGTACTCTGAAATCTAATTCAAGATATCAATTTTATTATAAACTATGGTTGGATACTTCAAGACTAGTTTTTAGAGTATCACTTAGATTTGTGTACTATGGTAATTCACGTAAACAAACTGTTTTAGTAGAGTGGATAAAAGCAGTTCACATTTCTTAGTGATTTGTTTGACTGAATAATAATTTTAGTTAATGCATTCGTTAAATCTAGAGATTAATAAAAAGATGTGTGTCTTGTTAAAATCTTGATATATTTGATTTAGAGCTGCGAAAAACGTAATTTTAGAATTTTTATCATGCAAAGGAATCTAGAGATCTCTTGTTATGGACTCCGATACGATTCACAACTTTAGATAACACTTCTAGATAATGCATAATAGCTCAGTTGTATCCAATATTCATCTTTCTTATGAGATCTTCATGATCCATCCTCACTTGTTTTTCGATCGTGTCATTTATTTTATGTTATTACTGTCAGTTTTCCATTTTGTTTAAAGTTTTCTTTATTTTTAAATGTAACAAATTGGTCTTCTGTACTACTTTGTTACGTCTGACGTTTTTCTGTCCATTGTTGTCGTAAAACCGCGTCAATGAGAACTGGTTAAAACAACTGAACTCTTAAATACTTCGTATCCATTTTTCAAGTGATTGCTTCCATCAATTTTAAAGGATTTTCATTGATCTTTTACATTCCTGTAACACATTTTAACGAGTTCACCGTTGTACCAACTGTTTTTAATATTATATCAATTGTTATGTGCTGTTTATTATAAAAACAAAGTAGTAGTGAATGGAATCGTTTAAGTTTATATCAAATATTACGCTCTGAGTAAAAATTCACAATTCGACAATACTATAGTCTGTTGTTGGATTTTATTCTCCATTGTTCTCTCCTTGAATTCTATAATATGGACACAGGGGATGCTTATATGGCATAAAGATTGCTTGTATTTGATCATGTTACCTAAGCTTTCTTATTTTCGTCCCTAGCTTGGATTTGTCTGAATCTAATATTCTGGAAGCTTCTTTACTATCCGAAGAGGGTGTTAAAACTTTATATCAGAATTCTAGAGGAAGTCACTCCTATAGAATTACTTCAGAACAATTAGATGAAGAATCTTTTCCAAGAGAGCATCCTAGAAAATCAAATGGTTTCATTAAAAGTGGCGAATCATCTGACAATAATTTCAATCAAGAAGATACTTATAATTATGATCCAAATCGTTATCGGAATTTTCCTAATCCTGTTACTTCATCTGCATCAGTTTCACCAGTTAGTACAACTTCAACTCCTAACACAGGATGTACTGTTAGTATTGGTCCCAAAGCCGTTTTCTCGGAGATTCATTCAAGGTTTGATATTATCGACATAACAATGCATTTTCTTCCCATCCTTTCCGACCTTCCGATGAATCAGTTGGAGCGCCTTGAAAAAATCATTGCTAACATGTTAGGTAAGAAGAAAATTGGCTGTTTGGCATCTGATGCTTCGAAAAATGGTTTGGTACGTGGTAATAACCAGGATTGTTTCAACAAGCATGATATAAAACGGGGTATAAGTATTGGTGTTAACACAACTTTTGTATCCAGTAGAACCAGTTTCAAGAATAAAGGTATTTTTATGTGTAATATCTTATAACATATCTTATACTGAAACTTTAACTATTTCCTTTTGTTTACTTATTTATAGTCAGTTGATAGCTAAATTACTTTAGTGTTGGCATTCAATGAATAGCACCAGTTTTACTCCTAAACCGTATATTTTATGTAAACGTATTTATATAACGTATTTTCACCGAAAGTATGGAACATGTTGCAAAGGCTTTTATCAGCTCACTTGTTTCTCCATGTCTATTCTGCGGATTTTATGAAGTGATTGAAATGGTTCCTGGAATCTGCTCATCCTTTAACCTGAATATTCAGATTCATTCCAGCATACTTGATACCGACGAAGGGAATTTTCATACAAACAAAAAAGCTTATACTTTGATGATGAATTCATGTCACTTAATGTTCATAAGTCAGTGTACGGTACTTTTTATCCTAGAAGGCAAAGCGAACGTATAACACAAACATGTTCATTAATCACAAACAGCTTGAATTTTAAGTTTAGTTCAAATTACAGTTCGTGCACAACGAGAGTCACAGGAGTTTGGGAAGCGATCGTAATCGTTCTAAATCGAGAATTGGACTGTTTATAACGTTGGGCTCATAATCAAAAATGTGTGAGTATTCCGATACTGTTAAAGTTGGTCGTATTGAAGTATCTTTTTCTGAAGAACAATCAGACAAGGTAGACAGATACTTAGTGTCAGGGTTGCATAGTTCAGCATGTTGTGTCATTTGTAATTTACCTAGACCCAACTCATTCATTATATTTGGGAGCGACTCTCCACTTGTAAGGTCTCCGCGTATATCAGGTGATTTTGGATCCATAGACACAAACGGAATGGAAGATGATGGGTCGCTCGATGATGTACATACAGAATCATCCCTTTGAGCCTTAAAGCAAGTATAGTTATGTAATGCATTTTTGTGGTTAGGGGTTGGAGTACTATTTATTACTGGGGCGGTACTTTGTTTACATTTGTCATTTTCATGACATTCAATTATACCATGTCGCTTCATATAATCCAGTGTCGCTAAGCTGTAGTCGACTACGATAGAACTATCTGTATCCACTGTTCCATTACCAACAGCTTTGTTACCCAAATATTTATTTACTAAAGAAGATAAGTAAATACTTTGATCGGTATCGCCTGCACATCCACTATTAAGAAAGTTTTCGCTTCTCTTTTTCACATTAACTAAGTGTATATCTTGTATAGATTCTGGAACAGCTAATTTCTGGTTCACATTAAGCTGGTTTGTTGAATGACTGGGATCAACATATGTATGGGTGTCAGTTCTAAAGAAAGATAATGAAAGTATAGTATCAAAAAGAATAGTTAGGAATATATTTTACAAAGGTTAGCAAACGACTGGTGTGTATTTACATCTGGTCCACTGTACTGATTGACAGTCATTTCCACATGTTCCATTGGGTTTTTAACACGGAACAGGACCAATGATGCACCAACTTATGGTACTAAAGTAAAAACGTAAAACTGAGGAACAACATAGGGTTTAGTAACTCGTTCGCTGTTTGATAAATGGACGACTTAGCAACACAAACTATCTGCTGAACTTTCAATAAAAATTACGTCCGTATTCATATAGTTTTCCATGAATCTTTTCTTTTGCGAGTCGCTTACTTATTAGTTATTAGTCGAATTGTTCCACAACCTTTGCAGCAACTGGAATTTTCCTTTCTAACTACATACTATTGAGAGAAATCGCCAACTTCCACATGTAATATCAGTATCCCTTCCTTTCTGAACTATCTATATCAATTGTACTGCGTATCGTTTTCAATGACAAACGTATTTTCTTTAGTTTTTTTTGTATCTTCGGATCTTTAGTTGTAAAGAAGCGATAAAAATGAAACAAACGTTTTACTGATTGCTTTGATGGCGAATTTAGTTGAGGACTCTGACATGATACAGGACCCTTATATGTTAAATAAGGAGATAGTCAGTTCTTGGGAAAAAGTGAAGGTCTAGTGCATTTAATAATAGATCTGACTTTTGTTTGTCAAATAACGTCTACTATTATCTAGTGCTTACAGTTTCTTACTCAGATGACTGTGCCACAGCAGAGAAGTGCTACGAGTGGTTTGTTGCTGCCATTGTCTAATTTCAGTTTACGTATTAGTTATTATAATACTGCATTAATTTTCTTCAAATGTGAAGGAATAATTCGGAAAATAACTTACCTTTTGTAATTACCATTAGTTAATTCAGTATCATTGACCTTGGTAGCTGATGACAAGGGATTACCACCTTTCTTATTTGGATCAGACTGCAACCAATTTGAAACTCTTCGATTGAAATTTTCAGGATTTTTATCACTATTTACACGATAGTTGACACAATCGTCTTTTTCGTGAAAAACAATAGGAATAGAATTCGATGTACGCAATTCTTGATTGAAAAAGATTTTTGTAATATTATTACTATCTGGATGAGGTGCGGAAGCTGCAGAATCACATCTCATTCTATTGTTCAAAACTTGTTGTATATTTGCCTGCCATATAAAATACAAAGTATTGATCGGTGATTAATGCAAACGAAATCCTGGTGAAAGGTTGACCCAAAATTTAGCATACCAGCCAAACGCAATGTAGAACCTGGTACGTGTGTACGTTGTTTCACTTTGCACACTCCATTAGCAAAGCAAGATGAGATTGTTAGGGCGAACCCCAGAGTGTTAACAGTATTAAAGATAATAGAAAAGATCAACCATTGCAGATACTATTCGAGAAGATATGAATTAGTGAAATAAGAAGATTATGTGGAATCTAGAAACTTAGGTTTTAAAGGAAGATGAAAAACTATAAACTAGTGACATAAAAAAAATTATGACGGATTCAGAAACTTCATACACATAGTTCCCTTTATTATCTTAAATAGAGCAAGAACAAAGATTGGTGCAGAATAATATGAATTCATTTTATTTCGTTAGGTTCTCATCAGCTGCTTACATCCTAAATTATTTGAAATTCAAATTATTACAGATATTGACATATTTATACATAAGAGTGTGAATAAGGATCAATACATGTGTATGATGATGTAGAAAATATTCAGATAGAGTTAATGAGCTCATAAAATGTTTAATTCGAATAAATAAATAAAGTTAGAGAGGGAAAGTTCTGGAACATTGAAATAGTGATTAGAACTCATGAAAATAGATTAATAGTAATAAAGAAAATATGAATCAAAACCAATCACCACCAATTGTGTATACAAATTTACATGTACCTGCCAAAGCAGTTACATTGGTAGAACAGAAAGGAGAGCCTACGTCCGATTCAAAGAACATATTCCGAAAAGTTTACGGTTAAATGGATTAAACGCATTCAGCAGTGCTATCGCAAGACATCTCCTTGATACAGGACATGAAGTTGATATACTGAAGTCCTTCAAGGTGATCAACAAACAATCAAACTCTAACCTTTTGAAATTCGCTGAAGCGATAGCAATCAAACGTTTAAAACCAGATCTATGCATACAAAAAGAGACAGTAATAAATCTTTCTTTACCCTGGTAACAATAATCCCCACCCTTTCTATTCATTTACTCCTATTTATTTATTTATTACGTCATTCCCCATCTTCCAACTCTTTCTGAAGTTTAAATTACATCATACATAAATGATTGGTTTTGATTCATATTTTCTTTATTACTATTAATCTATTTTCATGAGTTCTAATCACTATTTCAATGTTCCAGAACTTTCCCTCTCTAACTTTATTTATTTATTCGAATTAAACATTTTATGAGCTCATTAACTCTATCTGAATATTTTCTACATCATCATACACATGTATTGATCCTTATTCACACTCTTATGTATAAATATGTCAATATCTGTAATAATTTGAATTTCAAATAATTTAGGATGTAAGCAGCTGATGAGAACCTAACGAAATAAAATGAATTCATATTATTCTGCACCAATCTTTGTTCTTGCTCTATTTAGGATTCAGAAACGTAGAACCCAAGTGAAAACAAAGAGCGGATGCACCTGCGCCATTGCGAACGATTTCGAGCCATGTAATACAAAGTCTCTAACCATTGGTTACGATAATCACACAGACCCTAACTAGGTAGTCTACACCCACCTACATGGCTCAAAACTAATTGGGCTGGTTCTGCCCATAACTTTCTTCCAAGCTACTCCTATACCAGACAACATTACCCGTCGAGGTAAGCAGACATACGTAATACATGTCCCAACCACCTCAGTTGGTTAAGATTCACCACCTTGTCAACTGATTTACCACTTTTACCTAGGGCCCTAGCCCAGGCATTGGTCACTCAGTGGTCTCAAGATACACGAGCAATGCTTCGAAGACACCTATGGTCGAATACTAGCAACCCACGAATATCCTCTATTTAGTGCCAATGTTTTACATCCACAAATTAGTACGGAGTGAACTGCTACTCTGAAAACTTTGGCTAAGGGACGGATACTTCGCCTATGCTACAAGTGATGCAAATTGACCAAAGCCAATCGAGATTCCGCCAGACACCAGCCCATCGGGACTGATGGGACTCCCAGGATAAGTGAAGCGGTCGATACGCTCAACTACTTCACTCCCTATCATTAGTTTGGGCGTTGGTTCAAACCAGTGCAGAAAAAACACTTTGCATTTGGAAGGAGAAAAACGCATCCAAACTATGTTTTTGTTGTTGCTCAGGGTAGTCAGGAGACTGCATCTTTTCAGCATCTTCACTAAATGAAACTGCATCATCCGCGTATTTCAAGTCGATAGATGAATCTCTTGGTGGAAGATCGACCTCCGAAAAATCAGACGATGAGCGTTTTGTCTCTAAAAGTGTTTATAACAAAGCTAAATAAAAATATTGAAAGCGGACAACGTTGATGAACACCAATTGAGGTTAGCGGTCCGCCATAAGCTCTAACTCGACCAGTAATGCTCGAGTAGAGAGCCTGTACAAGGTTCATTTACCTCTTTGATACTCCTTCCAATGACAGACACAGAGCTTCTCGATCAACAGAGTCAAACGCTACTTTAAAGTTAGAAAGTACGATCATAATTGGACATCAAAGGGTATATCTATGGATATGTGGTCTATACATCCGCATTCAGGTGTAAAACCAGAATGGTTTTCTCGGGTTCACTCTTCATGAGCCCTAGTTAAGCGTGTCCTATCCACTTCCAGCGCTTCCTAATTTCTTCCTCCGCTGGGATCTGGTTTGTTCTCTCTCACAGTAAGTTGTTGCCGATAGTGTCTGGCCAACAGATCCGAAGTACTTTGCGTAGACAACTTTTAATGAACACTTGTATCTTCTGGATGATGGCTTTCGTAGTTCCCCAGGTTTACGCCCCATACAGTAGAACTTTCTTGACAGTTGTTTTGCGTTACAGATGTTCTTCAGTTGTAGATATGCTGATCTTGCTTTGCAGATCTGCGCCTTCACATCTGCATCAGATCCACCGTGTTCATCAATGATGCTGCCCAAATATGTAAAGGTTCTTACATCTTTCAAATCTTCTCCGTCAAGCGTGATTCGATTGGTGCATGCTGTGTTGTAACGGAGAATCTTGCTTTCCCCTGTGTATATTGAGACCTGCTGCTGCTGCTACACTGGTCGTCTTCTCCAGCATTTGTTGTTGCGTTTGCGATAGAAGAGCCAGATCATCTGTGAAGTCTAGATCGTCCAACTGCATCCTAGATGTTCACAGTATCCCGTGCTTCCCCCAGATGTTGGCGTTTTCATAATCCAGTCGATCACCAGGAGAAAGGGTGAGAGTAAGCAACCTTGCCTGACACCGGTCTTTACTTCGAATGAGTCTGTCAACTGCCCTCCATGCACAATTTTTCAGTTTAACCTATCAAAGGAATTCCGTATTATATTGACTATCTTCTCAGGCACACCGTAGTGTCGAAGAAGCCTCCATAGTGTTGTCCTGTTCACGTTATTAAGCACTTTCTCGTAGTCAATGAAGTTGATGTAGAGTGATGAATTCCATTCAGTTGATTGTTCCACAATGATCCGTAGTGTTTCAATCTGGTCTGTACACGATCGATCCTTACGGAATCGAGCCTGTTGGTCTCGAAGTTAGGCGTCTACGGAGTCCTTCATTCTGTTTAACAATACCCTATCGAAGACTTTTCCTGCTATTGAGAGAAGAGTAATGCCTCTGTAGATCTTACACTTGCTGAGATCGCCTTTCTTTGGTATCCTGATCAGGTGTCTTTCTTTCCAGTCTGTTGGTACTTGTTCTTCATCCCAAATCTTGCTGAAGAGAATGTGGAGTATCTTTGCAGTTACTGCTACGTCTGCTTTCAGTGCTTCTCCTGGAATTCGGAGCATTATCGGAGAGGGTATTTTAGATACTATATCGGTCAGACTGATCCCTCTGTGGTTGTTACAAGAGGATATTTGTCCTCTCTTATGGACTGGTACGACCAGAAACCAATCAGATGGGACTACATCCAATCCCCACATTCCAACTAAGACCTCAATCGATCTAACCACTAAAACTGGACCACTATCCTTGAAAGTTTCCGGGATAAATTCATCTGGACCTGGTACTCTCCATTGCTTTAGATTTCCTATAACCTCAACCTCACTAACAGTTGAGAGATGTGTTTCAGTTTGCCACTCGGGTTGATTGGAGATAGTAGGTAACTGAATTGTGACTGAAGGTCAGTTGAATTGTTTCTCAAAGTGTTTTGCCCACCAATCCAATCTTATGGATTGGGAGTGAATAATGGTTCCATGTTTTTCCGAGTTAGTCTCAATAATAGTCGGATTTTTAGTACCCGTTTCCTTGATAACTCCGAATAGCTGTTTATTATTACCCATCGCCGCTACCTTTCCCATCTCTTCTGTTTTCGTTAACCACTACTGAACTTTTGTCAGTTTGATTTGTCATCACTATTGTTCACCTAGTGTGACAGGATGAGTTTTCGAGCTCTGATCAACTTAGTGGATACCATCGAAAATCCACTGGTCTTTCCTAACTTCCGATCTAAATTATTGGTAGATGTCACTGGCGTATTTACAGCTGCTTGGGTATCGTTCTCAGCTCCTTCAGAATAAACTTTCTGTACAACCGACCAGGTGCTTAACTGATTCTTCCCTGAATGCTTCTTCCATCTTTCCGTCTCTGAATCAATATCTAAGAGGTCTTCCTGCTCTGACCTTTCCACATCCAGTAAAACCTATAGAAATGCGTGCTCTCACTAGGGTATGATTACAAATTGTATTAGTGTTTTCTTCTAACGACATGATTTTAAATAATCAGCAAGCATCAAAAGATACCATGAACCAATCTGATATATTTAAATGATCCATTTCTTCAGAAAACTGAAATGTGTCGTTTAAACTATGAACCACCATTCTTCTTCGGATTCGTTCTAATAATTGAGCTAACCATCGAGCCAATTTGTAATATGATGAGTTTACTATACATATTGTGAGTCGTAATGGATGTTGGATTTTTGTACTTTCAAAAGACCATATATAAATGAAAATCATGACTTTTCCCTTCAGACTGTCGTAAGTTGCGTTATCAATGAGTTCCCAAAGATTTTTATTAACCCTGTTTTCGATTATTGCAATGACATCTTTTTTAGATTTACCAAATTGGAATCTTGATTTATCATTGCGAACATTTTATGCACATCTTTTTGATTCATTGTTACAACACTTGAATCTTTATCTGGCCTTACTGCTGCTTGTCCAATTATCCAGTGCTTCTTAAGTTTCAGTTTTGCTCTGGTCGCTACCACCTGGTGATGATCTGAAGCTGTTTCGGTTCCTCTCTTCATGCTTACATCTTCTATGGGTTCACTAATTTTTTAATTCATGAATGTGTGATCAATCTGGTCTTCCATAGTGGGGGAACCCATGCAGCTCTGTGTGTTTTTATAGGGGAAAATGCTTCCACATATGACCGCCTTGTTAAAAGTATATAGATCTACTATTCTCTCGCCAATCTCAGTTTGTTTTCTCAGTTCATTTCGTGCTATGATGTGTTGGTACCCAACCCGATCCCGACGTCAAGGTTCCTCATCAGGATGGTGGTGTTCTTCTGGGTATTTCTCTATGATGAACTGCAGGGTCTTATAAAAATGATCTTTATCATGTTTACTACTGTCATTGGTCGTCGCATAACAATTTGTTTTGAAGGATGCTTTGGTAATCCTTGAGCCATGAGTTTCCTATCCTACATTCGCTTCTATACGTGCTTCTTTGCACAGCAATGACACAACTTATGTGTGGTGGCCATTTTCTTCTTCATGATCAAAATACAACATCTTTCCTGAGATTAGTGTTTTCTATCCAGGTTGTGCCCAATGAGTTTCACTTATTGCAAACACTGACAGGGTATAATCTCCTCATTTCCATTGCTATTTAGAGGACTCTGTCGGTCTCCCACTTGGTCCGAACATTTCACGTACTCACACTAATTGTCATCAGAAGTAGCTTCGGTCTTATGGCCTCGAAGAATCTCAGCTTTCATCATGAAACATCATAACTCTCCCATATGAAGACCCTTTAGATCCCAGAAAAGAGTTCAAATGGTTTGAACAACTTTCTGGTTAGTGTTTTTGTAGTAGTGTTCTGTTTTTACAAAATAGGATTTCTAATTCTATGTCCAATGCTCCTCCTCTGTGCCTGGGCTTGGGGCCGGTATTAACCCTAGAAGGGCTCTAGGCAGCGCCAATACAGTTCGTACCATTATATTGTATTATATCAAAAAGTTGGCTAGGTGGTTTATGTAATTGACTTCTAAGAATTCATCATGGATTTGAACATTTCTGATCCTTTAGCAGTACGAACAGTTAGTTATCATCCTCAATTTTTGAACATATATCCATTGTATAAATTTTTGTGTCATTAAGGAATCGAATTATTTTCTGAACTTTCTATAACAATGCTATTTGGAAATTTAGTGTTTCTGAAGGTGGAGAATGTAGTTAAGTTCCAGGCAAATTTTATATTTCTGGCGTTTGTTCTCATTCTAATGGTTATTTAATTGTCAGCCATAATTAATAAAAGCAATGATCTTCTTTTGAATAGGTGGTTTTTCGTTTTATTTTTGTTTAATTTCTATGAATGTAACATTACCATACTACCATATTTTCTGATTAGATCTTATGCTGAATGTTCATTTTTCAGAGCAGCTAAGTTGTGATAGTTTGAATAATCAGGATGTGCAATCTTCAGTTTGTACAAGAAAGTCGTCCTTTATTAATGATAGTTTAAGCGTTGTACAACATCACAACAATAATGCAAATTATTCAAGACAAGATGTGTTTGCGAATTATCGCCCTATTTTGCAACTCAAATCATCAAGCCCGGTGCATTTGAAAGGCATAAAGAAAGTAAGTTTTATTTAAAATTTAGCTATTGCCTTTCTTTTTTTAGTAGAATCGAACAGGTTGTACAGTCACCCCCACATGCCCTGGTACGGCCGAGAGTGGAGAGAGTCAGCTCTCCCTCTCGAAATGCTCTCACATGGCCACGTGCATACAATCACTGCCAGGGAAGTCCTATTCACTACCTTCTCGTGGTGGGGATGTTGTTTACGAAATTAAGAGGACGGAAATCGAATGTTCGACGCTTTAACCGGCTTAACGGACACCTAGGGGAGTTGGAAAACCCTGATTACAAACCAATGGTGCATATGGGCTCCAGAATACTGAGGGAACAAACGACATATGTGCCAATTGTTGGTTTCCGGCTACCATGGGACTAGATCTCCTGACGTTGTTCCACTGCCTTATGGATCAGTCCTTTAGGTCGAAGCCTCGGGGTGTGGCCCACTAAGAAAACCACCTGTTCCGATCTGGGCACCTGGGCAGTATCACAGCTGATACACAAATAAAATTAAATGACGATAATTACTGAAAATACTATTCCCACCTCTATTAAAAGTCAGACAATGCACATTCCTTTTTTTATATACTACGTCACTTATCCACTCTCTTTTATTCCCACTTTGTGTACCCTTATTTTTCAACTTATGCAGCAGATTGCCTATGGTAAGAACTTTATTCTATCTAAACGATCTCGAGTCACTGACTGGTCGAAAAGGGAATGCTACCATCGAATACGAATACTGAAACGGTCTTTCTGAAATCACGTATACCATTCAAACTGGCTTCGCTCAACGTTCGCACACTAACGCAGTTCGGACAACAGATAGGGTCTGTCATATCTTTATAAAGTCTTAATATCAACTTTTGTCGTATTCAAGGCTCTAGTTAGTACTACAGATTCGCTCTCCATCTGTCGCCTAAAAAAGCTTGTTTTACGTGCGTTTATCCGGGGACCCTGTGGCATCTTCGTTTGGTTTTGCTAGCGTTGATGTCGCACAGTGCACTAGAGCTGAGGCAGCACTGTTCGACTGGATCTCCATTAGCTCATTGAAGCCCGTCAGTCTACTCCGGGTGACCGTGAGTTTGACCACAAACGAAGGATGTTACGTAATGAAATCGTGCAAAGCTTGCGTATGGACCGAGAAGCCTGGTGGTCGAAGCGCGCTAATGAGCTGGAAGCAGCAGCTGCATCTAGTAACTACCGGAAGCTCTTCCAACTCATCCGAGCCACTGGCGGCAAGAAGTCTGGTGTGAGCGAGACAATCTGTGAGGATGATGGGATGCCAATCACTAACATCCATCGATGTCTGGGACGATGGGCAGAATTCTTCGAACGACAGTTCAAATGGCCTGCTGCTCCAGAAACATCGATCAGACTGTCCTGCCCTCCATGGCCGGTGACGACTGATACACCAAATGAGGCTGAAGTCCTCAAGGAACTCCAACTCTTGAAGCGTTGTTTACAGAGGTCTGGTAACTAGAGAGAGGGTACCAACGTCATGGAATGAGTCGATAGTTGTCCCTATCTTTAAAAAGGGTTCACGTCATTTCTGTATCAAATAGTGGGGGATAAGCCTACTTCCGATTGCGTCCAAACCATTGGCTTCTGTCATACTTCCTAGGTTGTTCAAAACACCAGAATAACTGTCTCGCGAGGAGCAGGCTGGTTTTCGTTCCGGTCGAGGATGTAATGATAGTATCTTCACCTTCTGCCAAATGTTAGAACACCCGTCATACTTGTCGAAGGCCAACAATCGTAGTGTTTCTTGACAACAAGGATGTCTTCGATTCCTTGGATAGGACTGTTCTCTGGGATTGTCTTTTGAAGAAGGGTGTGTCTGAGAAGTTTATTAACATCCTAAAAGCCCTATATAGAAACACCTCAGGCAGAGTGAGGGCATACACCTCCCTCCATTATTCCGTTCAAGAAGTGTGGCAAGATAGGGTTGTACAATCTCACCATTCCTCTTCAACTTTGCGATCGACGTTCAGGAAACAGCTCTGATGAATGTAGGTAATGGCGGTGTGGATCTGTTGCCTGGAGGAAGACTTCTCGACCTTTAGTATGCGGATGATATTGTCTTACTGTGTGACAATGCCCAAGGCATGCAATCCTCACTTAATCTGTTGGCAATGAATGTCCGTAGGTATGGTATGTGCTTCGCACTTTGAAGTGCAAAGTGCTTTTACAAGACTGGTAAGATTCTAATCCTGCACTCACCCTGGGTAGTGAGCAGATAGTAGTCGGGAAGTTCGTGCATCTGGGTAGCTGCATAATTGCTAGTGGTGAGGTCGATACACGTATAGTGAAAGCTAGAGCGGCTTATGCCAATCTGGACCATCTTTGCCGCCTTCGTGATCTTTGACTGTAAAAGGTCGGATCTACAACGCGTCGGTGAGAGGAGTCTTGCTCTATGCTTGTGAAACCTGGCCTCTCCGAGTTGAGGATGTTAAACGACTCTATGTTTGATCACCGTTGTGTCCGAAGGATTGCTGACATCCAGTGGCAACACCATGTTAGTAATGCAGAGGTTCAGCATCGTGTGTTCGATCACATAGAAGATAATTCAACTGGTACCACTATCTTGAAACACCGACTTCGGTGTCTTGGACATGTTCTACGAATGTCGTCCCAGAGAATTCCACGTCGTGCATTATTTGCCGAAGCTGGGACTGGTTGGGAAAGCGGAGAAGTGGTCGGTGCATGACATGGTGTCGTGGTATGAGAGAAAGCTGTACAGGACTAGCTTCTGTCGGTCCTTCACGACTCCTTGGTTGGGGTCCTAGAGATGGTGTAACACAGTGGCTCAGAATAGAAGCTATTGGCGATCCTGCTGTAACTTTATTTTACTTTCTTCATAAAAAAAGGACTTAGCTTCTTTGACTGAAAGAATTCTTCCTAATTGTACTTTCGCTAACTGAATTCTTTCTCCCGTTATTAATATTTCACTCACGTACTAATTTCTGTTCGTTGTTGGTGCCCCCTTGTATCGATGTTTATGTGTTCAAGTAGATAAATAAATTTAATGAGTGCGTAATCTACGAAACCAATAAACCAACCGTTTCAATTAGTAAATAAAACTAAATTTCGGGGTTACATTTTGCTTCTTCCTGATGGTTAGTAAGCTTGTTTGATAGTCCGACTAAACGGAACAGTAAGAATCCGGAAAGGTAGGGACACCCGTCGTTGCCTCTTCGTCGTTTCTGCATACTCTCCCACTGACTGCAGCTCAGATGATGTACAAGATGAGTTTTACAGAAAGCTTTCCGACCTTCTCCGAAAAGCTAGGCGCTTGGATGTAGTAATAATGGTCGGTGACTTTAATGCTCAAGTAGGTAAACTAAGCGATAGGGAAAGACACCTAGGTGGATCTTATGTTGTCGTGGCTCAGAGAACAGATAATGTCGACCATCTGTTGCAGCTATGCTCAAATAATAGCCTGTTCCTTGCAAATACTAACTTTAAGCATAGGGAAAAACATCTTTTAACATGGAGACCACCTAATTCGTCCCAACGTTGGAGCCAACTAGATCACATCGCAATCAGCCACCGATGGAGGGGCTCGATAGAAGACTGTCGCTCATTCTGGAGCACATGCTTAGATTCAGATGATGCTCTAGTACGAGCGTGTATTTGTTTGCGTCTTACTGGACGTAGGAAAGACGCTGCAAGGAAACCTCTTACGGGCCTACTTAATGATAGTCAAGCTAAGAGTATATTTCAGGAACAACTAGGAAAACAGTTAGGCAGCCATGTATGTGATGCCCACCCCGAGGCAGCATGGAATGATATCCGAAAAGCTGTGGAAACAGCAGTGATATCTGCTAGTAAGGTAAATCAGAAGGTTAGGGAGCAACACTGGATCTCAGCAGCATCTATCGTACTGATAGATGCTCGGAAACTCATTCCACCTGGCTCTGAACATAGTGAACATAGCCAGGTGTTTTTCACTGAAAGGAGTACCAAAGAAGTACATTAACCTTAATCACGCTCTCTACTCGAACACAACTGGTAGAGTGAGAGCTTATGGCGAACTGTCATCAGAATTGGTTGCATCAAGTGGTGTTCGTCAGGGCTGTCCACTCTCACCATTCTTGTTCAACTTTGTAGTCGACGTACTTTTAGAGATGACACTCTCCTCATATAAATTTCCAGGGGTTGAACTTCTACCAGGAGGTTCACTTGTTGACTTAGAATATGCTGATGACATAGTTTTATTTGGTGAAGACGCTGACAACATACAGAGTCTTCTGACCACTCTAAGCAACAATGAAAGCATGTTCGGGATGCGATTCTCTCCCTCGAAATGCAAAATGTTGCATCAGGATTGGGTTACATTGACACCCGAACTAGTGATAGGGAGTGAAGTAATTGAGCGCGTCGATCACTTCACTTATCTTGGAAGTCTCATCAGCCCTTGTGGTCTGGTGTGTGACGAAATCTCAGCACAGATACAGAAGGCTCGACTAGCTTTTGCCAACCTGCGTCATTTATGGCGTAGGCGAGATATCCATCTATCAACCAAAGGACGTGTTTACTGCGCAGCAGTTCGTCCCGTCTTTATAGCAGTGAATCGTGGCCGGTAAGAGTAAAGGATATTCGTAGGTTACTAGTATTCGATCATAGGTGTCTTCGAAACATTGCTCGTATATCATGGGACCATCGAGTAAGTAACACAGTTGTTAGGAAACGGGTACTAGGTAAGGATGGCAAATCAATTGATGAAGTAGTGAAACTTCATCAGTTGAGATGGCTGGGACACGTGTTACGTATGCCCAACGACCGACTGCCTCGACGTGGGATGTTCAGTGGTATAGGAGTAGGTTGGAAGAAAGCTAGGGGCGGCCAGACCAAAACATGGCACAAGTCCATGAAATCAATGACAAGTGGTCTGAGTCATGTTGGTAGGTGTAGACTACCTGGTTGGGGACCGCGAGATGATAGCAACCGATGGTTAGAGACTCTGAATGACATGGCTCAAAATCGTTTGCAATGGCGCAGGTTCATCCACTCTTTGTGTTCTCCCAAATTTTGATCTCCTGATTCCCCCTTGTCTCTTTTTTTCTCTTCCCAAGTTTATTTCACTGTATTATACTCTTTAAGTAACATCTCCAAACACTAATCTTACCGATTACTGCTTATACTCTTATTACCTCTACCACTACGGGATTTGAATCGACCACGGCATATCTGTGCTAATGTGGTGTGGCAACTCGAACTGATGTACGTACGTACGAAGTTATACGTTGTTACTGACTGACTGATGCAAATATAATTTAGTAATGGAACATAACCATACATGCAATAATGTTCGCGGCACGTAATGTGTGAGAGCTTAAACCACTATTTAGATACTTACAGAAAGATACGCAGATTGTGTTTGAACCCAATTTACATTCTTTAGCTCTTCATAACCTCATTGTTATTGTGTGGTGCATATATATTTGGTGCTCCTTTGTACCAATATTTATGTGTTCAAATAAATATATTAAATAAGAGAGAAGAACCAACAAGGACTCAGAGTGAACTCTAGTCTACCCGTACTTGTTAACGCGTCATTGGTTCAGGACAGGGCCAAGGTCATACAAGTCGGTGTTCTGATTGGCAATTTAGTCACGTGATATTTGACAGGGCAAGTCATAACAATACTCATAAGTACTATCGTATCAGGTTTCCAAATTCCTTGATTACTCGGTTAGCGAGTAATGGTGGCTTTCAGAGGGATCGACAATACTCATCCTAATAAAAGTCTCACTATTAGTAATAAAAGTAAATTGCAACTGTGATGTGAAAACGGAGTTTAGAAATTAAAGCAGTCGTGCACAAATCACAGAACGCTAAAATTACGATCCAATTCAATCACCGAAACAGCAGAATGGTGAGCAAAAATTAGTCGTTTTTGGCATATCAATACGTCACCCATCACATGATTTGTCTTGTTTCTACATTAACATTTAATGAATAAATAATCAGCTGTTATCTATAAAGAGGGCAAACAGAGACAAATATAATAAGGTGGAAGCATAACTCAGTAAACAAATATAACGCCATATGCAAGTCTACTAGTCACAACGGTATTGTGATTGCCACTAAAATTACTGAAACACCAACTAGGGAAATGTAAGTGGAACGTATGGCTTAGCAGTCCTAAGTTGAATATCTAGATTAAACAATCACAAAATGTATCTGGGTCGTTTAAAAACTTTACTCTGCCGGAATGTCAACTACGAACGAATTCATCAAGTGAGAAATATTACAACTGAACTGATAGACACACAATAAACACTATGTAAATATGTTCCAACTATGAACGCAATAGTGAAAAATAACAGAGCTCAACTAACTTTTTAAATTCACCACTAGATAGATGAGAATTCAGATTACTTTTCATACTGTTCTGGTTTTCAGATACACAACGGGCAGAGATTTGTGATATTGCAGAAAACAGAGTAGGAATCGCTAAACGAACAAACTTATCTTCAAAATATTCCAAACCATTAACAGCATCACAAAACTGTTTCACTGAATCTTTTAAAATGGTCAAATTTTCTTTAGGTGAAATATTTTTCACCAAATTCCATGTAAAATATTCTGAATTTTCGAAACTGGATTTTGAAAGAGATACACTATCTTCAAGGCTTGACAAAAGAGTAAACTTTAACTGAAAAATGTTTTTATACAAAAAGAACAGAAAGATACTAAGCATCATACTTTAATTACTAGTAGTATAAATTTTAACTGTCCAAGTTCGAAATAATACTTAAGAAACTGAGAGTTTCACTTTTTTCGAAGATCCAAAAGTACTCGATTAGTTTTATTTATTCAGATGGGAATATGATCTAGTGCACGACCTGATAAATTGTTTCCAATTGTTTATATGTTCTTATATTTTAGCTCCTCACTCTTGGATCCCAGTAACCCTTCACATATGCCTTATCATTCTGTCTTTTCAAATTATATTTCCACGGCTTAGTCTTTCTTTTTATCATTTCTACTACATCACTTCGATTACTCTTGTTATTTCAATCTTATCATGTATGGCACTAGTCTTCCTCTTACTTTATTTTCGCGTATTTCTATTAAGTGAGCTGATGGTTATATTTCCTTTAGGAATGATGTTATGTTTTGAATGTTGCTATGTATTTTATTTTATTTTTTAATACGCACTTTCTTTTCAGTCTTATTTAAATTAGTTCCACTAATTAAAATGCTCTTCAAATAACAGCAGAAATCTAACAAATAGCATCTAGTTCGTCTGACTTTCTGTTCATAAATATCAACAGTCAGTCAGTCAGTAACAACGTAGAACTTAGTACGTACGTACATCAGTTCGAGTTGCCATACCACATTAGCACAGAGATGCAGTGGTCGATTCAAATCCCGTAGTGGTAGAGGTAGCAAGAGTATAAGCAGTAATCGGGAAGATTAGGGTTTGGAGATGTTATTTAACGAGTATAATCCAGTGAAATAAATTTGGAAAGAGGAAAAAAAAGGGGCATGAAGAATTCAGATAATTAGAATTTGGGAGAACATAGAGAGTGGATGCACCTGCGCCATTGCAAACGATTTTGAGCCATGTCATTCAGGGTCTCTAACCATCGGTTGCTATCATCTCGCGGTCCCCAACCAGGTAGTCTACACCTACCAACATGACTCAGTCCACTTGTCAGTGACTTCATGGATTTGTGCCATGTTTTGGTCTGGCCGCCCCTAGCTTTCTTCCAACCTACTCCTATACCACTGAATATAGCACGTCGAGGTAGTCGGTGGTTGGGCATACGTAACACGTGTCCCAGCCATATCAACTGATGAAGTTTCACTACTTCATCAATTGATTTGCCATCCTTACCTAGTACCCGTTTCCTAACAGTTGCGTTACTTACTCGGTGGTCCCAGGATATACGAGCAATACTTCGAAGACACCTATGATCAAATACTAGTAACCTACGAATATCCTCTACTCTTACCGGCCATGTTTCACAGCCATAAAATAGGACGGAACGAACTGCTGCGCAGTAAACACGTCCTTTGGTTGGTAGACGGACATCTCGCCTACGCCATAAATGACGCAGGTTGGCAAAAGCTAGTCGAGCCTTCTGTATCTGTGCTGAGATTTCGTCACACACCAGACCACAAGGGCTGATGAGACTTCCAAGATAAGTGAAGCGGTCGACACACTCAACTACTTCACTCCCTATCACTAGTTCGGGTGTCGATGGAACCCAATCCTGAAGCAACATTTTGCATTTCGAGGGAGAGAATCGCATCCCGAACATGCTTGCATTGTTGCTTAGAGTGGTCAGAAGACTCTGTATGTTGTCAGCGTCTTCACCAAATAAAACTATGTCATCGGCATATTCTAAGTCAACAAGTGAACCTCCCGGTAGAAGTTCAACCCCCGGAAATTTAGATGAGGAGAGTGTTATCTCTAAAAGTACGTCGACCACAAAGTTGAACAAGAATGGGGAGAGTGGACAGCCCTGACGAACACCACTTGAGGTAATCAATTCTGATGACAGTTCGCCATAAGCTCTCACTCTACCAGTTGTGTTCGAGTAGAGAGCCTTTATAAGGTTAATGTACTTCTTTGGTACTCCTTTCAGTGACAAACACTGCCATAGAACCTTACGATCAACAGAGTCGAATGCCGCCTTAAGGTCGAGAAATACTACCATTGTGGGGCGTCTAAACGTGTGTCTGTGTTCTAGAACCTGACGTAGTGTGAATATCTGATCTATACAACCACGTCCAGGTCGAAAACCAGCCTGATTTTCTCGAGTCTGCTCTTCACGAGCTTTGATTAGGCGTCGAAGTATTATTGAAGCTAATAATTTAGACACTATATTAGTCAAACTGATTCCTCTGTGATTGTCACAAGAGGATTTTTGTCCTTTCTTATAAACTGGCACAATCAGTGATTGAGACCAGTCAGATGGGATTACGTCCAGTTCCCAAATTCTACCTAAGACCTCGGTTAATCTCATTGCTAATACTGGACCACCATCCTTAAAAATCTCAGGAGTAAACCTGTCAGGGCCTGCTGCTCTCCCTCGTTTCAGATTTCCTATGGCTTTTTCAACTTCATAAAGAGACGGAGGACCTACATTAACTTGCCATTCAGGTTGACTGGAGATCGTGGGAAACCGAAGTGTGGCTGAAGGCCAGTTGAACTGATCCCTAAAGTGTTCTGCCCATCGATCCAATCTCCTGGATTGAGAATGAATAATATGTCCATCTTTCTCTGAGATTGTTTCGCTAACAGTCGGGTTCCTAATTCCGGTTTCCTTAACGAGTCTAAACAATTGTCTGCTATTTCCTATTGCCGCTGCCTTCTCCATCTCTCTTGCTTTCGCTACCCACCACTGTTCGCGATCATTGCGTAGGCTTCTTGTCAGTTTGCGCTTAAGCTGACTCCGCTCTTCACTATGTTCAGAGCCAAATTTATAGCTTGATGTAATCCAGAAAAATCAATGGGGAACTACTAGAAATACGAATAATTTATAACTTACAGGTTGTGAAGTAAAAGAGTTGAATTGACATTCATATTTTATTTTGTTTTTTTTAAAACTAGGGTGAACTGCCAATGGATTCACAATACCAAAGTGATACTTCAGACAAATACAGTTGGTTGTTAGTAAGTTCGAATGAAAGGTTGTTTATCATGTCTTTTTCGTAAAATTTTAGATTTGATCATTGTGTAATTTGAAGCTCTTTTTAGAAAATGGGGTCTCTTTTTAAGCTCTTACATGAATTAAGTCAGTGGGTGAATATTGTAGCTTGCCATAAATAAATATGGTCCATATTACATTGTTTTGGATCCGATCGCATTTTATAAAAAAAGTCACCAAGTTCACTGCGGATAATCATTCACAATTACAATTACTATTTCGATAAAGCAAAGTGTTTTTGATTAAAATTCTAGCTAATAACTATAGATTGTTTTTTGAAAATATAAATATGTCCGCATATTCGAAAAGTAGTTCTAGTCACTTTAACAGGCATTTGATAAGGCTCTCAAAAGTTACCTGTGTTTGATGATAGATGTCTTAGGAATATTGCTCGCATCTTCTGGGGTCACCGGGTAAGTAGTAGTGAGGTAAGACACAAAGTATTAGGGAATGATGATAAATCAGTTGATGAGGTTGTAAATGTTCATCGACTGAAATGTTTGAGCCACGTGTTGCGCATACCTGAACACCGATTACCACGACGCGCAATTCTGACTAGTGTTGAGAATAATTGGAAGAAAGTTAAGGATGACAAATTGAAACGTGGCATCAGTGCTTGAAGTCACTAACTTCTAGTCTAAATCATGTTCGTAGATGCAGACTACTTGGTTGGGGTCCCCGTGACTATCGTAACCAATGGTTGGAGACTGTGACGTGGCTTAGAATCGATCACAATGGCGTAGGTATATATGCTCTTTCTCTGTATACCTTTCTTTCTACGAACTAATTCTTTCCTCCTGTATATATCCTTATACACAATCTTTCTTTGATATACTGTTACCGTTGAAGTAACTACTTGTATGAATTCGGTGTTCATCTTGTTGTGCTAACGAGGTATGGCAACTTAGACCGATACATGTATGTGCCTGGTCCTACGTTGTAGCTGACTGACTGATTCTGTCACGTTTGTTCTTCTTGCTCTGTTCATATAAACCTATTCGTTTAGATTCGTTTAGTTTTTTTTTCAAACAACTGACAAGCTATTGTAGTAACACATAATAACTGGCAGGATGTGTGCTAAAGTTAAATACTACTAAATGGCAACGATTGGGAATTCCTGTAAATAGTATTTAGAAACAAGACTTCGAATGAACATTTATCATTATTGAAATTCGCCACTGGGAACATTAAATTTCCATCATTTTCGAACTATTGTTTATCCCAGATAAACCTCTGAGATTTCGGAATTGTGGTTATTTTTATATGACTAAGAATTTATGATGAAGAATATCAATTAGTGGAATGTTTCAACTAGAATTAGAATTACACAAGAAAATTAGTAAAACTTCAAAAATGTTGCATCATATTCTCATTTGTACTAAGCGAACCCCCGGTCATGGATAGCAGGACAGTCTGATCGATGTTTCTGGAGCAGCAGGCCATTTGAACTGTCGTTCGAAGAATTCTGCCCATCGTCCCAGACATCGATGGATGTTAGTGATTGGCATCCCATCATCCTCACAGATTGTCTCGCTCACACCAGACTTCTTGCCGCCAGTGGCTCGGATGAGTTGGAAGAGCTTCCGGTAGTTACTAGATGCAGCTGCTGCTTCCAGCTCATTAGCGCGCTTCGACCACCAGGCTTCTCGGTCCATACGCAAGCTTTGCACGATTTCATTACGTAACATCCTTCGTTTGTGGTCAAACTCACGGTCACCCGGAGTAGACTGACGGGCTTCAATGAGCTAATGGAGATCCAGTCGAACAGTGCTGCCTCAGCTCTAGTGCACTGTGCGACATCAACGCTAGCAAAACCAAACGAAGATGCCACAGGGTCCCCGGATAAACGCACGTAAAACAAGCTTTTTTAGGCGACAGATGGAGAGCGAATCTGTAGTACTAACTAGAGCCTTGAATACGACAAAAGTTGATATTAAGACTTTATAAAGATATGACAGACCCTATCTGTTGTCCGAACTGCGTTAGTGTGCGAACGTTGAGCGAAGCCAGTTTGAATGGTATACGTGATTTCAGAAAGACCGTTTCAGTATTCGTATTCGATGGTAGCATTCCCTTTTCGACCAGTCAGTGACTCGAGATCGTTTAGATAGAATAAAGTTCTTACCATAGGCAATCTGCTGCATAAGTTGAAAAATAAGGGTACACAAAGTGGGAATAAAAGAGAGTGGATAAGTGACGTAGTATATAAAAAAAGGAATGTGCATTGTCTGACTTTTAATAGAGGTGGGAATAGTATTTTCAGTAATTATCGTCATTTAATTTTATTTGTGTATCAGCTGTGATACTGCCCAGGTGCCCAGATCGGAACAGGTGGTTTTCTTAGTGGGCCACACCCCGAGGCTTCGACCTAAAGGACTGATCCATAAGGCAGTGGAACAACGTCAGGAGATCTAGTCCCATGGTAGCCGGAAACCAACAATTGGCACATATGTCGTTTGTTCCCTCAGTATTCTGGAGCCCATATGCACCATTGGTTTGTAATCAGGGTTTTCCAACTCCCCTAGGTGTCCGTTAAGCCGGTTAAAGCGTCGAACATTCGATTTCCGTCCTCTTAATTTCGTAAACAACATCCCCACCACGAGAAGGTAGTGAATAGGACTTCCCTGGCAGTGATTGTATGCACGTGGCCATGTGAGAGCATTTCGAGAGGGAGAGCTGACTCTCTCCACTCTCGGCCGTACCAGGGCATGTGGGGGTGACTGTACAACCTGTTCGATTCTACTAAAAAAAGAAAGGCAATAGCTAAATTTTAAATAAAACTTACTTTCTTTATGCCTTTCAAATGCACCGGGCTTGATGATTTGAGTTGCAAAATAGGGCGATAATTCGCAAACACATCTTGTCTTGAATAATTTGCATTATTGTTGTGATGTTGTACAACGCTTAAACTATCATTAATAAAGGACGACTTTCTTGTACAAACTGAAGATTGCACATCCTGATTATTCAAACTATCACAACTTAGCTGCTCTGAAAAATGAACATTCAGCATAAGATCTAATCAGAAAATATGGTAGTATGGTAATGTTACATTCATAGAAATTAAACAAAAATAAAACGAAAAACCACCTATTCAAAAGAAGATCATTGCTTTTATTAATTATGGCTGACAATTAAATAACCATTAGAATGAGAACAAACGCCAGAAATATAAAATTTGCCTGGAACTTAACTACATTCTCCACCTTCAGAAACACTAAATTTCCAAATAGCATTGTTATAGAAAGTTCAGAAAATAATTCGATTCCTTAATGACACAAAAATGTATACAATGGATATATGTTCAAAAATTGAGGATGATAACTAACTGTTCGTACTGCTAAAGGATCAGAAATGTTCAAATCCATGATGAATTCTTAGAAGTCAATTACATAAACCACCTAGCCAACTTTTTGATATAATACAATATAATGGTACGAACTGTATTGGCGCTGCCTAGAGCCCTTCTAGGGTTAATACCGGCCCCAAGCCCAGGCACAGAGGAGGAGCATTGGACATAGAATTAGAAATCCTATTTTGTAAAAACAGAACACTACTACAAAAACACTAACCAGAAAGTTGTTCAAACCATTTGAACTCTTTTCTGGGATCTAAAGGGTCTTCATATGGGAGAGTTATGATGTTTCATGATGAAAGCTGAGATTCTTCGAGGCCATAAGACCGAAGCTACTTCTGATGACAATTAGTGTGAGTACGTGAAATGTTCGGACCAAGTGGGAGACCGACAGAGTCCTCTAAATAGCAATGGAAATGAGGAGATTATACCCTGTCAGTGTTTGCAATAAGTGAAACTCATTGGGCACAACCTGGATAGAAAACACTAATCTCAGGAAAGATGTTGTATTTTGATCATGAAGAAGAAAATGGCCACCACACATAAGTTGTGTCATTGCTGTGCAAAGAAGCACGTATAGAAGCGAATGTAGGATAGGAAACTCATGGCTCAAGGATTACCAAAGCATCCTTCAAAACAAATTGTTATGCGACGACCAATGACAGTAGTAAACATGATAAAGATCATTTTTATAAGACCCTGCAGTTCATCATAGAGAAATACCCAGAAGAACACCACCATCCTGATGAGAAACCTTGACGTCGGGATCGGGTTGGGTACCAACACATCATAGCACGAAATGAACTGAGAAAACAAACTGAGATTGGCGAGAGAATAGTAGATCTATATACTTTTAACAAGGCGGTCATATGTGGAAGCATTTTCCCCTATAAAAACACACAGAGCTGCATGGGTTCCCCCACTATGGAAGACCAGATTGATCACACATTCATGAATTAAAAAATTAGTGAACCCATAGAAGATGTAAGCATGAAGAGAGGAACCGAAACAGCTTCAGATCATCACCAGGTGGTAGCGACCAGAGCAAAACTGAAACTTAAGAAGCACTGGATAATTGGACAAGCAGCAGTAAGGCCAGATAAAGATTCAAGTGTTGTAACAATGAATCAAAAAGATGTGCATAAAATGTTCGCAATGATAAATCAAGATTCCAATTTGGTAAATCTAAAAAAGATGTCATTGCAATAATCGAAAACAGGGTTAATAAAAATCTTTGGGAACTCATTGATAACGCAACTTACGACAGTCTGAAGGGAAAAGTCATGATTTTCATTTATATATGGTCTTTTGAAAGTACAAAAATCCAACATCCATTAAGACTCACAATATGTATAGTAAACTCATCATATTACAAATTGGCTCGATGGTTAGCTCAATTATTAGAACGAATCCGAAGAAGAATGGTGGTTCATAGTTTAAACGACACATTTCAGTTTTCTGAAGAAATGGATCATTTAAATATATCAGATTGGTTCATGGTATCTTTTGATGCTTGCTGATTATTTAAAATCATGTCGTTAGAAGAAAACACTAATACAATTTGTAATCATACCCTAGTGAGAGCACGCATTTCTATAGGTTTTACTGGATGTGGAAAGGTCAGAGCAGGAAGACCTCTTAGATATTGATTCAGAGACGGAAAGATGGAAGAAGCATTCAGGGAAGAATCAGTTAAGCACCTGGTCGGTTGTACAGAAAGTTTATTCTGAAGGAGCTGAGAACGATACCCAAGCAGCTGTAAATACGCCAGTGACATCTACCAATAATTTAGATCGGAAGTTAGGAAAGACCAGTGGATTTTCGATGGTATCCACTAAGTTGATCAGAGCTCGAAAACTCATCCTGTCACACTAGGTGAACAATAGTGACGACAAATCAAACTGACAAAAGTTCAGTAGTGGTTAACGAAAACAGAAGAGATGGGAAAGGTAGCGGCGATGGGTAATAATAAACAGCTATTCGGAGTTATCAAGGAAACGGGTACTAAAAATCCGACTATTATTGAGACTAACTCGGAAAAACATGGAACCATTATTCACTCCCAATCCATAAGATTGGATTGGTGGGCAAAACACTTTGAGAAACAATTCAACTGACCTTCAGTCACAATTCAGTTACCTACTATCTCCAATCAACCCGAGTGGCAAACTGAAACACATCTCTCAACTGTTAGTGAGGTTGAGGTTATAGGAAATCTAAAGCAATGGAGAGTACCAGGTCCAGATGAATTTATCCCGGAAACTTTCAAGGATAGTGGTCCAGTTTTAGTGGTTAGATCGATTGAGGTCTTAGTTGGAATGTGGGGATTGGATGTAGTCCCATCTGATTGGTTTCTGGTCGTACCAGTCCATAAGAGAGGACAAATATCCTCTTGTAACAACCACAGAGGGATCAGTCTGACCGATATAGTATCTAAAATACCCTCTCCGATAATGCTCCGAATTCCAGGAGAAGCACTGAAAGCAGACGTAGCAGTAACTGCAAAGATACTCCACATTCTCTTCAGCAAGATTTGGGATGAAGAACAAGTACCAACAGACTGGAAAGAAAGACACCTGATCAGGATACCAAAGAAAGGCGATCTCAGCAAGTGTAAGATCTACAGAGGCATTACTCTTCTCTCAATAGCAGGAAAAGTCTTCGATAGGGTATTGTTAAACAGAATGAAGGACTCCGTAGACGCCTAACTTCGAGACCAACAGGCTCGATTCCGTAAGGATCGATCGTGTACAGACCAGATTGAAACACTACGGATCATTGTGGAACAATCAACTGAATGGAATTCATCACTCTACATCAACTTCATTGACTACGAGAAAGTGCTTAATAACGTGAACAGGACAACACTATGGAGGCTTCTTCGACACTACGGTGTGCCTGAGAAGATAGTCAATATAATACGGAATTCCTTTGATAGGTTAAACTGAAAAATTGTGCATGGAGGGCAGTTGACAGACTCATTCGAAGTAAAGACCGGTGTCAGGCAAGGTTGCTTACTCTCACCCTTTCTCCTGGTGATCGACTGGATTATGAAAACGCCAACATCTGGGGGAAGCACGGGATACTGTGAACATCTAGGATGCAGTTGGACGATCTAGACTTCACAGATGATCTGGCTCTTCTATCGCAAACGCAACAACAAATGCTGGAGAAGACGACCAGTGTAGCAGCAGCAGCAGGTCTCAATATACACAGGGGAAAGCAAGATTCTCCGTTACAACACAGCATGCACCAATCGAATCACGCTTGACGGAGAAGATTTGAAAGATGTAAGAACCTTTACATATTTGGGCAGCATCATTGATGAACACGGTGGATCTGATGCAGATGTGAAGGCGCAGATCTGCAAAGCAAGATCAGCATATCTACAACTGAAGAACATCTGTAACGCAAAACAACTGTCAAGAAAGTTCTACTGTATGGGGCGTAAACCTGGGGAACTACGAAAGCCATCATCCAGAAGATACAAGTGTTCATTAAAAGTTGTCTACGCAAAGTACTTCGGATCTGTTGGCCAGACACTATCGGCAACAACTTACTGTGAGAGAGAACAAACCAGATCCCAGCGGAGGAAGAAATTAGGAAGCGCTGGAAGTGGATAGGACACGCTTAACTAGGGCTCATGAAGAGTGAACCCGAGAAAACCATTCTGGTTTTACACCTGAATGCGGATGTATAGACCACATATCCATAGATATACCCTTTGATGTCCAATTATGATCGTACTTTCTAACTTTAAAGTAGCGTTTGACTCTGTTGATCGAGAAGCTCTGTGTCTGTCATTGGAAGGAGTATCAAAGAGGTAAATGAACCTTGTACAGGCTCTCTACTCGAGCATTACTGGTCGAGTTAGAGCTTATGGCGGACCGCTAACCTCAATTGGTGTTCATCAACGTTGTCCGCTTTCAATATTTTTATTTAGCTTTGTTATAAACACTTTTAGAGACAAAACGCTCATCGTCTGATTTTTCGGAGGTCGATCTTCCACCAAGAGATTCATCTATCGACTTGAAATACGCGGATGATGCAGTTTCATTTAGTGAAGATGCTGAAAAGATGCAGTCTCCTGACTACCCTGAGCAACAACAAAAACATAGTTTGGATGCGTTTTTCTCCTTCCAAATGCAAAGTGTTTTTTCTGCACTGGTTTGAACCAACGCCCAAACTAATGATAGGGAGTGAAGTAGTTGAGCGTATCGACCGCTTCACTTATCCTGGGAGTCCCATCAGTCCCGATGGGCTGGTGTCTGGCGGAATCTCGATTGGCTTTGGTCAATTTGCATCACTTGTAGCATAGGCGAAGTATCCGTCCCTTAGCCAAAGTTTTCAGAGTAGCAGTTCACTCCGTACTAATTTGTGGATGTAAAACATTGGCACTAAATAGAGGATATTCGTGGGTTGCTAGTATTCGACCATAGGTGTCTTCGAAGCATTGCTCGTGTATCTTGAGACCACTGAGTGACCAATGCCTGGGCTAGGGCCCTAGGTAAAAGTGGTAAATCAGTTGACAAGGTGGTGAATCTTAACCAACTGAGGTGGTTGGGACATGTATTACGTATGTCTGCTTACCTCGACGGGTAATGTTGTCTGGTATAGGAGTAGCTTGGAAGAAAGTTATGGGCAGAACCAGCCCAATTAGTTTTGAGCCATGTAGGTGGGTGTAGACTACCTAGTTAGGGTCTGTGTGATTATCGTAACCAATGGTTAGAGACTTTGTATTACATGGCTCGAAATCGTTCGCAATGGCGCAGGTGCATCCGCTCTTTGTTTTCACTTGGGTTCTACGTTTCTGAATCCTAAATAGAGCAAGAACAAAGATTGGTGCAGAATAATATGAATTCATTTTATTTCGTTAGGTTCTCATCAGCTGCTTACATCCTAAATTATTTGAAATTCAAATTATTACAGATATTGACATATTTATACATAAGAGTGTGAATAAGGATCAATACATGTGTATGATGATGTAGAAAATATTCAGATAGAGTTAATGAGCTCATAAAATGTTTAATTCGAATAAATAAATAAAGTTAGAGAGGGAAAGTTCTGGAACATTGAAATAGTGATTAGAACTCATGAAAATAGATTAATAGTAATAAAGAAAATATGAATCAAAACCAATCATTTATGTATGATGTAATTTAAACTTCAGAAAGAGTTGGAAGATGGGGAATGACGTAATAAATAAATAAATAGGAGTAAATGAATAGAAAGGGTGGGGATTATTGTTACCAGGGTAAAGAAAGATTTATTACTGTCTCTTTTTGTATGCATAGATCTGGTTTTAAACGTTTGATTGCTATCGCTTCAGCGAATTTCAAAAGGTTAGAGTTTGATTGTTTGTTGATCACCTTGAAGGACTTCAGTATATCAACTTCATGTCCTGTATCAAGGAGATGTCTTGCGATAGCACTGCTGAATGCGTTTAATCCATTTAACCGTAAACTTTTCGGAATATGTTCTTTGAATCGGACGTAGGCTCTCCTTTCTGTTCTACCAATGTAACTGCTTTGGCAGGTACATGTAAATTTGTATACACAATTGGTGGTGATTGGTTTTGATTCATATTTTCTTTATTACTATTAATCTATTTTCATGAGTTCTAATCACTATTTCAATGTTCCAGAACTTTCCCTCTCTAACTTTATTTATTTATTCGAATTAAACATTTTATGAGCTCATTAACTCTATCTGAATATTTTCTACATCATCATACACATGTATTGATCCTTATTCACACTCTTATGTATAAATATGTCAATATCTGTAATAATTTGAATTTCAAATAATTTAGGATGTAAGCAGCTGATGAGAACCTAACGAAATAAAATGAATTCATATTATTCTGCACCAATCTTTGTTCTTGCTCTATTTAAGATAATAAAGGGAACTATGTGTATGAAGTTTCTGAATCCGTCATAATTTTTTTTATGTCACTAGTTTATAGTTTTTCATCTTCCTTTAAAACCTAAGTTTCTAGATTCCACATAATCTTCTTATTTCACTAATTCATATCTTCTCGAATAGTATCTGCAATGGTTGATCTTTTCTATTATCTTTAATACTGTTAACACTCTGGGGTTCGCCCTAACAATCTCATCTTGCTTTGCTAATGGAGTGTGCAAAGTGAAACAACGTACACACGTACCAGGTTCTACATTGCGTTTGGCTGGTATGCTAAATTTTGGGTCAACCTTTCACCAGGATTTCGTTTGCATTAATCACCGATCAATACTTTGTATTTTATATGGCAGGCAAATATACAACAAGTTTTGAACAATAGAATGAGATGTGATTCTGCAGCTTCCGCACCTCATCCAGATAGTAATAATATTACAAAAATCTTTTTCAATCAAGAATTGCGTACATCGAATTCTATTCCTATTGTTTTTCACGAAAAAGACGATTGTGTCAACTATCGTGTAAATAGTGATAAAAATCCTGAAAATTTCAATCGAAGAGTTTCAAATTGGTTGCAGTCTGATCCAAATAAGAAAGGTGGTAATCCCTTGTCATCAGCTACCAAGGTCAATGATACTGAATTAACTAATGGTAATTACAAAAGGTAAGTTATTTTCTGAATTATTCCTTCACATTTGAAGAAAATTAATGCAGTATTATAATAACTAATACGTAAACTGAAATTAGACAATGGCAGCAACAAACCACTCGTAGCACTTCTCTGCTGTGGCACAGTCATCTGAGTAAGAAACTGTAAGCACTAGATAATAGTAGACGTTATTTGACAAACAAAAGTCAGATCTATTATTAAATGCACTAGACCTTCACTTTTTCCCAAGAACTGACTATCTCCTTATTTAACATATAAGGGTCCTGTATCATGTCAGAGTCCTCAACTAAATTCGCCATCAAAGCAATCAGTAAAACGTTTGTTTCATTTTTATCGCTTCTTTACAACTAAAGATCCGAAGATACAAAAAAAACTAAAGAAAATACGTTTGTCATTGAAAACGATACGCAGTACAATTGATATAGATAGTTCAGAAAGGAAGGGATACTGATATTACATGTGGAAGTTGGCGATTTCTCTCAATAGTATGTAGTTAGAAAGGAAAATTCCAGTTGCTGCAAAGGTTGTGGAACAATTCGACTAATAACTAATAAGTAAGCGACTCGCAAAAGAAAAGATTCATGGAAAACTATATGAATACGGACGTAATTTTTATTGAAAGTTCAGCAGATAGTTTGTGTTGCTAAGTCGTCCATTTATCAAACAGCGAACGAGTTACTAAACCCTATGTTGTTCCTCAGTTTTACGTTTTTACTTTAGTACCATAAGTTGGTGCATCATTGGTCCTGTTCCGTGTTAAAAACCCAATGGAACATGTGGAAATGACTGTCAATCAGTACAGTGGACCAGATGTAAATACACACCAGTCGTTTGCTAACCTTTGTAAAATATATTCCTAACTATTCTTTTTGATACTATACTTTCATTATCTTTCTTTAGAACTGACACCCATACATATGTTGATCCCAGTCATTCAACAAACCAGCTTAATGTGAACCAGAAATTAGCTGTTCCAGAATCTATACAAGATATACACTTAGTTAATGTGAAAAAGAGAAGCGAAAACTTTCTTAATAGTGGATGTGCAGGCGATACCGATCAAAGTATTTACTTATCTTCTTTAGTAAATAAATATTTGGGTAACAAAGCTGTTGGTAATGGAACAGTGGATACAGATAGTTCTATCGTAGTCGACTACAGCTTAGCGACACTGGATTATATGAAGCGACATGGTATAATTGAATGTCATGAAAATGACAAATGTAAACAAAGTACCGCCCCAGTAATAAATAGTACTCCAACCCCTAACCACAAAAATGCATTACATAACTATACTTGCTTTAAGGCTCAAAGGGATGATTCTGTATGTACATCATCGAGCGACCCATCATCTTCCATTCCGTTTGTGTCTATGGATCCAAAATCACCTGATATACGCGGAGACCTTACAAGTGGAGAGTCGCTCCCAAATATAATGAATGAGTTGGGTCTAGGTAAATTACAAATGACACAACATGCTGAACTATGCAACCCTGACACTAAGTATCTGTCTACCTTGTCTGATTGTTCTTCAGAAAAAGATACTTCAATACGACCAACTTTAACAGTATCGGAATACTCACACATTTTTGATTATGAGCCCAACGTTATAAACAGTCCAATTCTCGATTTAGAACGATTACGATCGCTTCCCAAACTCCTGTGACTCTCGTTGTGCACGAACTGTAATTTAAACTAAACTTAAAACTGAAACTGTTTGTGATGGGTTTACAAATAGATGTATTTTATATTTTAATTTATCATTTTTTATAAAATATTTTACAAATAATGTTATATAAGGTGGTGCCTGTGTTTATGAAAACGAATATGAATTCAATACATATCTTCATCATCATTGTTTCCTGCTTGTATATTGCCATGCTGATTCTTTATCTGCTCTTGATTTTGATAAAGTTCATAAACCTGGAGGTAATTAAATGAAATATGAACGACAAGGAATACAAATGTAAAGGTGGGAAAATGTAGGTGTTTATGTAGGAACTTATACAAACATGGTAGGCAATAGAAGACAACTGTCTAGTTTTTGTCCACACAACAATGCAATCCTTTATTGATCAGTTATCTTAGCACAGCAAACGTATTTTCTATTGTTAACGTCGGAGCTGATTACCAATTTTGTTATCTCTTTGGAGGAATTGAGGGAAGTCGTTGTAGTACTGTCGTAAATTTGAAATTTGGAACCAGTAATCTTACTTTACAGTTTAACTGTGTAAATCCATATTGCTATTACTTTGAGTTTGCTTTATAATTTGGTTGTAATTCGTAATTTACTCGAAATGTTTTGCATCATTTAAGTATTCAGTTTTTCGTACAAATAGTTTCTTAATTGATTAACATAGTAAACCCTAGTGTTTTTACGCTTTAAGAATCCAGAGATTCTGAAGCGACTGAATGTGTATTTTCGAATACGAAAACTGAAGATGCATATTTTGATTGGATTTTCGACTCGTCAGAAATGCAAAACAGGTCGTTACTTGTTATTTGTAAGACCTTTACAATAACTACAAATTATATGACACTAAAATACACTGTCACTGTGTCATACATCTTCAAAACCCAAAAAAAGACTAGTTAACAAAAGAAAAATTACTTGTTGGGCTGTTGTCGCGTCTTCAGGCTTTTTGTCATCCCGAATCCGAACGAACCTCGGGAATCTCAGTGAAATACCTTTTTGTGGATCCGCCTGAAGAGTGTGTACATTAAACAAACTAATTAGGCTCATCACTTCGAACAGATAGTATATACATCGATTATATGTAGTTCAAAAAAGAAAAACTCAGAAAATCATTTCACAGATATAATGCACGAAATCTATATTATACCTTGTATTACGATAACATAATAAGACTAACATTGGGAAGAAACATGGGAATAGGCAGTTGTATTGAAAAACATTGATTATGATCATATTCCTTATACAGTTAAATCTTTAGTAAGATCGGTTTAACTACATCTAATTTCAAATATGAGTATACCCGTTAATAGCCATGTGGATAAACTTTGGATGCTAAACGTGTCACAATACGGTTGTCCGCGTCTTCTTAGAATTCAGTGATATTACGCAACACGTTTAATGCACTAGGCATAATTTACCCTGCATGTAACTTTGTGTGTTAAATCTGTGAAGTAAATCAAAGAAGAAACCGTAACTGCAGACAATTTTTATCTGCATTCTTAGTGTAAAGTTTTTCTCCAACAGCATGTCACTAATCTGTCAACCTTGTAATACCAGATATTTCGGTTTACAACTGTTTTATAGACTATCAAATGCATAGACCAAGTAGAGCCATTGACGATCCTTAATTTATCTAGTATCTGTTGGAATAATATTGGTTCCTAATATTTTGGAGATAACCAAAAACTGATAACAAACGCCAAGTGGTTGTTCAATGCCATATATAAGTTTAGAGATTATTTATTCGACAAACAAATTTACTGACAATGGAGATACTACTGTAAAACTTATTGGTTCATCACATCACTACTCAACTTGATGGTCTTAAATATGCAGGTGTGACACGTAGTGACTTTTTAATTAAGATAAAGATAGCCTCAAGCATATCCCTTTTCATATTGCAATACCTATGAAATATGGAAAGAACTTACTAAACCAGCAGCGGCTTTGTGTCCAGGTGATATACTCAAATCGGCTGCCTTTACTTCCCAAACTTGAACAGGCTCAAACCATTGGTCTGGAACTAAACTAATTGTGTATTGATAATAAGGTTTTGCTTTGTCAGTTACATGGTTCTTGAAAAACTCCGAAAATGAAGCCAATTCATCATCTTTCATTCCTGTACCAATCTGTGGAAGAAATAACCGAGAGTGAGCCATTCATTAATCTTGGAATTCATATCCTGAAGGTGGTACAACTTAGTAGGTTAGAAGTCTCCCATACATGACTCAGAACAGAATAATACAATAGATCACTTACTTTGCATATTGTCTGGTATTCTTCTGTATCTGGGTCATAGCATGCCAGCAAGTAACCACCGTAACGACCAGCACGTTTACCAGTTCCATGAAACCCACCTATCACCACTAAATCCAATGTATCACCAACACCTTCTAAATAGTCTTTTTTCAATTTTAACCAGCTATGGGATCTTTTAGCAATTTCGTAGGTAGAATTATGATCCAGTGTTTTTATCATTAATCCTTCACAATTACCTAGATGAATATAAATACGGTTATTAATTTTAATTTATTTGGTGCAGATGTTAAACAAGTGTTTTAAATATGACGATTTTGTTATTCTTCGTCAAATGTGTACTTTATAAGGTGTTTGTGAATGTGCTGTTGTTCTTATGTGATAGATAAAACTGCTGCCACTTATTTATGCATATTGATCTTCTAACCGACTCTGCATAGAGTAAACCGACCCAGTAAAGTCTATGGTACCTGCGATGACCGTTGAACAAAGGCCTAAATTATCCAACTCCATAAACCTGGACATATAAAGGGAGAAATGAACCTTTAAAATGCCGAAACAAATGAGCTGTAACTCTAAAAGTTCTAATAATACAACCGAAATATAATATTTTGAGTCGTTCTCCATGAAATAATTTCTGGAGGTGATAACGAACCAAAGGTGCTTCGGATATTATACTGACAGTTATAATTACGTATTGACTAGTTGGTATAAAAGTTCAAAGGTAATTATGTCGAGTAGTTTCACGTGACAACCAGGGAGGTTATCGAATTATTGGCTAATAAATTCCGGGTAAATGTGAATAGCTTGAAAATAATAAGTTATTAATTATATATGTGTGTTTACCCTGGCCTACGACTAGATCACCAAATACCTAGACTGAATATTATAAACCTCTTACCCCTTCCTTCCTTCATTTTTATTTATTTTCCTAATTATCATTATTTGTCATTATCGATATCCTAATCTTCATATCCATCATTCCCAATTTGTTGACCGTAATTACCTTGATAACACCCCCCTTATTACATATTATATTCACACAACAATATTATTATCTCAGTTGACAAAATTATTTTCAATTTTGCAATAGTACTATTACATTATCTTATTGTGACTGAACAGTTTACTGACCTTTATTGAATGACCTTTCTAATTTGCAAATATTACAATTTTTGAAGTATATATATATATCGTAACAGATGCAAACGTTTACCATTTTTAACACATAACATTGTCCAATTCATTAAAACATGCCTTATTTTTGGCCTTTGTAAAATATTATAATTATGGACTTATAACTGTAGAGCCTGATGATGAAGTTATTGAAAACAATTGTTCGCTCAAATATTCTTCATTTTTGAATTATATATTTATTTATTATTTCAACACATAGATAATGGTACAAAGAGGCACCAAATACATATGCGCCACACAAATCTCATTCGATATGTGTGAGGGCTGCGATACTGCCCGGGTGCCCAAACCGAAGCAGGTGGTTTTCTTAGGGGGTCACACCCCGAGCCTTCTACCTGAAGGTCTGATCCACAAGGCAATTGAGTATCGTAAGGAGATGCCGTCCCATGGAAGCCGGTGACCAACAATTGGTTCATTCGCCATTTGTTCCCGCAGGATACTGGAGCCCATGTGCACCATTGGTTTGGAATCCGGTTAAAGCGCCGGACATTCGCTTTTCGTCCTCTCATTTTCGTAAACAACACCCCCGCCACGAGAAGGCAGTGAGTAGGACTTCCCTGGCAGAGGCTATATACGCGTGGCCGTGTGAGAGTATTTCGAGAGGGAGAGCGGACTCTCCCCACTCTCGGCCGTACCAGGGCCTTACAAAGGTTTTTGTGGTTTAGAAATTGTTAGATTTACTTGTTAATCAGAGAAAATGATTTACCTTTGATGGCTTCGTCAAGAAAAGTCGCGATCTCATCTGTATCAGATGAATCAAGAGAGGTTGCCATCATGAACTCTCCAGAAATGCGTGGAAATACTTCTCTAAATTAAAAAAGACAGTTGCAGAAAACTGATAACAGAAAATACTTCACATCCTAATACAACTTTAGCGAATCTACCATTTAATGCACTTTTTCCAAGTAAACAGTAGAAAGTAATGCAAAACATAAGTTTTTATTCAAACATTTCGTCTTCACAGAAGAAAAGAACATTCAGTCAATGGAATTAATACTTTTTTAAAAGGTGTTATTAGTTAGTGATATTTTCGTGAAGAAACAGTCAGCTAGAAAAGTCCAATCTTTTGTATAATGTAAGATTACAGAGTACTTTCGTAAAATATGAAGACCATGCATCAAATACATAATTTGTACATCTTCCATCAGTTATCCTTTGCGTGTTTCATGATTCTTTCAACTTCGTTGTTATTACAATTGATTTCTGTTCACTTCTACTTAATCTTCTGCTGGTATGCATTCTGCTTCCGATTGGTACTACATACTACTTTTGTCTACCAACATAAGTAGCATACACCAAAATATGACGAGTAATAGCTCAATCAGTTGAAGTGGGAATGATATATGAAAATGATTTTTTTCCAATCGTGTGATATGGATTCACCACATCTTAAGAAGAATTACAGATGCTTAATTGCATAATATGATATATATTTACACAGTAAGTTACTGAATTAGTATCGTTAAATACAACTCATTTTAATTTATACAAATCTGTCTGTTAATCTAACTGTAGATAAATCATATAAAGTGTAGTGTATTTTTAAATCATTTTGATTTATTTTGGGAGTTAAATAAGTTCTTATCACCGGCCTTCGTATCTTTTCTTTCATATTCAAGCTGCCGTGTAAATTTAGCCTGCAGTTATTAGAAACGGCTCGCAAATCGGATCGAGAGTTCAGGTAAAAGACTTATAAGTTATCATGTTATATTAGGCGAAACTCAATTTGTGAACACTTCAATAAAAACCATTAGGTTATTTTTTAGTGGCACGTTACTGTGAGACAACATTCAAGTATAGAGCATTACATATTATGAATAATGAAGTATTAGAATAAAAATTATTAGTCAATGACTAATCTAGATCCACTATAATGTTCCAGCTACCTAATGGCGCTTACGCTAAATGTAGTTTGTTCAAAAGTTAAATCGTTTTAGCTTTTTAAAAGAAAACCAAATCTTTCAAGGACAGGCTAAAAGCATTGTTTTATATGTGTCTGAATTAAAGCTGATTAAATCTAGATCAAAATGATAGTGCATGAAAAGCGATGCGATAATAAAATGAAATTGACAACCTCAAGCTTCAATATTTGTGCAGTGTATGCGATAAAACAAGTGCAGACTTACCGAAGTATTTCTCGACGTATGCGTAATGGCTGTTCAATTAAAGATACACCATTTATAAAAAGTATATCAAATACATAAATGCATATTTGTACTTTCAGTGTAGATTCATCTACATCCTATAAAAATGAAAATACGAAAAAAATTATATGCTTGAGATCCTTAATTTCTTGTTGGCAACATAAAATTATTAATTTTCATTCAAATTAAAACAACACAGAGGTTTCATCCTATTTCTAACATCGAGTGACCATAAAAATTATAATCAACATGAAAATATAGGGAGCACCGGATCAGTCCATAAAAAAGCCTATAAACGGATAGACTAGTCAGTTAAATTCCAAACATTATCATCTTGAAATTGTGCGCACAATGAACATAGTGACTTTTGATTGTGCTCCTATAATCTACCCATCTTGTAATCCGACTACACCTTGATCTTCAAAGACGTTGGAAGCTTTGGAACTCCATGGTGTCTCAAACGTTTACATATCAAGAATCAAACGCAAAGAATATATTCTTAACTGTATATGGACATTTTATTCGAATGAGTTTTGTATCACTTGGGAACTATCCATAATACAAAAAATGTTTATTCGTTGATACGCATGGTGTATTTCTGAAGCCTGTTATTTCATTTGAGCATGCACTGGAATTTTTGTGGCTTGTGACAGATTATTCTCTGAAAACCCGGAAACCACACACTAAGTGTAGATGAGTTAATATAGATAAATCTTGGCCGACAATAACTTATGATCTTTTTCGACAGAGACAAACAAGATGAAATCGTGAATAACTACCTACGTAAGTCTTCCTCGAGGGTACCTGCTATAACTGTGAGACGGCAGCAGATTTGAGGCTAGCGAATTCTCGATCGGACCAAAGACGCACAAACACGTAGAACGACCTAGGGTTCTGATTGGCCCCGCTTCCCTGTCTAGCCCAGCAATTGAGTCCAGAACGCAAGTCTCAGCCTCGGATATATGAATCATTATATTTCAAACATACTTTGTTTATATACCAGTCAAGCAGACCACAACGTACCATAAAATAGAAAATAACATTGTACAATATTGGCCAACAGGAAAATGACACGTTAAATAAATATTGACCAATAAGATTATACCACTTCATGTCCAAGGATAACACTCGGCTTAACAGGATAATTTCTGGGATATTTTCCTGAATATCCCAGCAGTACCCTACTCTTAAAAGGACACAAAAGCTATCGAATTTCTTCAAGGAACAGGGAATCATAAAATAGTAGTTATTTAAATGAATGGTAACATACTAAAGTCTATATATGAGGAGTGACACGCATATAGTGAATATGAAAATCATATTCCGAAGAACACATTGATTCAGTCCAAGTCTATCACCAGGAATGCAGTAACGGATGGAAATGGGGTATACTATAACCACTTATTTCCGTAACATTAGTAAAATGTTTAATTTGCCCTTTTTTGCGATAAAACAACAAACCAATATTAGATTCACTAAAATGTATATGTATATTTCCTGGTAGTATATGTACAAAACATGCTAAGAGGAAATGTGACACAGTTCTAGCCAATCATAAAATGCAAAAGCCTAGGTTTATAACTATATATAGTTAGTAGTGAGTGCTAGCGCTCTTACTAGCCTTAACCACGATAAAATAATTATCAAATATTTGAGGTCTATATGTAATGTCTGTTTTCATGCTTTATTTGTTTGTTCAGTTTTCGTAGTTATCCTTACACAAGTTACTGCGAAACATGGCACGTTTAGGATTCATTCATTTTCAAAACCAATAAATACAAACAATTTTAAGTAAATAATTGTTTAGATAGATTACACACACCTTTAGAACGTTCAATAAGAAGTCAAATGCGCCCCTTTGATACCGAGCCAGCAAACAAATAAATTTTACACCGTATCAAGAGTCGATTTCAAGTGTCAGCGTTAACGTGTGACCCTTAACGTCAATGATAATGTTATAAAAATCAAAATGGATAGCCTCTTGCAGATCTTAGTCAATAGCCTATCCATTGTACAAGTGACTGTAAAAAATGTATCTGGTTCATTTAATCACTGCATCAATCAGATTTTATTTAACAAAATTATTGAGTATTAATATTTTATTATGGATTAAAGACTTGAAGGTTGATAATGGGATATAAATTAGATCAAAACATGCCACGTGCAAGGTTGTGTTGCGGTAGGCTGAGTGACTTTCTTAACCAATCAGCGCTAGTAGAGACCTGGAGAAGACTCTAGAATCTTCTTGTGTATAAATTATAAATTACTAACGTTTTTCTTATTGTGATTCCTACTTCCATTCAACTCTTTCAATTGGAATATAATCACGTTCCTGTTCAATCGTGTTCTGACTTGAAACTTTTCGAGTGAAGTAGTGTCCAAGAATACTAAGCAATGAGAGAAATTGTAACAAAGGTGATCTTTTATCTACATTGACAAAATTTCATAAAAATATACTTAGTTGGATATTTTGTTACTCATAAATGAGTGAGCATACACAGTAATCTTTCATACTTATACAGTGGAAATAGTAAACTGATGAGATTAAAGTAATTAAAAATATTTACTGAGTTTTACTTACTTTACGCTTTCGCGTTGACAGAACTTGGAATGGTAAAATATGTCCAGCTAAACGATCCCAAGCTACAACTTCCGAGTCGATAATACAACTCTCCAGTTTGTTTCCAATTATACCATTTGATTGAACTTGTCTTTTATTATCTTTAACAATTTCACCGAGTAGCTCAATTGCATGAGGCGTTAGTTTAGACTCTGGCAGAACCCTAGACATCAGATTATTTACGATATCAGGATATTTTGTCGTATTATCTTCTTGATTACGAGAATACACGTGACTGGCACCTGAAGGGAGAATATGAATCTGAAATAAATTTTTAAAAGCCGTAATTTTAGTTCGACGATGAACATAAGCTTTTAGAATTAGGGAAAATTCTGAAGATGTCCTCCTAGAATTAAATGATATATATATATATATATATATATATATATATATATATATATATATATATATATATATATATATATATATATATATATATATATATATATATATATATATATATATATATATATAATGCGTATTTATCAAGATATTGGTTTAGAGTATTTTTAGACTGTTTTGATTATAAGATTCTTTGATTTATCAGTTGCTGATATATCTTTTGCAGTCCATAAATTACAACAAACTAATCATAAACCTGTCACTCAGTTCTGTACCATGTCTTAGCTATCCATACACTGTGATTTATTATTCATGATGCTTTATAGTCTTAGATTTCATCAGTATGAATACACAAGTTTTATAGTCTTCCTGGTGCTTTGATTGATAATTTTACACGGTAAGAATATCTTATAAACAATCACTTTTTAGCATATGTAGTAACTGCGTTTGTTGAACTCATAGTTATTAGACAGAAGCAGAAGAAAATCATAACTAGACTACTATGTTTTGATAAATCTACAAACAAAACCTGATTTAGCAGAGAAAGGCATAAAATCCAATACCGATACATATTTATGTAAGTTGTGGATACTGAACAACAGTTAAGTCTTAACACCGATGTTTGCCTTATTCAAAACTCTGTCCGATTTCTGGACATTTGCATTGTATCTCTCGATCCGAAAAGCCTGTTCCACATGTACTTTTTCAGAGATTGTGACATCGGTTTGGCTGGCAGTGATTGTGCACTAAGCATCAGAGCAGAGGCGGGACTAATTGACTGAATCCTTATCAACTGTTGTTTATGTGCTGTTAGCTACCAGTTCACAAAAATGTAAATGAGCGTTGCTTGTGTCTGCATGAAGCCGTCAAAATGGCAGGTCATGTAACCAGTTGCTTCGCAAAACGTCCAGTTTATAAGCACTAAGTATCTGAAAGCTCTTTACAACCACTCGGCGCACGCTAATTTAGTCCGATTAACTGCCAGTATGAAGTTACGTGTAAAGTCCTGTGTGAAGGAATTTCGGGTAATGACCGAGAAACCTGATGGTCGGACAGTAATATCGAGTTGGAAACAGCAGTTGCTGGAAGCTAATTCGACTCACTTAAAACACTGGTATTGAGAAGTCTGGTGTGAGCAGAACAGTCTTTCGAGCTGATGGGACGACAAGTAATAACTCTTAATGACGTTCTGGACGATAGACAGTTTCACAAGGGATACTACAGCCTATCTATCACCCTACCAACGTCGGACTGTCCTGTCTACCATGGGTGGGGAACGCGAATCTAACTAATAACATGGAGGTTCGCAAGGAAATCCGACTATTAAAGCGCCGCAAGCCAACAGACTCAAGTGACTTACCTAGGCACAGTGAAGGAGGTGCAATTAGCGTTATCATGTTAAAACAATGGTTTTAGTGGCTTGAACGTTTTACTAATACAACCCTAGTAACTTCTATGCTGTGCATTATTTTCCGGTTCTGAGTTGAAAAAAGCGGAGGTGGTCAGTCTATGATATGAGACAGTGGTATGAAAGGATACTGTGTACAAGTGGCATTTGTTGGTTCATCACAATTCCTCGACTAGAGTCCAAAAAATCGCTGAACTTAGTGTCATGAAATGTAATTACACATAGTTTACAATAGAAGTTAGTGACGACCCTGATGTAGTTCCCTTTCACATATTTCATAAAAGTCGGGGGAAATCAAACGATATTTTCTGGAGGAAACGAATGAGGATGGACTGTTAGTAACTAAAACAATCGGTGTTTTGATAGTGAAACTGTGTACACAGTGTACATATAGTGCTCAGAACAAATTCGTTTTAAAATTGACCCTTCACCTGTGGAACTGTAAGCAATATGAACACGAGTTGAACTGTACTTTCATCTCAATCTTACAACTATGAAATCGACTGATTTAAACACGTAGTAATAAATATCTGCTAATGTGGACTGCATAGATAGTGTATTCTGTAATGGCCAAACCAGAATCAATGTTAATAAATTATTATTATTATTATTTTACACCAGTATACCAACATCTCTTTAACCAATACGTCCCAACGAGAATAATGACACAAATACGCAAGTTAATTTTTGTAAAGAGAAAAACTTATTTTTATTTCACGATATCAACCTACTTGAGCCCTTTCACCATCATATTTATATTCACAAGTGAAATCACATTCTTCAAACCTCTTTAAAATTTCGTATATTCCATGTGTAGGAGAAGCTAACATTGGTTTTAAAGGAATACCTGGAGTGATTGTGCATATTTGATCTAGAGATTCATGACTACTTGTTAAAAGAGCTTTTATAAGACGGCTGTAGTCTGGACAAACGCTAGATGAGATGAGAAATAGGTAGAATAAAGGAAATCATATAGTTCATAATATTTCTGAATCCAACTGAGAGAATATGAACAGCAACGCCTATTCAAACCTAGATTCATTTAACCTAAAGAGAATGAAGCTTTTATGGTTACTAATGCTCCTAGTATCAAGAAATCTCAAGTTTTATTTGAATTTTGATGTTGACATTCTGTAATCAGTTGACGGTAGTTGAGTTAATTCTCATTCACTTTTTTTCTTATTCTTAAAGGAAATAGACAAAAATATGACTGAACATGGATAAACAATTCGTCATATATTGGTAATGCTTACTTCATGGATTTTAAACACACATAGAAACAAATTCCGAATCATCTATTCATAACTCCATAGGGTGCTTGGCAAAGATGGCAAATTGGTTGATGAGGTAGTGGATCTTCATCAGCTGTAGTTAGAAAAATGTTATTTATACCCAATCACCCGCTACCTCGACGAGCGTTGCTTACTAGTGTAGAAATACATGGGAAGCTAGGAGTGGTCAAACCAAAATATGTTACTAGTTCATGAAGTCATTAACAATTGAATTAAGTCATTTCGGTAGAAACAGACCATCTAGTTAGGGTCCACTCAATAACCTCGATCAGTCGTTGAAGACTGGATGACATGGCTTAGAATTGTTCACAATTACCTAGATATACTTATCCTTTAGTTTCTCACTCTTGAATCCCTATAACCCTTCATACATACATTATCACTGCCTTTTCAAATCATATTCCCACGGCTTAGTCTTTCTTCTTATCATTGCTACTACATTATTTCGATTACTCTTGTTATTCAAATCTTATCGTGATGATCAGGTACGGTAATTTTGGACAATACACACAGGTTCAAGGTTCTGTATTAATAATATCTCTCTTTCGATCACAACCGCAGAACATTTATTATAATATGCTGTAGCAACACAATATATAGAACTTTACATTGAAGATAAGGTTCAAACCCTACTACAAGGAGTCACAGATAACCAGCGTCTATTTAAGACGTGAGATAATCAACCGGTACCTGGTTGTAAAATCAGGATGCCAAATAAAGTGAAAGATACTTAATAAATAACTTACCAATACGCCCTTTTAACATTTGCAACTGCAGTATCCATTGTAACTTTCCAGTGCTCATTAGACATACCATTAGAAGCATTAACTACTCGCGTGCTTTTGTCACCGACTTTAAAATGAAATGGCGTCATAGCCACAGCCTGACCAAGAGCTGTGAGCACCGTTTGTTCAGCTAAGCCAATACGCAATTTTCCTGATAAACTACGTATAATATATTTAGTTTCAGATTCTCGACAAGCCACTAGAAGCGAGCGAATAATTTCCACCTTTTTGTTTTGAGCCTAATAAGCGAATGGGAAAGTTGACGAAGTTGATTTGACTATCAGAATGAGAAAAGAAGTTTATTGTTCCAACACGCTTTAATAAAATCAAAGAACTGACGCAGAACAGCATGAAAAAAATTAGATGCGTAAAGATTCAAGTAGTTTGTTGTATATGCGTCATATGAAAAATTGAATCTTGTGGTAAGTTATGGTTTCATAACTGGTCACTAATCAACTGAAATTTTATGCAAACACCTAGTTAAAATTACGGTAGAAAATCTCAAACAAATAAGTCATAATAATCCTTAGTAATATTGTTGTGGATGCGAAGGATAGACCAAAACATGGCACAAATCCATGAAGTCACTGACAAGTGGACTAAGTCATGTTGGTAGGCATAGACTACCTGGTTGGGGACCGCGAGATGATAGCAACCGATGATTAGAGACCCTGAATGACATGGCTCAAAATCGTTTGCAATGGCGCAGGTGCATCCACTCTCTATGTTCTCCCAAATTCTAATCTTCTGAATTCTTCATGTCCCTTTTTTTCCTCTTTCCAAATTTATTTCACTGGATTATACTCGTTAGATAACATCTCCAAACCCTAATCTTCCCGATTACTGCTTATACTCTTGCTACCTCTACCACTACGGGATTTGAATCGACCACTGCATCTCTGTGCTAATGTGGTATGGCAACTCGAACTGATGTACGTATGTACGAAGTTCTACGTTGTTACTGACTGACTGACTGAAGGATAGACCAATAATTATCATGTTAAGTCCAATGGTGTCCTTGGACTTTAAATGGACATTTCCTACTGGTCGATATCTGTCCACTTGTTGAATATTGTACAAAATGTTGTTTTCTATTTTTATGGTACGATGTGGTATGTTTGGTTAGTATATAAATAGAGTATGTCTGAAATACAATGATTCATAACTCAGAGGCTGAGATTTGTGTTCTGGACTCAACTGGCTGGGATAGACAGGGAATCGGGACCAATCGTAACTCTAGGTCGTCCATTACGTTCGTACGTGTTTACGTATCATTGAATCGGTCGATAAATACGCTGCTCTCTAGTTTTTCAGTCAAGGACACAACAATTAGCACAGGGTAGAAATCAACCACAACTTAAAGTCACAACAAATATTCAGACTAATACACAGGTACAAGTAGGTTTAAATTCTCCTATTGATAAACGTGCCTGTTGTAGCGTTTAATCTATCTGATGAATTAATCTGAAAGGAAACTACGAGTACAAGTACAAAGCGGTTTAATCAATTTCTAATATAAACAGTGTAAGTAGTACAGAAACTAGAAATATGGCTATTAGTAATAAACGTTTAAATTCACTGAGCATAAAATGGATACAATTACGAATAAAACTTACTCCGATAAGTCAATATTCCATCGACTGGTAATTAGCACGTAAAACTGGATAATGTCACAAACCAAAGTTATGGTAATGGGCATTATGCAGTACCTTGATTTGCACAATTGTTTATTTATGGACATAACTAATGTAAGAGATTCTGTTATTCACTTATTATACTGATACAAACAAGAAGATGGCATGGATATGGGGTCCTTATATGACTCCATTCTGCTAGCAAGGTGATGGAGATAAGTCTAAAAGCAACGACTGATAAACTATCAACACGTCAACCATATGTAAATGCCCATTCAATACAGAAGAAACTGTCAGACCTTTTCCTGATTGGCATCCATCTATAAGATTTAGGATTGAAATGGAGCTGGGCTCAAAAATTACAATTACTTATGAGTTGAAAAGATGGAATATATATGGAGTTCATAAACAGGAGGCTAACATTAAGTAAAAAACTGACAAACTTCTCAGCCATAATGAAATTAATTTACCGAACCCTCTGGAATTTGAAGAAATCTTTGAAAAACAAACTGATACTTATTAGGTTTAATTGGGAGAAAAAAGCAGGCTACAAATGGAAAGCTTGAAAAGACTTCTTGTTGATAATATTTTAAAAAATTTTCAGCGATAAGTTTTAAAGAGTGATGGAAAAATTGCTGCATGGCAGACTTAATGAGGAAATATCAGTCTGCCTGTTCCCATAGATAGTGTGATAATATAAACAAAATGACCATGAATGAACTTTCGTTTCGCTAGATATGGTCAATGAAAGTTGAACTTTTGTTTAGATTAAAGCAACAAGGTGAAATTTACTTCATAGAATAAATGGCTAATTAACACACCAATCATTCTCAAAAGAGAATATAATAACTTACTGAATTTCCAGACATTGAAGCGATATCTTTCAGTTTAGAAAATACTAGGGAAATGGTCAATGGTTTTGGAGCTGACAGGATTTTCTGGCGTGATCTGATAGTCTGAAAAAATTTCATTCACAGTGAAGTTTTAGGATTATATATCATAAACAAGTTAAGATAAAAAATAAGAATACTGAACATATTGATCAAATAGGACCAATAAAAACATATTTCCATTAAAATACTACGGTGTTATTTATAAAGATTTTGTAAGATGTTAGAAACAGTAGCCAGTCGTCTAATTTTACTACGTCCTCATACTTGTAGAATGAACGTCTATTACACTCAGCTACGACTACTGAAATATTTTATCTACGGATATTTACATAAAAAGTAGGGTACGACCAACTTTGTTTTAGAAACTTACTTCGGCGACAACACCAAGATCACCATGTTGCTTCAAACTCGAACGCATGTGTTCAATCCCAACACCTATAAAAATCATGCACAGCATGTTAACAAATTCCCAATTGATAATAAAATTATTAAATCATTTAAAGTGAGTTAAATAAAACAGATGAGTCTGGGGGTTAAAAATGTCTCCAACTGTATAGTCGAAACCTGTAAATTTCTATATTATCAGGTCAGGTATATTTTGTAGACGAAAAACTCAGCGTAGCTGACTTCTTCCTAATCTTACTCCAAATTAAAGGAAACGATATCCCTAATAATGTTACTGGAATATATATCTAATCCATGTAATATAAGAGTAAAAATAACCAATATTAAAACGATCACAATTTAAATAACAGAGTTAAAACGGTCAGTAAATCTTCTTACAAATGTATACTAATTTTGATGAATACAGATCACTTAAACACTTGCTACTAAATCAGACCAACTTTGACATTTCTGTTAACGAAATTAACTAACTTTCACTCATATGACTTTGAATGATTTAAAATATTATTTTTATTAAGTAGACTACCTTACATTAAAATCAGTAAAATTAAATAAAACCATTAACCAGGTACTTGAGTATAAGTCACGCTGTGACGGTTGATAATATTACTCGGTTGCCTAAACTTAAGAAAAGGTAATGGAGTCCGAATCTGGGACTATGAACCGAAAGTCGAGTGCCTCAAACACCAAGCTACTGCTCAGGTAAATTGACATTATTGCATTTTTAGAGAACCGTGTAGAAAACAGGCATTACTGAAGTACAGCTTGGTAGTCCAGGGACCGGTTCTAAAGTGCCTTATTCAGTTAGATTTAAATACTTAAGAACTACCTCAAGCCATCACATACTAAGTGGTTTTAAGGCTAAATAGATGATAATTCAGCTTAACTACCAACTACAATCTTACGCACTGTTTCTGTAAGGGATATTGACACTACCCAGGGATTCAAAATGAAATATCTGGAGTGGAGTTCGAACCAACAACTTACTAATCGAAAGGTGAGTGCTTTAATCACTTAGCTATCTCTTCAACAACTTGGACATGAATAATGAGCCATGTGAATATTTTTCACTCCTTCAATATGGCGAAAACTGTAATTATATGCAAAAACCAAGTTTATTGCCTCTTGGAAGACAAGTTATTCACATGTTTATCAAAGTCCTTTAGAAGTTTTAACTATTTGAATTACTAACAAAAGCGAGTAAAAATACACTCGGTGTATAATTTCTTGTCAGATACATTTTCTATTGGATTTCGGCCTCATTTTGATACACATTACCAACTACTAGAAGATATTTTGGCTTTTAGTCGTATGTTAGTAGACATCAGAAGTGGTCAAAGAAAGGCGGAATTACCTGTAGTTGCGGCCAAAGCCTTTAATAGGACTGTCTCCCCCACGCCTAGTTCCATCCCTTCATATGCGGGTCCCAGTTGGTTGAGGCATAGGTAAACGCAGCTTGTCAAATCAAATGAAGACAACAAACCGACTGAGCGAAAAAAATTGCACAGCATTTCTGTTATTTTGATTCTAAAACTAATACAATTTAAATTTATGTTACCTGCCAGATGTGGCCTCAATACACTCAAATGTTCTCGCCAATGACAAATAAGGGACACTAGAAACCGTTATTTTCAAATAGTCACTAACCTTTCACCTTCTCGCCAGTTGCAATCATGGATAGGGTGATAATCCGTTTTGCTGGGGTCGTAACTAAAGAAATAACATTATTGACAATTCATACCGGGTAACTAGTTTTTCAGGACTCCGTGACGACTTTTCATTAACATTCGATGTGCTTAGAATATTGCTTGCTTCAATTTTCGCACACTGAAAACGGACTAAATTAGACTCACTTAAGTCCTTGAATTTGTCTTTAGTTCTTGTATCAGTCACATTCTGTAACAATTTATCCTCAGTTGTAGGATTCTTAGATTATAACAAATTTTGAGGAGAAACATACACGTATTGGTTGCTGATGTACCAAATCAGGTAATTTAGAAGGGATTTTCGCATCACTTTCTTCAAAATTAATATCGTTCTAAAATGCTATTCGATTTTATACTCCAATTGACATACATGAACATATTCACTACCTAATGTTACTTAGAGTAAAAAAAACTAGTTACTTTTATTGGGCATTTCCGTTAATGAATCATCACTTTCGACAATGATGCGTCTGCGTTTTATGCTTTTATGTGAAGTATTGTCAGGTGGTTTTGAACTAATCATCTTTTCCCTTACGACAGAATGTAAGCAATAATTTCAATACTACTTATTTGTTTCCTCAGTTTCTTTTTTTTCACTCCCGGAAAAGAATGATCTACGGTAAAAAGAACTTCAAAGTTAGAGCATAATAATTTAAGTCAGTTAGAATAATAAGTGGCTTAACTGGTTTAATTTTACTTAAAAATGTTTCAGTGGCTTGATATAAATCCTTTGAACAACAAATAATAGTCTAAGATTGTAAGAGTGTGTCTGAAATCAGACGGCTAGGATTGGAAACAGAGGAACAGACATGAGATATATTTTGGCACGTGATTGGTAAGACTTCCAAGCACCCCTCTGATTTATACTAAATCAAGATACGTATAATTAGGTACTTAACATGGTATTTGAATAAATTGAAAATCATATTTAGATATAGATGAGAAATGTGCTCTATTGAGCAGGATGATGAAGTTTAACACTCTTCGAATATTCCTGATGAACAAGAGCTCAAATACTGAATGGAAACATTTCCACTCACATACAGGGGAATACTGGGAGTATCTTTGTTGATCCTTGGAGTTTATGAACGAGAATTAATAATGAGCAGTTGAATAATAAAGTACTATGTTGAATATACCTCCGGACTCAGCATATTTAGTGTTTTCCACCGCTAAGTTAACATGAGAAAACAGTAGAGCACGGTAGTCAGACTAGGTCAAATAAAGTAAACGGAATATAGAACACGATAGCGTAGTATGTAAAAGTCAAGAGAGCACCTATGAATTAAGATAACCATATCAGTTGCTTAAATTATCAAAACTTGTAACCCTAGAGCATATTTGATTAGATTTACCAACCACAGTATGCTGATATTTAGATATAGATGAAATCGGGTTACTTTGAATCATTAGATTAGTATGATATCGTTGATGAGGCAACGTTAATTATAAGTGCGAGGTTTTGGACAACTCGATCGAACTGCGATAAAGTTAGGTCGAATAATGTTAATTAAGCTACTTACAAAGATGCGTGTTGTTGGATGATGTACATGCATGTTCATAAAGCGACTGAGTAGTTGGGTATATTTATGTCTGTTCACATAATCAACTATTGTTGGTTTAATTTTTGTAGGCTTTATAGATGAAGTAGCTGAAACCTTAAGATTCAACTGGAGAATTCGGATTCGAATTCATCATAATATTTCCGATGCACATATTTTTGAACTTTGTTTAGAATTGCAACCAGTTTACATCTTTCAAATGTTTCTCCTTATCAACTCTCATCTTTTATCTTAGAAACATTTTCATCCCTTGGAGTTAACAAAAAGTGGCAAACTGAACTGATGAACTAGTATAAGACTTGACGCTTGATTGACTGCCATGTTCACCCTAAACTCAGGTCTTCTGACTTCACATCACCAAAAATATGACCTAGTATCTATGATATTTTGTAAGTGTAGAAGGAAATAACGAAGTTTTACAAATCTGATCATGTGAAAAACGTCATTGCATCTAATTTGACCATGACATCAGTCGAATAAAGTTAAGTGTTTGTTTGGTAGGTTCTTTTGGATTTCAACTTCTATCGTTGGTTTAACCTTAACATGTAGGCCGAACACAATAGAGAATATTGGCTGCAAAATAGGGTCAGAGCTAATATTCTCTTAGATTTCAAAAAGTATTATTGAGAAGCGTTGTCAAACGAAGTATATTTATTTATTTGAACACATAAATATTGGTACAAAGGGGCACCGAATACAAAAGCGCCACACAAGTCACTTGACTTGTGTGGATGTGATAGTGCACGGGTGCCTAGACCAAAACAGGTGGTTTTATTAGGTGGTTTGATCCATAAGGCAGTGGAGCAACGTCAGGAAATGCAGCCCCAATGTAGCCGTTGACCAACAATAGATTCATTCGCCATGTGTTCCACCAGGGCCCCGGAACCCGTGTGCACTATTGGTTCGGAACTAGAACTTTCCAACAACCCCAGGTGGATCCTCCGTGTCCATCAGTCAGTCAGTCAGTAACAACGTAGAACTTCGTACGTACGTACATCAGTTCGAGTTGCCACACCACCTTAACACAGAGATGCAGTTGTCGATCCAAATCCCGTAGTAGTAGAGGTAGCAAGAGTGTAAGCAGTGATCGGGAAGATTAGGGTTTGGAGATGTTATTTAAAGAGTATAATTCAGTGAAATAAATTTGGAAAGAGGAAAAAAGGGACATGAAGAATTCAGAAGATTAGAATTTGGGAGAACATAGAGAGTGGATGCACCTGCGCCATTGCAAACGATTTTGAGCCATGTCATTCAGGGTCTCTAACCATCGGTTGCTATCATCTCGCGGTCCCCAACCAGGTAGTCTATGCCTATCAACATGACTCAGACCACTTGTCAGTGACTTCATGTCCACCGACCCGGTTGAAGCGCCAGACATTCGCTTTTCGTCCTCTCAATGTTGAAAACAACACCCCCGCCGAGAGAAGGCAGTGAGTAGGACTTCTCTGGCAGTATCTGTATACGCATGGCCATGTGAGAGCATTTCGAAAGGGATAACTCTACCCACTCTAGGCCATACCAGGGCATTTGGGGGCGGTCAAAAGAAGAATAAATCGAAGCTTGAAGCCCAGCTAAAGAAACTGGTAATGATGTTGAATAGGAGGGCATTATATGGAAACTACTATATAAACTTGTTTTATTCTATGGAGTCGACTCAGTCAGTTGTATTTAAAATTTGAGTAATGAATGATAAGAGAGCTTTAATTAATGAACACTTTTGATTAGACTTGATAAGCTGCGGTAGAAAGAGATGCTATCAAAAAACAGATGATAAAATTCCCTAAACAATTTTCGATGAATTCAAATGGCTGTTTACTTCGATGCATTTTCTGAAGACTATACACCCAAAACAAGTGAAAAACAAATCTTTTAATTGTTCTTGATTTAAGATATTCCAACATACTGAACATGAAAACAGACCGTCCCCAGCTACCAGTTGCTAATCAGAGCTTAATTGAAGAACTCTCCTTCTTAAACATGCTAGTCAGTAATATGCCCGTTCCAGAAATTGAGATAAAGCCCATTGCGCATGACATTTCAAGCCTTTTTAACAGAACCGAAAATCATGCGGAAAAAATCAGGAAATGTCGCGCCTCTAACCATTTTCATCAAATACATACATGTTTGTTCAGGAAAAACATCAGAAAACTTCGGTGATAATACGAGACCTGAACGAAAAGTGCCATCCAAAGATTATTACGAAAGTACTTTTTGGAAATCAAGTAGCACATAACTCCTTATATGAGTACACAAATTTTCGGCTCCATAGGCTTTAGGGAAACCACATGAAGTGAAAATTTGGTTTCTAGACAAGAAACCCAACATCCCTATAATGGGGAAAGTTTTATCCAGTTTGGGTAGATTTTGGGGAAAATCCCAAAAGTGTCTAGAGAAACTTCAGGGTTAACTTTCCCGAAAAACAGGGAGATTGGAATTCTAAAAAACAGGCAATGGTTACCAGAACCATTTAGCTATATGACACTAGTAAAAATATTCACTCGCAAATATAGCCTAATACAAACAATCATGAAAGTATTTAGATGCACTGTTTTAAGATACATTGTTTCCAGACACATAACTCACAAGATTGATTTCTGCGGCATGTAATAAAAAGTATATCTGAATATGTAGGGATGGAGTTTTGGTGCAAACTTCGTACGAAAAGACCCTGAGTAACTTATAGAGAAAAGACGATTGCAGGCAAGCCGGACACCACTTGCCAGATTGAATTGAACAGCCCCCTCAAGCAAGGTCACTGCGCAACAACCTTTTAAATCTGACTGCTAGCGAGAATTATAATATAATTCGACGAATAATGAAGATCGATAACTACTATTTTCGAGCATTTTTCAACTCATTTGAAGGGTCATTATTGCATATAATAGTATAAATTTTATTTAAGCTATTATTTCAATCATCTAAGGCTATCTATATGTGTTTTATATGAACGTGTATCTGTCGTGAATCAGAACTCCCTGGTTAATAATCGAATAGAGTAAAAGTTATTTTTTAAAATGAAGCTCTTAACAAAAGTTACTATCATATAACCATCACTGATATAATTATTGAGTGTAAAAGTGTGTAGGGCCAGTGAAATTCCACTGAGCCCTAGCTAAATCATCCGGCAGTTAGGTCATTGGATGTCGAACAAATCATCGATCCACGTCAAAGTCAAGGACGACCAACGCGCATCAGTTAATCGTACGCCATGAACTGACCCATGAGGCAGTGGTCATACTTTCGTTTGTATCTACTTTAACTAATATATTCCTGTAATAACGTCCAAAGTATCTAAAGTACCTTGATACGTCAATAGGGTAATCCATGTAAGGTGCTGACCACCAGGTGTGACTTCGACGTTAGCTTGTTTGTCACACCATTCACGTCTAACCCGAGTAGACCTCCAATCATTTAGACATAGATCATCTGCGTTGGTGATCTACAAGTGCTAGGTATTTCACATATATTCCAAACCATAAGAAGGAGAGCTTCGTGTTTCTTGTTATGCACAATATCTCCAGAGAATGAGGTTAACTGAATTTGACTTTGTGTTGGTAATTCGGATCAAGATGAACACCTGAGATTTATATCCATTACTTAAAACAGCTATAATTCAAGTGTCGTAATATTTACGATCTGAATCCGATCGCTCCCACGGTAGCTCTTTTATTTGTCTCTATTGTTTCCCGATTACGCAGATGATTGAGCTTTACCGGAACGTGAAGAGGAAGAAGTTTGAGTTCGTTCAGTCTAACATTCAAAGTCTACTAATTGCAGCATGTGTCATTTCATCTGTAAGATAACTAAAATGTGAGGACGAACCACGAATGAACTCGAGGAGACTGTAGAAGGCTCAAAAGGAGCCGAAGATATCCCATTCAATCACCTTTTGGAAGAATGTTCCAGAATTCCTACGTCTAGCTTACCGATTGAACAATGTTAATAACCCCCTTTATGCTGCTCGGTGGACTGTAATGATAATTTTGTTCTTACTAAAAACTATAAATACCTGACAATCTTGTATTATAATTGACACTGTCTAGGAATAATATTCCTTTCATTAGTCTTCTGTTTTCTTATTGCGACTTGAAAGAGTTCTGGTGTTCTAATGCTCACGTTAAACGCGGTATATCAAGAACAACTTTATAGATATAATAACTTGCGATGGGGTGATCGTACTAAGATGTCATTTACCTTTCAACAATTTGAAATATTTCTGGAACAACAAGAAAAATGATTCTAACAGTTCCAGATTCGCGTGATAAAGACACTGACCCAGAAAATGAACCTGAATCAAAAAGAAGTTACAGATGATCCCTTCACATCTCATGTTAACCACATCATTAATTCTATCCATGAATTTAATTTCAATGGTTCGGCTGGCATTACTTTTGAAACATGGTTCACGAAATATGAAGATTTGTTCAAGGTCGACCTCAAAAGCTTGATGACGCCGCTGAGGTCAGAATACTCTTACGAAAACTTGGAATGGGTGAACATGAACGTGACAGTAACTTTATCCTCCCAAAGAATCTAAAAAATTTTTCTTTTGATGCAGCGATTGAAATTTCGCCGCAAGTCCTTGCTGAACAATCATCCTATTTAAATATATAAGTTATCAATGTCTCAAGATAACAAAAGCAGGTGATACTGACTAGGAGAAGCATACGGGGTTAGTAAACCGTGAATGTGAGCGCTTCAAACTATTAGCAATGATAGAATATCAGTTTGAGTGTCTCGTGTTTGTGTGCAGCTTCCAATCTCTCGAAGATGCTGATATTAGAACCAGAATTTCGAGTAAAATTGAACAATATCCGAATATAACACTACATGAAGTAACCATAGAGTGCTAGAGATTGGTAAACTTAAAACATGACACTTCCATGGTCGAAAATAATGGCCAGTTGCCTTACGTTCATGCTGTAATAGGGAAGAAAGATTCTTGCTCAAGAAAATTATTGCACACAGACAATCAGTCTTCATCCTTATGTTGGTCATGTGGAGGTTGGCATTATAAGAGGTTCTGTCCATATAGAGAACACTGTTGTAGCAAATGTCATCGGAATGGCCATAAAGAAAACCGCTTCAGGTGAAGAACCCATAAGCGACATTCTTCGAAACCCTACTCCAAGAAATACAGATATTGTGCTCTAGCTAACAAAATATTGGTATCACATAATCGAGCACAAATTTAACGCCAACGAAAGTAGGTAAACTGAAATATAAATATAAGGCTCACCCTCCCGCAGCTCGACACTGCTCCCGACATCACACTTATTAGTCGAAAAACCTGGAATCTTATCGGTAAACCACAGGTGCTCCCAACAACCCAGTTAGCTCATAGTGCATCTGGAGGGAAATTAAATATTGTTGGAGAGGTTTGTTGTGCAGTTTCAAAAAAGACGCAAAGACGAATGCAACGTTATATCCCACAGAGAACCCAGGACTAGATTTGCTGAGTCTAGACCTAATAGAAACACTACGATTAGCAAATCACTCCATTAACCACATATGCAGCGCCGTGAGAACCAATAAACCAGTGGAAAAGGATCTGAAGGGTGTTGTGTTGGAAAGACATAGTTAAGTGTTTACGGAAGATTTGGGGGAGTGCAAAAAGGTAAAAGCACTACTTATTCTTAAACCGATAGTTCACCTCGTCTTCAGACCAAAACGTCCGTTACCCTATGCAGCGCTGCTTTTTGTTGAACAAGAATTAGAACGTCTGCAAAGAAGTGGAATAATGGAACCAGTAAACTTTTCTGATTGGGCAGCACCAATAGTGATTGTCAAAAAGCCAAATAGAAGTATCCGGCCATGCTCAGATTATTTGACTGGATTAAACGAAGCACTTGAAGCCCATCAATACCCTTTGCCGGTACCAGAGGATTTATTTGCAAAACTGAATAGGGGTATGTATTTTGCAAAATTAGACCTATCAGAAGCTTATCTACAGATTCCAGTAGCGGAAGAGTGTAAGCATTACTTGACAATAAACACTCATAAACGGTTGTTCTGATATAACAGACTTCCTTATGGAGTAAAGACCACCCCTTCAATCTTCCAACAAGCTATGGATACTATGTTACAAGATATTACTGGTACCGTGGTCTATCTCGATCACGTACTGATCATGGTTACAGACTATGCTGATTTAGAGAATAAGGTAGACACATTTCTCAGACGCATAGCAGATTATGGGTTCAGATAAAAGGAAGGTTTCTGGCGTTCTAGTGCTAACGTTATATGCGGTAAATCAAGAACAACCTTCGAGATATAACAAAAGCCTTACTCACTTTTCTTTTTCATTTGTGCATAGTAACAATTTTATTCCTACTTTATTGCTTATGGCTATCGAACGCTTTTAGCATTCAATGGAATTATATTCAATGTTCTTACTGAGTTGTTGACTAACTGTTTCTCTAGTTCTTTACTTTTCAAGACTCTCGCATGTGTTGAATTAGTTATATTAAGTAGTAATTCCCATAACGTCCCAAGTTATACTTTGTTGGTCGAATATAAACCAGTCTTTAAATTGGGGAGAACTCTGCAAGAACAGTTAATGTTATTGTATTTTGACCCAGAGTCAGGGGCGAAATAAGACACGGAGCAACCACTGGTACAAACAATCATTACACTGTCCCTATACGCAATGTGTCTTTGGGCTGGACGAGAGATACCGAAGCCAAGCATTACCTCCGTAAGCCTTGACGGGTTCGATTTTGTTCTGCGTGTTGTATCGCATAATTCATGGTTTAATGGTAGTCGTTAATATTTCAATTGGCCCAAATGTGGTTATTTGTGCAATGCTATGTTGGTAATACATTTTTAGTCTGTGTTGTATTCTTATCAATTCAAATTGTGATACATAGTTCCCACTAAAGTCACATTGTTATCAGTAGTTAGAACCAACCATTCAAAATTGAGAAACAAATCTTGAGGTGATAGGGTCTACTGCCATTGTGGCACCACAATCCATGAGCAGCACTATTGGTTTGTGTCAAATGACCTATGCTCGTGGTCTAGAACTGTACGCAGTATGGGAAAATTTAGAAAAAACGAGTGAAAGTGAAACGTAAGGCTTTACCTACAATGGAGGTACTCTTACTCACCCCACGCCACGCTACAAGTCAGTGGTGACAGTGGAATAAATTACATAAATAAACAGAATAAGTGAACAGTAGAAATTGGTAGAAGAGGTTTCTCACTAGCCAATGATATCACTATTTTCCTGTTTGTTGCACGCAATGTTTCATCAGGGAACTCTGTGGACAACACATTGTGCATGAGCTCTAATTCCTTGTTAATGGTATCGACTGAACATATAGTAATAGCTTTACTTGCCAGATATTTGACTAAGTTTCTCTTTTAATGAAGGGATACAAAAACTAAGAAATGTGTGATGGTGATGGAGAACTTTTTCTGTTCACACTTCTACTGATAGAACCGTTCTCTTTTCTGTTAAACAGAAAGCCAAGGAAATGTAATCCATAATCTAGTTCCTCTTCACATATAGATTTAATTGCTGGATGTTTGTTGTTAAACGGTTTTAATAGTTCTTCTTTTTCAATATTCTGATCGACAATAATGAAATTGACCTCGGGAATTCCAATACTGATTAGTGTTTCAAGTAGTTGCTAGCATTCAACAGTATTAATGAGAGACACATCCACCGTTGTCTTCAATTAGTTACTATCTCACAACAAACCCAGTTGAACTCCACTGATTACTGCTTATCACTAAAACTCCAAGAAGTACCAGACAGTGGTGAGCATATATTGATTAATATCAGAAGGAGTTTCATGGATGTTATAGTACCTTTAATAGTTACGATCATGAGTCAATTTAAGCTAGACCACCATGGAAGCACTGGACAGCCGTTCCACCTTATGGTGGGACTCCTCAGCAGTGCGCATCCACTATTCCGCCTCGCGGGAATACCTGTCTGGTTCTTCGTAATGTGGTGTGATTCGGTGGTACCTATGAAGCCTGTGTGTATCCGTTTATGTGGGAATATTGTGCCGTCCACAAACAAATTTTTGAATACACCGAAATTCACGAATCTCTAACCATACTAACTCTTTTCTCCTTGTACATATCGTCCCATAAAATTTGTTTACTAGGTTTTGTCCATTCCGACTTTGACATTCAGACCAACCATCAGGATAGTTAGGTTCTTTTTTGAACACTTCTTTATGGTTGATTAAAGCCTCTAGTAAAAGCGATCCTTATTTTCATCACTGCTATCATCGGTGGTGCGTAACATTGGATAACATTCATTGTGATTCCTTCTTTTTTTGTTTTGAAGGGTGCTTTGATGATTCCGGATCCATGAGATTCCCACCCAATGGGTGCATTTCGTTCTTCTTTGAATAGCATAAGAGCAACTTCCTGCTGGTGTTGAATGCAACAGCGTGACAGCTATCTGGGTCGATGTTATGTGAAGCAGACGTTAAATAGTACTCTAAAACCCCAAAGATATCAAGGTGTTGACCTAGACTTTATATTTCTAAACCGTATGATAATATCTGCCAACAAAGCTGTTTAATCTGGTTGGCGTTTTTAGCAGGATTTTTTTCCACAGGATGGGGTTGGCGACTCCATGCTCAACCCTCCTCCTCTAGGAGAACTGCGGGCGGAGTTGCCAACAAAATTAAAAAACGATTTTACGTTGGTACAGAGAGCGCTAGAGGAAACGATACATATACATGAAAAAATGGTATTACTCATGGAAAAACATGCACAGAGAGCGATCCTCATATATGCGAAATTAATCATAAGTTGAGACTCAAAACCTCTCTATTTACTCAGTAACACATTAAGTGAATGTTTTGTGACTGATCTGTGCAGTTACAGATGTCAATAAAAATATAGAACTCGCGGCAATTCACATAGACTGTTCCTTTTCTTCAGGATGCAACGAGATAACCGAGTTCTATTCAGGTTCAAATGTACATATATGCACACCCCTGGTTGTCTTTCAATCTATTGGGTCACCAACAGTTGACTTCATGATAAATACAGGTCCTGACAAAGAACTGTTCATCATCATTACTTTACTCCGCAAACTATCACTATACTTACACCTATCCTTAAGAGTCAGTAAAAAATGATCAATTAATAATTTTCCGTCCACTTATTTGGCGTGATATCAACTATGAACACGATTCCACGTCAAATTTTACGTTCATCATAATTTTTCTGCAATCCAGCCATCTACAACATACGAATCACACTTGGTATACACTTGTAGAATTATGATCTACTATGATATTAGTACTGCTCTAATAATAGACCTAATCCTAAATTTGTAGATTTGTCATGATATAACTGCCTAATCCATAAGATCTTACGTGGAAGTCACACCATCGACTACACCAACTAACTGTATTGTATCAATTACCAATACATGATGTAGAACAAGGTTAGGCTAGAGAAGGAACAATATACTTAATATGAATAGAATATATAAGGTAACATTCAGCATGGACCACGTTCATCATACTTTTTCTGCAATCCAGCCATCTACAACATACGAATCGTACTTTGTATACACTCAAACATCAAATTTTCACGAAACCTGATATTTCATCCGAAATTCATTCAGTCGGGTAGCTCCTTCTGAGAACAGTGGTACTATTTGAGTGAACTCGGGTAATTTGACGACGAACGTATCTAATAGGCCTTGAACTGAAGCCTCTAGTCAACCAAAAACCATTGTCGATGTAACAAGTTCGGTATTTGCGATTCCGATATCGGATTGAATTTTAATTGGAACACTAAGAATAAAATATATACTTAACATATCAAAAACAAAATCAGACAATTAGTGCTTGCCGAATAGGCCAACGACAGTTTTGCAGAACAATATCGGTTATACTGTAGAATTATGGTCTACTTTGTTATTACTACCGCTCTAATAATAGATCTTATCCTAAAATTGTGGATTCGTCATGATGTAACTGCCTAATCTATAAAATCTTACGTGGAAGTCACATCACTGTCCACACCAACTCATCGCATCGTAACAATCACCAATATGTGATGGACAACAAACTAAGACTAGAGATAGAACAATACACTTAATATGAATAAAAGATATAAAGCAACAAGAGTGACCACGACTGCAAGGCTGAGCCATGCCATCCGACCTATTCATTCTTCCCGCCTTTTCCACCGTGGGGTTTTTCTCAACGTTTAATACTGAACATCTATTTTCACAAATGTCTCGTTTTCAGCCTTGAGGATTGTGCAGTTAGGGCCCAATGCTACTACACCACTTCACTACTCTCCCACCAGAATAAACGTGATGTTGGTTCGATACCGAACTGGATGAGATTGATGCGCGCCGGAGGTTACAAAAAATGATAAGAATCCTCCGGTTATCAATAGTCTGAAAAAGTAAATCAGAAAGAAAGCTGCAGCATCTGGTCGGGAAATACATGTAATAACTTTAAAGTGTCTCGTTTAATGCCTAAAACGCTTAAAATGAAAATTTGGGTGAAGATTACAATAATAATAATGCATTTTTCTGTCCCATGTCTATTGTTTTGTCTGTATCATAATACTCTGAACTTGATCAATTATATGTCTGATCCACACTGTTGACCTAAGGCCGACACGAGATCTTTATCGTCTATGTTGAGTCCTAACAGATTTTAGCACCTATGTTCAGTTTTATTCAATTCACTTATGACTCAAAACCCACTATAGTCACGTGTTGGCATACATAGTTTGGCAGTCACTGGGACAACATATGTACACCCTTTATAATATGTCTGCTAAATTAAACTAATTTAGGAGGGGTAAAACACAACGACAGTTTGTGCATCAAGAAACTTTAACAAGCAGGCAAATGAAAAATGTAATAGTTCAACTACTTGATAATACTTAGAGAACAGAGATATGTCTTATAACTCCAAGTAGGATAGTTGTGGTAATTGAACTTACCCAATATTTTTCCACCTACGTCATTTTCCTGCACTGTGACCGCATCAAGATTCATTACACAAAAATAACTAATCAGAGATATACTACTAATTGTTTGTTTCTACACACTAGATAGTCTCTATCGTCATCAGAGACCTCATAAAAACTGTAATGGCTTATGTTAGTTTACATAGGGTAATAAACAACCAAAGTGAGATTTAAACCGGAAGTTGCAACCAAAAGTATCAGTGTCGTCTCCGCGACAGAAAGTATTCATTTTTATTCCACCAAATACACATAAAACAGAAATTTGAATTTGTTTATCCTCTGCAAGTAATTGTGACTTTCATAGCATCATTCTCAATTATTATTGCACAAATGTTTGTGCTTATATCAACTTTAACTCAGAATCCTATTACATACCTTTACATGCATTTACCCGAATGCACTAAAACTGACAGAATTAGTGGTTTGCTTCAGAGGTCGATATCCATTACATTCTTATTATCATGGTTCAGCCGTTTCATTAGCTGTTCATTGCTTTTCTCTCTCTTTACCTTCTAAATAAATAATAATCTTAAGAATTTAAAGTTTGTGATTAGGACAATAACTTTTATTACACTGAAATTAACTTTTCAGAATCGTTCTATCTTCTCTGTGCATATATGACTCATACATATTGATACTTGGTTATTCGTTGCACTTAATTTAGACTCATAGCATCACTCCGAACTACGACTCCACAAGCATTTACTCTAACGTCATATCTTACTGCAATGATGAGCTATTTTTGTATTTATTTATTTTGTTTTGTTTTTGGTACTCATTTGGCGATACATATATAGTCGTTTATTCTTGTACTGCGTTCACAAACACGCTTATTAAACTGCTTATGTATTTCACGTTTCCTTCGCTTATATCCCATTATTTTCCCTCTCTCCTTGAAATTCAACTCAATTTTTTCCTAAATTGCACAGAACCTGATTTATCATTATTATTCTATTATTATTCTGTTATTATTTTTTCTCTTTTTCAAATATGGCAAATGCGCTAGCATTATTGAAACTTGTGTATTATTGCATTTCTGAAGAAACCTGAAACGGTCTCTTCACAACACTTATGTACCCATAAGATGTTTGTAAATAATAATAACATTACGTACTGGTATTGGTCTGAACCTAAATCCTCAAAGCTGAACATGAGATAACTGGTTAAAAAGACTTTTAACATGTTATAGTGATAATTATTCCCAAGTAACAGTTTGTTACATATGGCATGCTACTTTACAAGCAAGATCAAATTGTTAAAAAAATATTATTTTCAATGTGGTAAATTACTCAGCTGAGTTGATATTTCATAAAATGTGAATGTAAATGATTTTATTAAGAAGCGTACTGTTAATATCACAGTTGACGCGCTTTATGAAGGTTACGTTGCGACGTGCAATTGATTATCGAGAATAGATCCATGTGAAGTTGAAGGCTTCTAAAAACCGCAACCTCATATCCTTCTGGAATACCTGAGGCTTTGATGATGGTGCAAGACGAAGTCACCCGTTCTATACCTGTTTCCGGTGGCATATCTCGAAGGGGGTGAAAAAGGGTGCAAAAAAACTAAAGGTCGAGAAGCAGAGCAGACAATGTTCATGGAGGAATGGGCAACGTATGACTACTCAGTCTAATTCTCACTTATTAAGGTACTTATCAAGCAGTAGCATTCTAATATGTTAAGGAAAATAAGTGTAAACAAGGTAGGAGTGGATAAACAACTGACAAATGGAGGTAGTTCAGAAAGAAGTTGAGAGTACGGGATTATGTGTAGTCACGGAATGTAGTGCTGAAAACAGTATTCTGATGCACAAATGGCTGTCTCCCTTTTTGTCGGAGCTATTTGAGCGCAATTTTTAAAAAATAGATTTTATAGGGTCTTGAGCAGGTTTTGTTTTAGCACTTTAAACATGGAAAAGTAAACAGGATCGGATGAACTACGCCCCAAGGTCCTGAGACAAATTGCACAATATATTGCAGCCCCACTGACTGTAATATTCGGTATCACTTGGTCAAGGTGTGTTACCTACAAAATGGAAGGATGCAATTATCACTCTAATACATAAACCTGGACAGAGACAACTTCCAACAAACTACAGACTGTTAGCCTCACCACTGTCCGCACCAACCCAGGTTCAAATCCCGGCAGCGCACCAAATGCAGCGAACAAAAACACAGGTGAGGACAATCGATGTACTTGAACACTGATTTACAGAACTTCTTAGTAAAGCCTGAGAACCATAAAATAAACACTTGCAAAATGTCAATCGTCTCAGACTTCAATGTTCCTTCATTTGTGCAGCAATCATTTTTTGTTATCGTTTTCTCCTCTCCTATTAACATTCTGCTACCAGATATTTTACTTTCGGCTGATGAGACATACTACTTATATCTATTGACATCAGTAGCATACACCACAAAAATACTGGAGAGAATAGTCAAAAAGGCCATAATGACGTTCGTAGAAACCGACAACTTGTTAAACGGTGAACAACATGGTTTCCGAAAAGGGTTATCTTGCACAAAAAACCTCCTTATAGAAAGGTAGCGATGGATAGGAGATACAAACAATTGAAAATCAGGAAGGGTGTTGTCAATATAGACTTCAACAAAGCACTTGATAAGGTGCCAACAAATATACCGCCCTTAAAGTTGAAAAATCTAGGCATTCACATACCTCTTCAAAAATAGCTTAAGAATTTCCTGGTACGTCGCAGACAGAAATTAAGAGTAAATTCCGAATGTTCTACCTGGAGACCAGTACTCCGTAAAGTACCGCAAGGATTTGTCCTGGGTCCTTTACTTTTTATACTGTATGTAAATGAACTCCCAAGTACAGTTGAGTCTTCAATGTCACTATACGTTGATGATGTAAAAATCTGGCGAGAAATAACAGGAGACTCAGATGCGTGTGCACTTCAGGTAGAATTAAGTATTGTGATTAGCTAGTTTAAAGTGGGTGATGCCTATCAATGCAGCAAAGTGCGTCTACATGCACTTTAAAGATACAAAAGTCAGTCAGTCAGCTACAACATAGGACAAGGTACAGATGGCTTGGCCGCCCCTAACTTTCTTCCAACCATCTCCAATACCGGTTAGCATTGCACGTCGTGGTAATCGGTACTCAGGCATACGTAACATGTGGCCCAACCATCTCAGTCGATGAAGATTTACAACCTCATCAAATGATTTACCATCATTCCCTAATACCCTGCGTCTAACCTCACTATTACCTACCCGGTGATTCCAGCAGATGCGAGCAATATTTCTAAGGCATCTGTGCTTAAATACTAGTAGCTTACGAGTATCTTCAACTCTTAGTGACCGCGTTCGGCACCCATAAAGTAAAACAGAACGAACTGCCGCGCAGTATACTCGTCCTTTTAATGATAGACGGATATCTCGCATTCGCCATAGGTGACGTAAGTTGGTAAAAGCCAAACGAGCTTTTCGAATCCGTGCTGATTTCGTCAGACATCAACCCGTTAGGGCTGATCATACTTCCAAGATAAGTGAAGTTGTCGACGCGTTCGACTACTTCACTCCCTATCCTTAGTTCAGGTGTTGACGCAGGCCATTCCTGAAGCAATAACGTGCATTTAGAGTGGAAGAAACGCATGCATACAAAGGTAAATATGTACGGCATGAGGGAAATGCCTGCACCCTAGGGTGACAGTGAGTCATGATCTTGGTAACATGCCCCACTGCCGGGAGGTTGCAGCTAACGAGTTTAGAACCCTAAGGGCATTAAGACGGACATTCATCAAGTTAGATACTACTATGTTAACCACAGTATACAAAACCTTAGTGAGAATTAAGCTTGAAAACTGAGTTCAGGCTGCAATCGCCTGTTTAGAAGGCGACTCAGATATCCTGGTAAATGTACAGGGGTCAGTTACATATTGAATTCCAGGACTTCGATGTTTACCATACAAAGAGCGGCTTGAGAAGTTACACCTCTTTACTCTGTCCTAACGCAGATCAGGAGGTGGCCTGATTTTGATGTATAGAATTCTAGGAACTGATTTTGAGCCTAGTGAATCCTCTCTTTTTCGTCCTGCTAGATCAAGACATCTCAAGTGAAATCGTAGGCAAGTAGAGAAGCCAAGAAGGAACAAATTACTCGTGGAATACGGGATTTTAAATCAAGTCATCAATTCTTAGAACCTGTTATTCGAAGCAGTGGTGTCTGCGCCTTCAATTGACTTATTCAAGACAAGACTATGCACTCACGGAAGCATGCCAGAAAAAGGATAACAAAGGCCATAAGCCTTTTGTTCTCACTACACAAATCTGAATCTTCGGCGAGTTTATATAAAAGCCAGTGTTATTCCTCGTTGACTTAAATTTACGGTTTTGATCGTGAATTAATGCTTTCACTTTAATTGAATTTATTTCGGTTAAAGTGAGATTTTACTTGTGTGCATTGACTTTGCTTTAGTGTATTTACTGCATCAAAACATACTTGATCGACTTTGACATGATTTGTTCGGTGAAGGTTTGAATTTTTTGTTTACATATCCGTTTTTGTGTTACGATTTTCAATTAATTTTTCAGATGGTTGGCTCTCTCCACAAATGTGGGCAACCTTCCTTGTGGAAGAAGGAATGCAATATGATGAGTTTAAGAAGTGGTTCCATAAGATGTGTGCCCACTAAAATCCTATTGGCTTTGTGTTTTTTGTTGTTTGGGCGAGACATTACTCATCCAAAAAACAACCAGCCTTCTGGCGTTGGCCGACAAAAAGGTTGATAAGGCCTGTACCGGTAACATGGGTACTGATAGCGAAGAATGCATCAATGTCGTAAGTGCTGTTACGGCACATGCCAGACACCGGACTGTGCAACACACAATAAGCACTCCCACCCCGAAATGACTAATGAGCGATACGCCATTAGATAATGCAATCGAAACTGCTACAGCAGCGACTAATGACCTAGACAAAACCATTATCATCTCGAGTAGTACTAATGTAAATGCTACAACTGATAGTAAATGGATGACGCGGCAACATACAAGAGAACGAAAGATAGCCGAAAATAGCACCCGTTTACTTGAAAAAATCTTCGTGGGTTCACGTTCTGCGTTGCACATAGCTTCGCCAAAGTCCCAAAGTAAGAAAATAATAATAATTTATTCTCAAATAACAGTTTGTTACATGAGGCATGCCGGTTTACAGGCAAGATCAAATTGATACAAATGACACAATATCCACCGGTTGGGTTGATAATTTATAAGATATGAATGTAGATGGTTTTAATCAGTACCACATTTTGCGCGCATCATGAAAGGTGCTTCGCGAATGTGTAACTGATGGTCACGGATAGGTCCATTGAAGGTGGGAGCTTCTAAAGGTCGCAACCTTATGTCCCTTTGGGATGTCTGAGGCTTTGAGGATGGCGCAGGATGAAATCTTTCGTCCCATATCACAAGGGGGCTGAAAGAGGGAGAAAGTAAAAGAAAGGACGAGAGGCAGAATAGCCAATTGTAGATCACCAACGTAGATGATCTATGTCGAAATGATTGGAGGCCTACTTGAGTTAGAAGTGAATGGTGTGACGAACCAACTAACTTCGAAGTCACACCTCGTGGTCAGCACCTTACGTGGACTACCCCCATTGACGTATCAAGGTACTATAGATGCTTTGAAGACTGTACAACAAAAAAGACGTTGTACTTGACCTTGGCAGGGAGCGATGATCTGTTGGACATTCAATGTTCAAACTGCCGGATGATTTGGCTAGGGCTAACTGATATTTCACTTGCCCTACACAATATCCATGAAGGAATGTTTAAGGTATGATTGCTCAGTTTAATTTTCTTTTATTAAGGTATTGTTAGGAAAGGACATTTTAATAGGTTAAAGAAAATAAGTGTAAACAAGGTACGAGTAGACATACAACTGACAAATGGAGGCGATTCAGAAAGGAGCTGACAGTATGGGATTATGTGTGGTTATAAAATAGAATATAGTGCTAGAAACAGTATTGTGATATACATTTGGCTGTCTTCCCTTTATTATCGAAGCTATTAGATCCTCTTTCATTTTTTTGTAGTAATTTATTTCAGATATCATGGGGTCTTGAGTAGGCTTCGTATTTTAGCGAATTGTCTAGTTTGCTTGTAATAGGATTTCTGGGTAGGAAGTGAAACCAATTCAACGTTCGTTACACGACTTAAAGAGGTATTTTGCGTGATAAATCAGCTTCAATACCATAAGTTCGTGGCATCCCACTAAACCATAAGGAGCCGTAATTAAACAAAATGTTCTGCCCTACAGACATGGGTGGATTGAAGTTATCTCCCCACCATCATGTTTGCTGGTCAGTAACGCCACCCTCCCTGCTTTTGTGATGTTAGGCTCTCTTACGTTTGTGGTAAGTATGAATACTGCTTTAATCAAAGCCCATAGTTGGAATACACTGTCTCTACTAGGTCCATGTTACAAGCAAATCAGATAGTTGAAAAGTCTGTTTTATGGGTTAGATGTCCACACAGTAATAATAATAATAATAATAATTTATTCTCAAATAACAGTTTGTTACATGAGGCATGCCAGTTTACAGGCAAGATCAAATTGATACAAATGATACAATATACACTGCAATAAATTACATAGCTGGGTTGATAATTTATAAGATATGAATGTCGATGGTTTAAATCAGTACTACAGTTGGCGCGCTTCATGAAAGTCGCGTTGCGAATGTGCGACTGATGGTCAACAATAGGTCCATTGAAGGTATGGGCTTCTAAAAATCGCAACCTTATTTCCTTCTGGGATATCCAAGGCTTTAAGGATGGTGCAGGATGAAGTCACCAGTTCCATATCTCAAGGGGGCTGAAAGAGGGAGCAAGTAAAAGAAAACACGAGAGGCAGAGTAGCCAATATTCATGAAAGAATGCTTAAGGTATGATTACTCAGTCTAATTTTCCTTTATTAAGGTATATGTTAAGAAATAGCATTTTAATATGTTAAAGAAAATAAGTGTGAGTGGACATACAACTGACAAATGGGGGCGATTCGGAAAAGAGCTGAGAGTATAAGATTATGTGTGATTATAAAATAAAATATAGTGCTAGAAACAGTATTGTGATATACATTTGGCTGTCTTCCCTTAAATATCGAAGCTATTAGAGCCTCTTTCGTTTTTTTTAAAAATATTTTTCCCCCAGTTATTATAGGGTCTTGATTAGGCTTCGTATATTAGCGAATTGTCTAGTTTGCTTGTAATAGGATTTCTAGGTAGGAAGTGAAACCAATTCAACGTTCGTAACACGACTTAAAGAGGTATTTTGCGTGAATAGATCAGCTTCAATACCATAAGTTCGTGGCATCCCACTAAACCATAAGGAGCCGTAATTAAACAAAATGTTCTGCCCTACAGACATGGGTGGATTGAAGTTATCTCCCCACCTTCATGTTTGCTGGTCAGTAACGCCACCCTCCCTCAGTATATCACACTGCTATGAAAATAACTAATGGTTTAAAGAAGTAAGGACTAATAGCAAATCAAAAGATATGGGATGGTATAAAATTGTAGAAAAAAAAGATTTCAGGGTAACACAAATAAAACATTGAGAAACTCACAAGACTTTGTGGCCAAATGTTGAGCTTTGAATGGTCGGCCTTAGTAGATCAGCACCCATAAGATTAAACTATCTGTCTACTTGCAGTAGAAAAAAAGCATGACTTTTAGGAAGAATAATGTACATTTAACCTGTAGAGATATGGGAACTGAAAGCTAGGGTTAGGAGCTTGAGGCCATCTTACATCTGTCTGTGTAATCGAGATTCGAGTTACATCCTAGTGGTTGACGTGTGAAACGTCTTTGAACATCTTCTACTCTTATCTTGTTTGTGATATTCATATTAAAGAAGACAAAAGAGCAGTATTCAAGGGAGGATCGTACACATATTTTGTAGAGAGTAAGTTTACCCTCTGTTGTGAAAAAGTTTTTCATTATAAAACCAATTAGCCGTCTAGATTTAGAAATAATAGAGGAGGCATGTTCTTCAAAGTTCAGGCTTCCTGTGTAATTAATTCCTAAATCGTGTACTGATTCGAGTGTTTGGACTCTACTTTCATTTAAGTGAAGTTGCGGTTTATAGGGATGCTTTCCAAAGTGCATGATCCCGCACTTGTTGAGGTTAAATGGTAATTGCCATTTCTCACTCCATGTAGTTAAGTTATTGAGGTCCTTTTGAATCTGAGATACACTTTCGCTCAGTGTCTCAGGCTTATAGCTGTATACTATTTTGAGATAATCAGCATATAAGTATGGTTTCCCAAATTCTATGGTGTCACATATATCGTTTATATACATAAGAAACAAAAGTGGACCTAATACGCTTCCCTGGATGACTCCACTGGTGATTGGTCTAGGGGAAGAGAGACAGTCATTGTACTTTATCATCTGTTTACGTTCTGTTAAGAACGAAGCAAACCATGAGTACAGTGGGTTGTGTATTCCGAAGGACTTTAGTTTGACAAGTAGCCTTTTGTGTGGGACCTTATCAAAGGCTTTCTTAAAGTCTAGGAATAGGACTGATACAAGGAGTCCGCTGTCTCGTTTCAGAGTTATGTCATTCAGGTAATCTACTAGGCATGTATCGCATGATCTGGACCTAAGAAATCCATGCTGGGAGGTCAAGATGAGATTATTAGTTAGTAGATGTTGAACTACAGCCGCCTTAACTACCTTTTCCATCACTCTGGATACCACTGAAGTTATGTTTATGGGCCGGTAATTTTCAACGTTTGCTTCAGGTCCTGTTTTAATTTTGGGAATGATATATGTAGTTTTCCAGGCAGTAGGGTAACACGCTGAAGAGAGTGACATCACGAATAGTTTGAGAAGCAAAACACACATATCATCACCTCCATGTTTTAGCATGCTAGATGGAATACTATCTGGTCCATCAGTGTAGGAGTGTTTCAATGTACTGATTGCCTTGGAGATATTTTGTACGCTGAATTGTACATTAGTAATTTCACAGGGAGTTACTGGGATTGGTTCTGAATCATTAAATGGTTTTTCGTTAGTTAGTGAGAAACAAAAATGTTCACTAAATAATTCTGTGACAAGTTTGGGATCTTCGTATACTTGTTTGCCTTTAATGAATATACTCCCTCTCGATTTAGAGCGTTTAAGTTTATTTTGGAGTAGTATGGTGAGTGCAGAGGAGTTATTATTAAGTTCAACTGCACGTTTTTCCTGTGCTACTGCTTTTTGTTTACTTATTGCCTCTGTTCGGACAAGTATTTCTGTCATCGTTACTAAAGAGGAAAAGTCATTTAAGTTGTGGAATTGAGTACAATGTCTTTGAAGACGTCTTCTTGTACTGATCGGTATATAGAGATCTTTGGAGAACGCAGGTTTACAGTATTCTAAAGGTGCGATGTTGTTGATGATACTTTTGATGTTGTGATAAAGTATATTGGTTAATGTGTCGGTATTGTTTGAGGTAAAGAAAGTTCCCCAATCAGTGCTTCTTAGGTAATTGTGGAAATTGTTCCGATCAGCCTTGCGATAGTTTCTACGAAGTGTTACGGTTTTGCTTCTATCGGTTGTGGTTTTTACATTAAGGCTGCATATGACAATGTTATGATCACTACCTGGGAACTTTTTTTCAATATACAAAGTATTGAGGATGAGGCCACTGGTAAAGACTAAGTCCAAGATGTTTTGATGTCTGGTAGGGCTATCGACATACTGAGTCCATTGTCCGAGCTCTAGACATTCAATAAATGATTCATAACGTCTCGGCGCTTTGACTGGCAGCCAAGAAATTTCGGGCATATTGAAGTCACAACAAATGAGGTTGCTTGTGAATGAGAGGGATGATGCTAGTGTGAATACCTCCGATAATATTGCCATTTCATCTATTGATGCGTTAGTTTGACGATAAACACAGTCGAGCAGCAAAGTAACGGAATTCGACGGTTTTAATACAATCCATACCGAATCCTTTAGTTTGTTTAGTTCAGGCATATCACATAGTAGTGAGTTTAGGCTAGAATGAGCATAAATAAGGCATCCTCCGTCTCGTCCATTCAATCTGTCGCTTCTATACAGGAAATAGTTATCAAAAGATATACTTCGGTCGGAAATATTACTTTTAGTCCATGCTTCAGATATCATAATAAGTGATGGTTGATATATGGATACAAACAGGGCTAGATCCATCTTTTTGTTGCAGACTGATCGAGCGTTGATTAGACATATATTAAGCAAGTGGCCTACTAAGTTAAAATGGGTCAGGATATCTCGGATAAAATCGTCGTAACCCTCGCGGGTGTGAGATGAGTTTGAAGTGAGGGATTGAATGTTCTTCATTAGCTCGGTATTTTGATGGCTAGACTTAGTGAGAGATGTATCAAATGAGCTAGTGAAGTTTATTGGGGAGTTTACCTAGGAGTAAAGGGTGAGAGTACTCTCTGATGGAAACTGTACGGAGGAAACAAATTTATGGTTTGCATGTGGTTTGAAATAACCTGGGCTATATGCTTCAACAAAAGTGTCACTAGGGGTCTTATTCCAAAACAATATTGTACAGGTTTATTGTGAAGTGTATGGTTATTTACAAAATAGTCTTGATGGTTAGACTCGTAGCCCCTGTCATGGCTATTTACGTTAGCGTGAGAGGTGTTTGCTGCACGTAACTAGGAGGAGTTGCGACTGTTGTAACACATGGGAGCCGTTGTTATGTGATGGGTCGGTACTAAAGGGTGTAAAAAGTTTTCTTTCTGAGAGTAATAACAGTTGTGATCCTGTGGATTGTAGGTAGGGTGTGGAGTGAGAAACCTATTATTTAAAGCAATTAGTCTCTTTTATAAATTTCGATAGAACAATGAGAAGACGGAGTTGATCGGAAAAATGTGATGTATTTGCGCTATACATTTCGAACAATCTGGTCACACATATACTTGTCAAGGCATTTTTATATGAAAATTAATAAAGGTCAAACAAATAAAAGTACAATTGAAATAACTAAGGGGAGAGAAAGAATAAGAAATTGTCGCGTTATCCTAGGCCATAAAATGACTTAAGGATTACCAAGGTAAATTCAAGATTACGACAAATTGTTTTTGGTGCGGGATCGTGGATGCGCACTGCTGAGGAGTCCCATACTAGGACGAAACGGCCGTCCAGTGCTTCCAGGTTTTCAATGGTGGTCTAGCTTCAACTGACTCATGATTTAAATCTGTGAAAATTGTTTTTGTACACATAAGGGGGGTTTAAATTTAGGAATAGCTAAGGCTTCAATAAACTTAAGAATTCGACCTTGACAATTTCTATACAACATTCTAAATGCTGTATTAATGTTAATCTTGTGGCCCGTCTCAATTATGTGATTTGCTATCAATGAACTTGGTTTTCTACCTCCCAGATTGTTCGAAATGTATAGCGCAAATACATCACATTTTTCAGATCAACTCCGTCTTCTCATTGTTCTATCGAAACCTATTATTACCATTTTTATTTATGGTTTTGGGCTTCAGGAGGTGATTTGGGTGGCCAGTTCTCTGGTAGTTTTCGTTAGTCTGCGTGTAAGAAGGCTTGCTACGTTGAAGCCCACCACCCATTTTGCAACTTGGAGGTGTTGAAGGCAAGTTATACGATAGCAGCGGGGAGAACCTGTTCACTGTTCTTGGGATACCTATAGAGCAGTTGGGTTCAATCTTACGTGTTTCTCTACTCGGTATCATGAGTTTTGTCTTCCCACCCTTTATTTTCAGAGCTGGAGTCTTTCGTTGTCTTTGTGAGATGAACTTACGTTCATTCAAGTCTACTTGTGGAATATCTTTAGGAGGACAAATTTTCAAGTGTATAGGTTTAGTTGCACGTGTGTTGTTACACGACTCACATTTTAGTACATTACTGAACGAACAGCTGGGATTAGTCATATCGATATGGTTTTTGGTGTCAGTTGGGGTCCGTATCTTATCCAAATGTTTCTGATCTGTAGACTCATCTAGATCAACAGAGTGATCAGCCGTATGTGGAGTGGTGTCATGCTTATTGTTCGTGTGTTTTAAACTATTTGCTGTGTTGCAAACTGTCTCTGGCTGATTAATAACCGTAACAATCCCATTCAATTCTATCGCTTCGCGTCTTCTTACACGACGTTGACAGGGCGTAAGGTCTGGAGTGACTTTTATATTTTTGTATGGAATTAGTGAGCTAATATTTTTGCTCGAATTAATAAACTGCTTAGCATCGTTACAACAGCCAAACATAAACAAAATGAGGCAAGTCGATCTGTCTGACTTTTTTCTAAGGCGGATGACTTTGCAGTTAACGTTCGGCATACCGCATGCTCTAAGGCAAATATCTCTTAGCTTAGATGGGTGTGTGCGGTCGGGAAGGTTATACACAACTGCATTGAAGGAGGATATCACTCTCTTCGTCACTTCTTTAGCCACAAACTCCAAAATACACTCAGCTTTAGTGAGTTGCTCAAGATTTCTGTCTGTGTCAAGGCTCCATATATGAGTGAGGGGTGCTAATTGCTCAAGTTTGCCGTTAATTTTCGGATAGAGAGTTCTGCAGCTGTCGGATTTCATTACTATATCTATCAGTATTTTGGTGTGTATGAGGAGGACCATTGGACTCTTTAGTTTTTGAAATTTTAGACTTAGGCCTTGGTAGCACATAATGTCTAGTAGACTGTGCTGACGTTTTGATGCACGTAGTTCTAGTGTCTTGTATGTTAACCAGTCTTACCGTTGGCATACTGCACGTAGAGATAGAAGGGCTGCGACATGGAGACTCTGGTGACAATAGAGACACTTGTGTACAATACACATACTTTTCAGTAGTTAAAGGTTTGACATTGTCAAGCACTGAGTCGTCAGTTGTAGGGGTTACAGATTTGGACCTTTTATTTGTCTTAGAAGTTGGTGACATTTCTCTTTTACTGCAGTTATTGGACATGATATGAAAATAAGTGAGCACAGTGCTCTTTAAATTAAATATAATATCTGAGTATTAGTTGTTATTAAGTATTAATCTGGTTAATACTAGGATTAGAGACCATGAGTATATAATAAATTGCAGATCTATTTACGACTTAAGTCCGCAATATGTACAATACAAACTGGTAATTGTTCGTCGAATAAAAATAAGTTTTTTTCTTATTTTTCGGAGTAAGATGTACCCGATGTTCAGGATAGGATGATAATCACAATATAATACACCCTACAAAAGAGCAAGTCGAAGAATTCCTAAACCACGTGAAAAAACGTTTCCACTTACTTAACCCTGTCGTACGTGGCCTCATTAAACAATGTCGTTAGTCATCCGTTTGACTACAACAAATCTGTTACAAGAAAAACTAACGGTAAGCTCACAGCATTTAACAGGCAGGATCTGACATTACGATCAAAAGCCGTGAACACGACTTTTAAAGAAAATAGATCTCATTCTAGTTTGATTATTTGGAATCTAGAGGAGTCGAAAGACAATGACCCTGATAACAGGCATGCACACGATCTGGAGTTAGCGAAATCTGCCATCAGATATGTACTGCTAGAAGAGGTTTAAGGGGTACATATCACGAAATTAATATGACACGTTAAAGAGGTTGAAGGCGAGACCAAACTTAGAAGGATCTTGAACTTGGTACTCAGGAACTTTGGTAAGAGACATAATTTTGAATAACACATATTGACTCGCGATTGAAATATTTGTATCCGACTAGATTGGCCGCCTGAGGATCAAATCAAGTGGAAGAATATTTTGAGGTAGCTAAAATCTTGGAATCTGGCTGGCAAAACAAACTTTGTGATTAAAGTTTTTGAGTAGTCAGGTCTTGGAAGTCAATGCTTCCGACATAATTGTTGTCACAGAAACTTGGCTCACCGTAGATATAGACTGTTCTCCCATTGTTGCAGGTTAAATATGTACTAGAAGTGATAGAGTTATAAGTCGCAAGAGAGAAAGCATGATGTTATATGTTAGGGATTACTTGCGTATACAATCAATCATATTGGAGACGCATGGTGTAGAATTAAATCTCAGTCAGCCTGCTACGATGTAGGACCAGGCACATATGTGTATCGGTCCAAGTTGCCATACCTCACTGACTCAACAAGATGAACGCCGTATTCATAGAAGTAGGTAATTCAATTATTTAATTAAATCTAGAAATGGGCTAGTGACTATAAGGGGAATATGCCGTAGTCTGTGTTGTCTTGTTGGCGACTTTATCTTCAGACACATTTGTTCTTGATCACAGAATGTTGTCTCGTCATTGGAGTCTTCAACGCATAGCACATCAACTAAATAGGGCATACAGATACAGGTGTGGTTTCGATAGCAACCTTTATCAACCGTTATTCAGTGTGCAATTGTAAATTGTATCGCAAAACCGACATTTCTTGACTTGATACACGACCAGTCATTGTTGGACATTATCCTCACACACCACTGTGAGGATGTCATTGACGTTTAGCACCTTCCCTTCTAGCGAATAGTGATCGCGTTGTATTTTACTTTGAGTTTCGGACACACGACATACAATTTGTATCTGATACACCCTGTCCAATATCTGGCGAGCTAATATTCCAGCAATCAGAGGCCGTGCTATCTCGACTGAATAGTCGGTCGATACGGATGGATCGATCGAAGACGAATGGAATAAGGTTAAGGCTACATTCGATGTCAAAAGACCATAGCTAAATGCCGTACTATTTACGAGAGCCAGTCGGCATATGATTGCCGTACTTGACCGGAAATATTGTTCCCTCATGACTGTTACACAAAAATTCGGATTTACTAGCTGAATCCTTCTTACTTACTCACTTACTTACTTACTTACGCCTGTTAACACTAGCTGAATCAGTACTGGTAAAGTCTGAGGTTAACCTCAAACCTTGTAAGATACCGAGCCCTGATGGGTTACATCCACGATTGCTGTCAACTCTTGCGGACATTATTTCAAGACCATTCGCGACGCTCTTGAATATCTCCTTTTCACTCGCTCAACTCTCTAGATATTGAAAAGATGCTATAGTCAGTCCTATATTTAAGGATGGTCAGAGACAGATCGTATCTAACTACCAATCTGTCAGTCTAACCAGCGTGGTGGTTAAATTATTTGAAAAGACAATTCGGTTTAAGTTACTAAGTCACATAGATTTGTACTATCTGTTGATAATTAAGGTTTAAGTACCAATACAATAACTATTGGCCAGTAAGAATTACTCAACTGAAGACATACGATGTTGTTTCAAGACTCAAAGCCAACAGTCGCCTACTCATAATAACATAGTTCAAAGCACAACAGGTGCGACCATAATATATGGACGATATTTGAGCAATGCCAGACCGAACTTGAGAGTATGCACCTAATTATCAGGACCAAAATAGGGTTATAAACCTGTACGAGAGTTTGGAATTAAGATTTACAGTTGGTGAACAAGGTTATAAATCAAATTTCGTCGGCTATAGTCTAAAACTCTATTTATCCGGATGAATGAGAGAATTTCGCTCCAAAGTCCGAGACCTGTTACCTTATAAGTGATTGATTCATCCATACATTATAGTCTATCCACACAGCAAACCGTTCTCCAGTAACCTCATTCTATGAGTCTAATTAGAACTACGATTGGTATAAGCTTACTGTGACTTCGGATATCATTTCATGAGACAATACACGTCCGGCAAAACTCAGTCAGACATGGTAAACGAATATTACAGCCAGAACAAAATTCACAGAATAATGTGGTTTTCTAATAAAAAATACATCATAATATGACAAATCAAATGGCTACATGAACGTCAGCATGACCACTATTTTAGTATGCGACACAGTGGTGGACGCAGCAACGCCGAGTTTAAAACAACGTCTATTTGGATAAATGAAATACGCGCCAAAATCCGGCAGCTGCTATTCTAAACCTGACTGGCTCCTTCAAAAATTATGGTCTCGCCATCTTTATTTATATCATGAAAATTGTGTTGAGGTGGATTTAGTATGCTGCTCAGATATTTGTTAATGCATATAATAATAATATATTTCTGCATGTGCAGGTACACACCGTTTTTACAGGCATGATCTATAAATTACAACATTTGTTGGTTCACAAAATGTTTCCCAGCTTATTAAGTTTATAGTTGTTATAAAGTGAAATCGTAGAGCGCTTGCTGTAAACTATGACCTTGAGAGGACGCGTACATCAAGTTTGTTCCAAACGTCAGAAGTTTCATAGCTGTGCTCTCAAAACAAGATTCTGAAGAAGAATAAAAGAGAAACAGAAGAGCAGCAAGGCACATGGATATGAACGCCAAACGTTGCTTAACATTATGTAGTAGAACAGACAGAGGTATAATAAATTAGATTAAATTCATATTATCTCTTGTTAGAGTGAAATGAAGTCAGAGGCTCCATATTAGAGAATGTACTAATAAAGAACAATGAGTTGTGATGTTTGACAAGTTGGAGAAAGCTCACACGAAGGGAAGGAAGTCAAGGCTGGTATAAGGAAAGCGGTTTATCAGAAGGGAGTGTGCATATAGAGGGTGAAGTGTTAAGAATACTGATGACTATATCTTTTGTTGTCTAATTTTTTCTTTCTTTTTTTCCCATCCGATGCCAGCCACACAATCCTAGTGTGAAAATCCGAGTTAGCATGTTATAGGTTGTCTTAGTAGAACAGCTAATCCAGCATAATATTGGTAACATGAGTTTGAGTGGTGAGCGTAGGAAAACAATCTATATCACAGATTGATTGACTTATTCTCAATCATGAGGAGCCTGATACATACAAAATGTTCTGTCCCCACAAACATGGGTGGATTGAAGTTATCGCCCTCACCATCAATGCTTGTTGTCGTGTTTATTAAGTCTACTATAGAACTTGGTAAAATTTTTGTGGACTTTATATAAACCATAAAAACGTGCAACAGTGTATGAACTGGGATACAAATTAATCCATGAAGAGACGCTGATGACTGGTTCCATTTTTTTTCTAGAAAATTAATCTGTCCGTGATATCATTTTATTTCGAAATGTTTGAAGAGTTTTCGAAACAATCTTTTTATATGATCCTGTAGCAAGATATTCAAAAGCTTTAGTATCATAGTCTTTTTCATTCATAACTATAACTGGAGTAAATCAAAAAGTACTAAATGGTTTGTAAGCAAAAATGTATAGTTTACTTGTGTCTTTCCATTGTTATTTAGGACTACAATTTATCAGTTTCATATTGGCATATGTGCAAATATGTAGAATGATTCTCGTTGGTTATTCACCAAATATTTACTGAGAACAGTTCCTAATACTAAAAAACTGCGACGACACAGATTAAAGGTGTTACTGTTATTGTTCCAGAACGACTTGATTATTGTTGGCCCAATCGCTGTAGCGATTGTGATCGAACCTGTACACTGTTGTTTCACATAGCAACTCGAATTAATGTACGTACGCACATACGAAGTCCTAGGTTGTTACTGACTGATGGTTTTTCTATTGGCACATAGCAGAACTTAATTCGCGAGGTCACGCGTCAGCACTCCCACACATGTGAAGCTCTTGGTTTAAAAACGATACTATTCTCAATCAGATGTGATCAACATAGTGCCTGTAACATATGTGGATCAGATCAAATGACCATATACCACATCAAAACAGTTTGTAGCGGCTTAGCTTCGTTAATCAATCACCTCGATAACCGTCATTCCATAAATCTCAACGGTTCGAAATCAGAAAGCAATAAGAAGCGGCAACTATGGTTTATTTGAAGATAGTACACTTAACAAAGCTACAAACATACCTAGAAAATTTGAAACAGAGAGGCGAATTCATAGTCACCTTTTATTTATTTGCGTCTATTTGATAGTCGTCATTGCAATTGTAGCGCCAGCAAAATGTCACTAAGCCCTAGCCAAATCATCCAGCATTGAATATGGAGCAAATAATCGATCCTCGTCAAGGTCAGGGGCGACCCACGCGCACCAATTACTCGTATACCATAAACTGGCCCATGCGGCAGTGGTCTTACTTTCGCTTGTATCTACTTTAACTAACATATTTCTGTAATAACGTCCTCTGTGTTGTACGGTCTTCAAAGCATCTATGGTACCTTGATACGTCAATGGGCTGGTTCACGTAAGGTGCTGACCATGAAGTGTGACTTCGACATTAGCTAGTTTGTCACATCATTCACGTCCAACTCGAATAGGCCTCCAATCATTTCGACATAGATCATCTACGTCGGTGATTTACACAATGAATATAATTATTTACACCATGTTCCCTACTTCCTATAGCGGTTATGCGTGATAATAATGAGTATTTGAATTGTAGTACAAATAAGGAATCCCAGAAATAACGCAATTTAAACAGGAAGAACTTTATGGGCACGGATCGTTGTATTATATTTGGAATTCGAAATCAAGCATTCATCAAGTACCAATGAATCATTGGTTCATGCAACTACCACATCCGTCACAGCTTAAATTGGAATTTAGATTTCTGCAATCGATTGTACATCTTTCTATCTCTGTCCGACAGTGTATTGGATGTCAGTTATGTATAATCTAGAATGTACTCATCTGTATTAGAATTAACGAAGGAAATTGGAACAAAGTAACTTGATTCCTGGAATCGTATTTGACCAACAGTTTGATTGTGTATATTTATTTTGTAATGATTGTCGAGAAATGTAAGCGTGTTGACTTTGCTTGACACTGCTGTGCTGAACAGTATAATCGTAGACACTCAAAGCAATACTAATTAGTTGAACCGTATCAGCTAAGAACGTGTTAAGGAATTCTCAGGATGATAAATGAACAGTAACAATATTGAACCTCTTTCCAAATAAATATTTATGAAGTCTTTTGAAGGTCCAAAATGCAACTAATACTTCTTTTTGAGCTTGTTAATAACCTTGTTCGTTGGTGTCACCGTCTTCGAGGAGTCTGTACTTGTTGATTGGATATCGCTATCGATGAAAGCTGGCTTCACTCGATCGATGCTAATTACATTTGTCTTCTCAGCTTTTTCTATGGTAACCGTTTTATCTGTCCTAGCTATCAATTTAAATGGGCCGTTTTGGAGGTGGTTGTACTTTATCACTTCTAATGAATACGTGGGTGCTGTTATGCAGTTCCTGTGGTATGAATAGTCGTCGTTGTTGTGGTCTGAGAGGTGTTATTTTTAAAACGTTCATGTGCTTTTTCAGGCGTTGTACATAGTTGGTTACATCAGTCGGAACACATTTACTTGAAGTGTAAAATTCTTCGGGTAACCGTAGAGTAGTTCCGTATACCAACTCAGCTGGGCGACATCACATGCCCTGTTTAATTGTTGCTCTTAGAGCTAACATTACTAGCGGAAGGTCATCGGCCTAATCGTTAATAACAATGACGAATGTAAGGGACGCTTTTAATTGCCTATGTAGGCGTTCGACCATTCTGTTTGCCATTGGATGGCAAAATGTCGTTCGAATTCGTTTAGTACTGAGTAGTTCTGTAAGCTGTTGAAAGAGTCGACTTTCTAATTGGGCTCCTCCATCAGTTATGGTACATCGTAATAAGAAATCCAATTTTCAACTAAGGTTTCGGCTACCAATTCGGCTGAGGTGTCCTTTATCGGCACTGCTACCGGCCATCGTGTAAACCTGTCGATGCATGTAAAGGTATGATTGTATCCATTCGAAACAGGCAGTGGTCCTACAATATCGATGTGCATATGTCCAAACCCAGTGTCTGGGTTTGGACCCACTGAGGAGCAATTATGACTATATGCTTTGACTTTTTGACACTTTATGCATGCTTGTGTCTAATTACGCACATCGTGATTCGTGTCTGTTCACACGAATCGTTCACTGATTAGCTTTATCGTGGCTTTTATTCCTTGATGCGACATGTTTTGCGGACTCTCAAATATTTTGTGTCACAATGATTTCGTGATAAATGGTCGCGGTCGGCCTGTCGATGTATCACATATTACTTTCGTGTTACCGAACCACACCTCTCCGAACACTAATGATGTCGTTTAATCGTATCTGATCTTATTTAATTCAATGTCTCTCTCTTGCAACTTTGTCAGAACTTTATAATCAATTTCATTTGCAATAAGCGTGTTTATCGTTGGTCTTGACAGTGCATAAGCCACGTCGTTTTCTTGTCCTTTAATATATCGCACATCGGAGGTGAACTGTGAAATGAACTCCAACTAGCGGATCTCCTCAGAGAATAATTGTCTTGCTTTGCGCTTAATGCTTTCGTAAGTGGTCTGTGGTCTATGTAAACGGTAAAGTTTATGCCTTCCGCCATATGAAGAAAATGTTTTATTGCTAAGTAAATTGCTAGCAGTTCTCTTCCGAAAGCATAATATCTTGTTTGTGTAGGATTCAGTTTTTTCGAAAAAAATAAGCGGTTCCCATTTACTTTTTACTAATTTTTGTAAAACGGCTCCTTCCGCCAGATTCGATGCATCCGCCATGACAGCTAATGGAGTTTCGCTATTTCGTCTAGTTGGTGTCGTTTCTTTGTTCAGTGCATTTTTGGAGTGTTCGAATGCTTGAATCGCATCTGGTGATGAATGGAATTTCCGGGCGTGTCCCTGTAACGTATCCGTTAATGGTTGCAACATTGCCGCACAATTCGGAATAAGTCGTTTGTAATGATTTACTAAATCGAGAAATCGTCGTAATTTCTTCCATGTGTCGAGTAGCGGATATTTTCTGATGGCGTCGACTTCTGTTGCTATTGGTGCAATGCCTTGAGAAGCTACAATGTGACCTTGGAATTGTAAGATTTCCTTTCCGAATTCACACTTTCAAATGTTTATGGAAATGCCGTGTTCTCGCAGTCGCACGACTAATTGTCGAAGCTGTTGTATATCTCATCCTTAGTGGCTCTTGCTACTAGTAAATCATCGATATATGCATGTACTCCAGGTAAACCACTAATGACCTGGTCGATAAACCGTTAAAAGGTTTTTGCTGCGTTAGTCAGTTCGAAATGCATGCGTAGGAATTCATACAGCCCGAATGGTGTCGTAACCGCTGTCTTGGTATGTCTTGCGGAGCAACAGGAACGTGATAGTATGCTCTAACTAAGTCTATCTTCGTGAAGAAAGTAGCGCCTTCTATACTGTAGGTAAAATCGTGGATATGCGGTATATCATATCTATTAGCTACTGTTTACTTGTTAAGTGCTCAATGGTCTCCATATGGCCTAACTCCTCCATTCTTTCTCGAGGCCATATGTAATGAGGATGCCCACAGGCTGTCCGAAAGTGCCCACCCTCTTCGACTTGTCGAATTCCTGTTTTGCAATTGCCAGTCTTCTGGAGTCTAATCTTCTTGGCCTTCCATTAATTGGTGGCCCATTCGTTACGATATAGTGCTGAATAAAGTGTTTGAGATCCGCCTTATTGTACGGTACTTTGAGGAGTTCGGACATTCTTTTTAACAATTTATAAGGATCATCGCAGCTTTTATCTATCACTAGATTCATGGAAACGGCTTCTATGAGTGTCCCTCTTATCAAAGTGGTGTGACTACCATTTACGAGTCTGTGACTCCGCGAGTCTACTAGTAGATCGAAGTTACATAGGAAATCGATGCCTGTTATGGGCACTGATACATCTGCCATGACAAAGTCCCAGCGGTACGAAGCCATATGTCTTGATATCGGATTTGTTTGCTGCTCTGAGTACTAGTGACGCATTAACGTTCCTTTTCTCCTCGCTTACTGGAGGTACTACGCTGATTTCTGCTCCAGTATCAACTAAGAATTGCGCGCCTGTCATTCGATCTTGTGTATAAAACAGGCGACTATTTGTAGGCATCACGTTCGTTGATGTCGTCATCATGGACAATCGTGGGTATCGCTTACCTGTTATGCTAAATCTACAAGGTTGTAAACACTTCCTAGCTCTATAGCCGTACATTTGATGTTACCAGCATATCAAGGGAGCTGTGCGCCGTCTAGAATCTGATCGGTTTCTGTCATGCAAGCAATCTCGTGATGATCTTTGTGGCCTTTTGCTCTGTGTTAATTGTGTGAGCTTGCGGCATAAAACATTTCTTTCTTTCTGTAGAGTACTAATTCTATCATCTATCGTCACGCTGTGTAACGGAAGGCTTGTTTGCTTGGTTTTTTCGCATATTCTATGGGCTATTTTTGCTATGTTGTCTATATCGGCATCCGTATCTCCGACGGCTAGGATCTGCTGTACATTTAACGGAAGTCGGAGAAGCCACAGTTGATTAAACAGGTTATTGTCTATTCGCCTATCGCCCAGCAGATTTTTCATATAACTATCCATCTGTGACGGAGTTCTATCCTCCAATTGTACTTGGTTAAGGAGCTGCTTAACAGCTTGTTGGTCACTTAGAGAGAGTTTTAACTACTGCGTCCTTTAGCACGTCGTATGGCTTTCAGTTTCTGTTTTCGCTAACGCCTCTCCTACGCTATCTGCTACTTCATCTGGAAGGAGTGTGCTTGTGAGGCCAAACTTATCTCTTTGTAAGTTAATGCAGTTAGCCATAAAATAATTTTCAAGTCTAATAAACCAAAGCTTTGGTTCGGAAGATGAGGAGACCTTACGGACGGGGTTCGCTGTAAACTTGAGTGTTTTCGGAAGACATATTTATAAGAAATTTAAATAGTGAGGATGATACAGGTATTCAGTGTTTGACAACGCTTCTACCAGTAACACCTTCTAATATGCTTTGTTCCCACCGAGAGAAATCAAAAGACAGAGTCGAGGAGATCGGAAGAGTGTATTTGGCGATAACCAATATATCGGAAATCTCTGATCTAATCTGGCTAGTGATTGCGGTTGATGTTGAGCACAGCGTTACAGCACGTGATCTGGTGCGGATGCATGACCGAGCGCCTTCAGCTAGATTAGTCCACTAAAACATATGGTCAGCATCCAATGTCGAAAACCTACAGAGCTATTTAGTTTAGGGATTTATTTACCGCTACAATAGCATACGAATATAATGTCATAAAGAAAAAACGAACGGAAAAAACAATGATATTAACAAATGGTACAATTTATAACATAGAACGAACTTAATTGCACCAATATATCAATTGTCTGAGAATAATCGCTATTTATTAAGATTATTATCGTCACGTTCAATAATGTTTGTGAAATAATGTACGTGTAACTAAAATATTAATATAATAAATGCACAGTCATAATTATAGTCCATATGATAATCAAAATTAAGACGAAGTGCGTTGAATTTTCGGAGTCTGATTATATAGTCGAAACTTGTTTCCTGTTCTCATGTCGGTGTTACCAGTTCTGTAGTGACTGAGCTTCGTTGACCAACCACCCTCGTAACTGTTATCATATAATAATCAACGGTGTTTGAAATCAGAAGGCAAAGAGAAGCAGCGACTACAGCATTATTAGTCGATAACGCAAACCATAAAGACGAGAGGCAAATGAATGAGTCAGAGAACCGAGAGTGTAAATGTACATGCATATATACATAGGAAAATGAATGGATCATCGAATCAATTAAACATCTAATAATAAAGCTAGCAAAATGAATATATGCGTAGGCTGTGATCAATGTTCAAACATACACACTTCATACAAGCACAGAAACAATAAAGGTACAATAAGTTGTTATAGTACGGATGGCTTTTTCCGCTAAATAAGTCAACAAAAGTGCTTAACTGAGTTAAATGAGAAAAAGCTCAATTGCACGTGAGTTGCTACATCAGTAATAAGTACAGAATGTACATTAGGAGAGTGACTTCGAAGAACATCACCACATTGAAGAAACTTTAGTAGACTTCGTAAGTATGACTGGCTCTCACCGTATTGAATGTAGAAATATTAAACAGTTGGTATTACAAGAAAAACTACGGAAAAACGGGGATAGTATCGAAGAGCACCCATCAACGAACAAAGTTCTGTAAGACTTTTGGAGACGGTGCATGTCAGTGGAGCTAGTTGTTTCATATCTGGTTTAAAGATATTACTATTAACTGGGTATCCAAGGCATTCGAAATTAGATACACAAAATGAACACTTATTTGGATTCTCGGTAATATTCTTTCCGATTAAACGACACAATGAGTCTAATCATGAACTACCTTATCAGAACCATGAACAATGAGATCATCTTAATAAACTTCAAGATCACTGACTACTTTAATCATAACTTCTTGAAACATAGCTGGAGAACAACTTAAACCAAATGGAAGTAATTTATACTTGAACAGATAAAAATGAGAGTTAATTGTCGTCAATATAGATGAAGATTATTCTAAAGGGGTTTGAAGACAAGCATCTTTTATGTCGGCATTCGAGAAGACCTTAGAATCATGAAGTCGATTTAAAATACTTTCAGCCTCTACTGTCGTGTACGTTTGCTTCAATAAACGTGAGTTCAGTGATAAACTATAGTCACTCTATATTCTGGGGGTCTTGCCATCCGACTTCAATGGTGTAACAATAGGAGTACCACATGCTGAAAACTGAACCGGTCCAACTGTACCTTTCGCACACAAGCCCTTCAATATCTTATGTAATGCGTGTCGAAGACGATAAGGAGATATTAGTACTTGAAGCTTTATAGGCCAAGTTTTCATACCTCCACTGCACTTAGCTATTAAATCTTTAAGTAAAACATCAGACTTTTTTTCAGAAACTAGTAACAAAACCACTTTGAAACTTTTCAAAATTTTTAAACCCAGTATTGACAGTTATGTTTTGCTAACTAAAAACTCACAAGTGTATGAAGAATCATCATCTCTTATAAGCAATTCACAGATTCCTCGTATGGACAATGTGTCCATTAATCCCCAAAATCGAGACTTCAGTGGGTCGTACCACAACATTAGGATCCAAAGATTTCAGGTTCTAGAATGAAATAATGAACTCTATACTGCCTGTCACGAAATGAACCACGTGATGTATTTAGTAGCTTTTAAAAATGAGCATTACCTTCCGAAATTGATTAAGATAAATGATCAATAGAGACACCCGAATTAAATTACATGGTTTAGAACTTGAAGCGAAATGAACAGTAGTTTTGCATACTGACTGAACGCTCCCTATCTTATCACATTTAAAACACTTAGCATTACGCAATATACATGAGTTATGAGAATGAAATTTGCCACAGGACAAACATTTACCCAACTTGCTCTCGCCTTACATATTTATACGAGAATAGGAATAACTACTAAACGAACGCAAGTTTTATCAGTTCTGAGACCGTTTCATCATGACGACTGAGCAGTATATTAGAAAATTTCACTGACTAGAAATCAAGTTCATTCACTACTTCACAGTTGATAAATGCAGCTCTAGCATATTGAAAGGGACAATTCAGCACCGTTAACAGTGCTTTCCAGATATGGTATGTTAATTGCTGGAATTAACGCATCCCTCAGCTGCACATGAAGTTGGTCATAAAAATTACACTTGATAGCTTGTTTTTGCAATTCAAGGATGAAGTCCCTAAACTTTTAGTTATTCTGATGAATCATCTTATGAAATGTGGCTCTCACGAAATTTTAACACGTGCACTTTACATGATTTAATGGCAGTTCCCTGGTATGTCAGTCTTTAATAAAATGTAGACTTCCCTTTCGATGGATGTAAGCAAATGTTCCACAATTTTCTCACCCTTCACACCTTTCTTGCTCATGCTCCAGATTTCAAACCTTTCCAAATAATTCTCAAAAGCTTCAGAAGTTGAATGCACAACTATTCCATCACAGGTTCCATCGAGACGTCTATGCGATAATTAGGAGTATTTGAATTATAGTACAAACTAGGAATCCCAGAAATAACGCAATTTAAACAAGAACTTTATGGGCACGGATGGTTGTATTGTATTTTGAATTCGAAATCAAGCAGTTATCAAGTACAGAGGAGTCTTTGGTTCATGCAAATACATTATGGCAATGAATTAGCTTACAGATGACACATCGATCATCATTAAAAACTTCCTTAAAAAGTTTGCTAAATTCATAAATACTCTTAGATGACATCCAACTCACTTTTGAAAACGAATATGGTGATTTACCATTCTTACTGTCTAGTTACAACAAATTCTGATCAAAATCTATATTTATACATACGCCGAAAACTGACACATTCAAAACGGTATATCGGTTTCAACACTGAACATCCCTTCAGTGCGAATATTTCCTTAGCTCTGAATCTATTCAAATGAGCTACCGTTATCGTTACCTCAGAAGATGAGCTGACGGAAATCTTACAATTTAATTAACTTCATATAAACACTAATAAAAGTATGTCAAAACGAAAGGATTTGTCTTCAAATAACCTTTCTGATGAAATGTCTTGGATTGGTACTATAATTTTACCTCAGCTCCACTGTCCGATAGAATAGTTAAAACTTACCATAAAAATGTACATAATTATATCTTTATATGTCTACGAACTTTACGAAATGCTTTGATTCGAATTAAATAAAAGATTCAATTTACATCTACATAGAGTTGTATCTGCGTATTAGGTTGTTTCGACTGTGAGGCGTTATAGATTGAAGTCCGCTCGTGAAATCTCGACCCGTCCCAAGTAATACTTAAGCTGCACGAAAAGGCCTAATAATCATGTAGTGCCCAAAAATCTACGGTACATAATATTTTCAATAACCAGTGAATTGATATCAAAATAGTTCAGAAAGACTTTTCCAGCTATAAAAAAGATAAGTAGCTGAAATGTTTTATATAATGGTAAATTCCTCTTGCCTCAAATATAGTACAAGGCGTGGCTATAGATCCAACTTAGATTGTTTCAGTCAGCCAGCAACAAAGTAGAACTTCGTACGTACATCAATGCAAGTTGCCATACCACCTAGACTGTATTTCCAAACTACATTTAATTGTTACTTAAACAATTGACAGATACACATAGCTATACACACAGTGATTTCTCACATAGAATCATTTCGCCTAATTTGATTTTGGTTATAGCAAAAATATTTTGTTGTTTCCTATATACTATTTAAAACCTGCGTTAATTTATGTATTAACTGTCAAGACGTGGCTTACATATCACAAATCCAGATTTCTACTCAATCGGGATATCACGAATAAATTATTAATTATTAAATAAGACCAAGTTTTTTTATTACCAAAAAGGATAAATCAGATAGGTTGTTGATATCGTGGGAGGTAGTAAGTGATCATGTTTGAAGCCATATTCTTAACACTAATTTTATTACAAAAATTGTTAGTCCTTGCGCATTTAGATCATCGTTCTGACACAACTTCCTTGGTTTATTTAGTCTGAAAAAAATTGGTCAACCTAACTTATTCAGTTGCTTTAAAAGGGAATCGAACAAGCTATATGTGATCAATAATCAAAATACCAGTATGAACAATCATAAACAATAGACAGTAAAATGGATTTAAAATAAATCTTTCAACAGCTATTGATGATTTTACAAAAAAATAGTTGACCACGTGTTTCTATTTGTCCACTTTCCATCTGATTCGAGTATCTTCAATGAATGAATGATATAAGCTGTGGACCACTACCTACCTGAACATAAAAATTGAAAAACTCCAATGAACATCAAAAATAGTGTTCACATAACATACATTGAACCTGCTTTAGACAAATATCAGATAACTGCGGTCTGAATACGGAGTAAGATAAACAGAATATAGTGGAGTTCATGAGTCAATTGAAGCTAGACCACCATGGAAAACCTGGAAACACTGGACGGTGATTTTGTCCAACTCCTAAAAATACTTCATTTCCAGTCGGATGCTCATTAAGTATCAGTTACTCTATTGTAACGCTAACTATACATAAAACAATTTGGAGAACGGTAATGATGCAACAGTGATACATAAATTGAAATCGGCTGAGCAATTGATATTTCAGCAACCAATAACGCTAATTCTGAGTGGTAAAATGATCTACATTTTTAAAACTAAAATTAAATTCTATACTATAGTAATCAGGCCTTAATTAAGTCCTTTACATTTAAACTATTGATGTGGTTTAGGGATATTTGATCAGTTAATTAGTTAAATGTAAATTGTAATCACTTAAACATGACAGACTACAACAAACATATACACCATAGAAACATCTTAGAGATAATAATAAATTTGACTTTATTTAAACACATAAACATTGATACAAGGAGGCGGCAAATAGATATGCGCCACACTTCATCATTCGATGTGTATGAGGACTGGGATAACCTCGGGTGCCCAAAGAGAAGCAGGTGGTTTTCTTAGGGAGCCACACCCAGAGCCTTTCACCAAGAGGTCTAATCCACAAGGCAATGGAGCAACGTTAAGAGATGCAGTCCCATGATAGCCAGTAACCAACGGTTGGTACATACGCCATTTTTTCCTTCAAGATACTGGAGCCTATGTGCACCACTGGTTTAGGATCAGGGTTCTTCAACCCCCCTCGGTGGATCCTCCATATCCGCAGACCCGATTAAAGAGCCAGATATTCGCTTTTCGCTCTCTCGAATTCGTAAACAACATTCCCGCAGCGAGAAGGTAGTGAGTAGGACTTCCCTGGCAGTAGTTGTATGCACGTGGTCATGTGAGATCAATACGAGAGGGAGAACTGACTCTCTCCATTCTCGGTCGTACCAGGGCATTTGATGGCTTGATAACAATTAATTAGAATAATCAGAGACATTCTGTAGTATGTATTAGAAAAATAAGCTTGAAAATGAACAATAAGATTCAATGGAATGAATAACCTAGTTACTTACTTCAGTACTGATCAAGTATTTAATACCACCAGAAATAGAGGGCAATATTTTCAAGAGATTCTGTAATGAAACATCAGAAATTTAAACGAAATGTATGAGTGAAGTAAAATTAGACGAGGAACATTATATTTTAAGAAAATTTTATTAATTTTGCTTCACGTACACCCAAGATATAACACAAGGATGGAAAACTGCTCGAAACAGATAGGTAACAGTACGTAGCAGTCAGTATAAAGACAACATAAGTGGATAAGTAACAAATATTACGATATCCCATCATTAAAATAATCTAATTTATTGATTGTATGAGCCATAGTATGATCGAATTCGACTCTTACTCGTTAACAGCAAAAAATGTATAGAAATCTACTAAGGAATGATAGACAAGTAAAAAACTAGTTCAGCAAACAGAATTACAATCAAAACATGCTACGGTAAATCCTCACTGATGATAAGAGTAAGATTATCTTTACTGCTGACGAATTTAAGTTTAACAGTTGAAGCCATGACCAGCAGAGTCGAATTGGTGTTCGGTGAAGACATGTATCTACCTCAGACAACGAAAGAATGCTTGCGCAAGATCATGGGTCGATTGAAGTTCGACATTCATACCGATGAATGCCAACTCAATAATCCAGATGTTGGGCGATCGTGCGCGAAACTGAAGGTCCCGGGTTCTAGTACCGCATGCAGGATCCTGAATGAGCAGTGTTGTGAAGGCCCATACTAGGATAAAACGGCGATTCAGTGCTTTCAGGTTTTCAATGGTAGTCTAGCTTAGATCGACCGATGAGTTTAAACATTAAAATCACTACTGCCGATCACCAGCATTCTCTATCCAACTCTGTCCTGAGCAATTATTTCCGGTTGATATTCATCCTTTTCATGTCTGCTTCCAATTCTCAACGAACTGTGTCCCTTGGTCTTCTAGTTTTCCGTTTCCTTTCAACATTCCTAGTTAGAGATTCCTTCGTGATGCAGTTTAACGATTTCCAAAATGTGCGTCCTATCCACCTCCAACGTCTTTTCCTAATTTCCTCTTCAGATGGAAGTTGGTTTGTTCTCTCCCACAGTAGTCTGTTGCTGGTCGTATGCGGTCAATAGTTGTTGGGTATCTTCAGTAGACAACTATTTATAAATACTTGCACCTTCTTGATGATGGATTTAGTAGTTCTCGAAGTTTCAGCTCCGTACAGTAGAACTATCTTGACGTTCGTATTGAAGATTCTGACTTTGATATTGGTTGAGAGTAGTTTTGAGTTCCGTATGTTCTTCAATTGTAGGAATGTTGCCCGTCCTGCTGATCTCGAAGATGGGCGTCTACTGAATCCTTGGACCGGTTCAGTAACATCTGAAAACTTTTCCTGGTACCGATCATAGTGCGGTCTCTATAGTCCTCACAATTGCTCAGAACTCCTTTTTTGGTATCCTGATGAGGTGTTCTTCTTAAGAGTCTGTCGGCACATGTTGAACCTTTGTAATGCTGTTTTTCCAGTTGTCCAATGTTTCTTTCGCTTCAGTTTCATCTCGACAACCTCCAGGCGGTGGTTTGAAGCTATTTCAGCTCCTCTCCTTGTGTATTGAAGAACACAGGTGCGGACAACCGAATGTATTTAAGCACAAAATTACAGAGCATCTCAATAAAATAAAGAACCGTATAGTAAATCGTTGATTTGCAAAATATCCATCGTTTGAAACTTGACTGTTCTTGTTGCAAACATCAATACATTGTCTCAGATTTCACTATTCATGCGTTTTCATACCGATTGCATTCCGTTCCCGTTCTTTCCTCATCGACATTCTACTGAAATACACTCTATCCCTGACCACCATTATATACTACTTGTGTGGATATAAGTAACCCATACCACACTTGTTCTTACGTCTTACATAGAACTTTTTAGTGATACAGATATGATCAATCTGGTTCTTCGTAGTGTGGTGTGTGGTCCGGTGATACGCACGTAGCCTTGTGTATGCGTTCGTGTGGGAATATGGTGCTCCCTACAAATATTTTGTTGAATACAAATGGATTCGTGAATCTCTAACCATTCGCGTTCCTTTCTTCTAGTCCATGTTGTCCAATAATATCTTCATATTCGGTTTTTTTTTCCATCCTGACTTTGGTGCTTAGATCTCTCATCAGGTCCTTTTCTGAGCACTCCGTTATGATCGATTGCAGCCTTTCGTAAAACCGATCCTTATTTTCGTCACTGCCATCATCGGTGGTGCATCACATTGGTTGTGATTCCCTCCTTTGTTTTGAAGGGTGCTTTGATGATTCTAGATCTATGAGATCCCCACCCAATATGTGCATATAACGCTTCTTTAAAAAAAGCATCAGAGCAACCTCCGAAAGATGTGGAGCATTTTGCTCTTCCTGATCAGAGTACAGTGGCATCTCTCCTGAATCTATCCTTTTCTGTTCATCTTGGGTTCTATAGGTTTCACTGATTCCGAGAACCGCCAAGTTGAATCCTCTCATTTCCATAGCTGTTTGACTGGTCCTCCCGGTTTACAACATCGTCCGGACATTCTATGTACCTATATTAATGGTTGATATGGTTGGTAGAATGGGAATCAGCCACGTGACTACCAAAGAATGTCGGCTTTTACTACAACGCGTCATAATTCTTCTGAATGCAGATGGTTGAGCTTCCAAGACAGAGTTCAAATACTTGATATTATTTTTTCTGGTTAGCGTTTTTTGGCAAGGTTGATGATTCTGTGTCCAACCCACCTCCATTACCTTGGCTTGCGACCAGCAGTAACCCTAGAAGAGCTACAGGCGGATTTTAATGCCAAACACAACATACTGTTGCATACATGATAAGACAGAGTTAAAAGTGTGACACATACTTTAGTCAAATTTATTTTAATGAATTCGGTATGACAATCATATTTTCCTTAGTAATTAAGTACGGATTTTTTCTTACTATTTTCTTATTATTACGAAGTGTTTTTCAAAAGTAATTACTCCGACCATAGAGATAAATCTCACCGTAATATGAGCAGAGTAACAAAATAGTCTCAGAGACATTATTGAATACAATGTTAATTAGTGTTCCAGCAAAAGTTTAAAAAAAACTTGTAAAATAATGTGTACGTACACAACAAGTATGGTGGTGAAAGATATGTACACTACAGTACATATTTAACCGGGAAGTTTTCAAAAATACGAATGTGATATGGATCATTGGGTGAAAGACTCTTTTAGACATTCATTTTTACTTCTGATCTATTAAAGTCAGGACAATTTGATAGTACCATTTTATATATTATCACCTCTGAATTAGCTAATTTTATGAATTCGGTGTCCATCTTGTTGTGTTAATGAGGTATGGCAAATTGGACCGATGCATAAATGTGCCTGGTCCTACGTTGTAGCTGACTGACTGATGGTTAAGTGTAAAAGGTCCGTAATGGTTGCTGAATTAGATTGCATGAATTTTACATCGCTAAGCAACTAAAATGTTTTTATTCAAGCAGTGTAGACGGTCAAGCATTTATTGCAAATGTAACAGTAATTGCTGACAAAATGAGTTACATTACTTGCGAGCTAGTAATACTATACAGTTGATCATATATTGGTAAATGAAAAAAGGATAAAACTTTAAGACGCAATACTTAAGTGTTGAATGAACTTATAAGAAAAAGGTCGGAAATGGAACCAAGGACCGTTTCAAGTGAATGAGAAGACCACATACATGGAGATTTCCCAAGGAATGGCTAATAACTTCTAAAAGTCACTGATGACTCAAATACATATTACTCAAACTTATAACAATAATAAATCTGTATGCCAACTGAAATTGTTATTCATTAATAACTTCATTCGTCAAATAAGAACTACATCTTTTGACGGAATGGGTAGTACAAAGTGACATCACAGATGACAGGTTTTGCTAAAATCTACTAATTTTAAGAAAAAATAAATGATAGTTAGTATGGATATAGGGGTCTACGAAGTCCTTGTAAAAGACGTAGGTCTCTAGTTTGAATAAAAAAAATGAAACACGTGGCAGATTGTGAGATACTTCACAAACATGATTAAGAGAATTCAATGACTATCTCTAATAGATATACGATTTTCGATTGACCGAAGCATTCGTCTTACAGCGACTAAGTCATAGATTTAGTCAATTAGTCACAACCACAGATAAGCATAGTACAAATATGTATTAACCCAAGTTACAAAACCTAATAAGCAGGGTGAAAAGAAACTAACGAGGAAAATAGCGAAGACGAAATGAAACAGTACCAACGATAATGTGAAAGACTAAACACTGAAAATGCTGTTCGAGAATATGGGATAAGAAGTTATAGATGAAGGAATTCTGAAACACAAGATCTAGAGGTAGATAAATAGTGAATGCATCTAGGTCATTTTGACTGCTTTTAAAACATGTCACCCAATGTTGAGCGATTGTGTTTATCACGCGGACCCTAAACCAAGTAGTATGCACCTACCAGACTATCAGCTAATTACTTCATGGACTGATGTCATATTTCAATTTGAAGGCTCTCAGATTTCAACTTACATAACCAAGTCCCGCCAACACTGAGCGTATCCAAAAACTTCACGCCCTGAGATCAACCTAGGAGAGAATATTTTACAATCGGAAGTAAAGGAACAGATCCCAAACATCCTTGTGTCGTTATTTAAGACGTCCAGGTAACTCTGCATTACGCTTGCTCCCTACCAGATAAGGAAATGTTAACTGAATACTCCATGTGGATTCATGGGTTTCTATGAAAAAGGATAATCCCCGATCTGATCCATGAAATCAAATAAAAAGAGTGGTATTGGATAACATTGACGAACACTACTTGAGACTGACAATTCTAATGACGATTTGTGATAATCTATGACTGGATTGGCTTAAACATCACTACATCTACTTCGGTATGACCACACAGACCACGTCATTAGACATTGTATCAAGTCTAGTTGGAAGCCCAATTTACATAAATCAATACTTGATTATTGAGTTATATTAAAAACAAATACAAAAATAAGCGTGTAAAACCTTTCGGCAGAAGGTTCACATTTTAAACAGATCATAATCATTTTGCACTACATAACGATCATTTGAGTGAGAGACAAATTCTTAAGGTGCTTGGATAAGAAAAAAGTATCTCGAATAGAATATTTTTAAAAGATAAATAAAAATGATTCCTCTAGAGAACTGTGAGAATAATTACCTTCTAAAAACTAAACTTGTAAAAATTACCTGATCTAACGGTTTATCTGACAAACCGTAGGGAATCCCAGTAACTTTCAGATACTTATTTGAATTCAGACATTTGATGGTAATTTTATCCGCATCATTAACAGAGCTATCGGCTCCCACCGTATAACCAAAACATTCAACAAGATATTTCAAAACAATGGAAATATTTTGTGATTCAGTCAGTAAAAAAGCATTTGGACCAGCGTCAAACGTGTAAGCAACCTATACATTGAAAAAAATCGTTCATTATTAACCGTAAATTGAAAATACCATCGGTAGATTTAGAGAACAACTTAACTGAGAACTTAATCTAGTTTAAAGTTTTTTATGCAGTAGTCCACCAAGATCTTGTAGAAACAACAGATATGGTTAATGGGTATTAGCACTGAATCAAACAAATGTTAGCAAACTCGTTCCAGCTTCACTCAAATAGTAAAACTAACTGAAACACAGAGTGATATAAGATCTATGAAATGACAGTTTATTTATTTATTTAAATACATAAATATTCGTACGGAAGGGCACCAAATATATATGCGCCACTTAATAACATTGAGAAAATGAAAAGATTGAGAAAAAGAAGAACAATAACGAATAGAAATTAGTGTATGATGGGAGATGCAGTTCGGTTAGCAAATATACAACCAGAAAGAATTCTTTAAGTTAAAGAAGTTACGTCCTTTTTTATGAAGTAAAATAAAGTTACAGCAAGATCGCCAATAGCTTCTATTCTGAGTCATATCTGATAACGTCTCTAGCCACCGTGTTGCATCATCTTTAGGACCTCAACCGGAGAGTCGTAAAGGACCAACAGAAGCCAGTCCTGTACAAATTTCTTTTATAGCACGACACCATATCGTACACTGACAACCTATCCGCATTTTTCAACCGGTCTCAGCGTCGGCAAATAATGCACGACGTGGAATTCTCTGGGACGACATTCGTAGAATATATCCAAGACACCGAAGTCGGTGTTTCAAGATAGTGGTACCAGTTGAATTATCTTCTCTGTGATCGAACATACGATGCTGAACCTCTGCATTACTAACATGGTGTTGCCACTGGATGTCAGCAATCCTTAGGAGACAACGGTGATCAAACATAGAGTCGTCTAACATCCTCAACTCGGAGAGGCCAGGTTTCACAAGCATAGAGCAAGACCCCTCTCACCGACGCGTTGTAGATCTGACCTTTTACAGTCAGACTAAGATCACGAAGGCGACAAAAATGGTACAGATTGGCATAAGTCGCTCTAGCTTTCACTATACGTGAATCGACCTCACCACTCAAGAAATCAATACCAGCCGAACAAGAGCAGAAAAAGCCAAGGCACAAGCTGAATACACAGGAGTAAATAAACAAGTGAAGAGGAGTATCAGAACCGACAAACGTAAATATGTGGAAGATCTAGCAAGGACGGCGGAAAAGGCTGCAAGATAAGGAAACATGAAATAACTGTATGACATAACAAAGAAACTCTCTGGAAATCGTCGCAAACCTGAACGACCATTGAAAAGAAAGGAAGGCGAGGTAATCACCAACATTGAAGAGCAACAAAACAAGTGGGTAGAACACTTCAAAGAACTCTTGAATCGACCAGCTCCACTGAACCCACCCAACATCGAAGCAGCACCAACGGACCTCCCAACCAATGTTGGCCCACCAACAATTGAAGAGATAAGCATGACCATCAGGCAAATCAAGAGTGGCAAAGCAGCAGGACCAGACAACATTCCAGCAGAGGCACTAAAAGCAGACGTAGCGGCAACTGCAAGGATACTCCACATTCTCTTTTATAAGATTTGGGATGAGGAACAAGTACCAACACACTGGAAAGAAGGACTCATGATCAAAATACCGAAGAAAGGCGATCTCAGCAAGTGTGATAACTACAGGGGCATCACTCTTCTCTCAATACCGGGAAAAATCTTCAACAGGGTATTGTTAAACAGGATGAAGGACTCTGTAGACACCCAACTTCGTGACCAACAAGCAGGATTCCGTAAGGATAGACCAGATTGAAACACTACGGATCATTTTGGAACAATCAATTGAATGGAATTCATCACTCTACATCAACTTCATTGACTACGAAAAAGCATTTGACAGCGTGGACAAGACAACACTATGGAAGCTTCTTCGACACTACGGCATGCCTCAAAAGATAGTCAATATCATACAGAATTCATATGATGGATTAAACTGCAAAATCGTGCATGGAGGACAGTTGACAAAATCGTTCGAGGTAAAGACCGGTGTCAGGCAAGGTTGCTTACTCTCATCCTTTCTCTTTCTTCTGGTGATCGACTGGATCGTGAAGACGTCAACATCTGAAGGGAAACACGGGATACAATGGACATCTAGGATGCAATTGGACGATCTAGACTTCGCAGATGATCTGACCCTTCTATCCCAAACGCAACAACAAATGCAGGAGAAGACGACCAGTGTAGCAGCAGCCTCAGGTCTCAATATACACAAAGGGAAGAGCAAGGTTCTCCGATACAACACAGCATGCACCAATCCAATCAAAATTGACGGAGAAGATTTGGAAGATGTAAAACCCTTTACATATCTGGGCAGCATCATTGATGAACATGGTGGATCTGATACAGATGTGAAGGCGCGTATCGGTAAAACAAGAGCAGCATATTTACAACTGAAGAATGTCCGGAACTCAAAGCAACTGCCAACCAACACCAGGGTCAGGAGTTTCAATACAAATGTCAAGACAGTTCTACTGTATGGGGAGGAAACCTGGAGAACTACGAAAGCAATCATCCAGAAAATACAGATGTTTATTAACAGTTGCTTACGCAAAATACTTCAGATCCGTTGGTGGGACACTATTAGCAACAACGTACTGTGAAAGAGAACAAACCAGATCCCAGCGGAGGAAGAAATCAGTAAGTGGATAGGACACATATTGAGGAAAGCACCCAACTGCGTCACAAAACAAGCCCTCACATGGAATCCTCAAGGCCAAAGGAAAAGAGGAAGAACAAAGAACACATTACACCGGGAAATGGAAATAGACATGAGAAGAATGAACAGGAATTGGATGGAACTAAAAAAGGAGGCCCAGGACAGAGTGGGTTGGAGAATGCTGGTCGGCGGCCTATGCTCCACTGGGAGTAACAGGCGTAAGTAAGTAAGTAATCTATTAATGTGTAACATCGAGGTAAGATATGTGAAAAAAATGACATTGATGGAGGAATTAGAATAACAAATATTATATATATAGGTAAGATTATTTATTTGGACGCATGAATATTTGTACAAAGGGACAGCAAATACATATGCTACATACACTTACTGTTTATATCATTTGATTTTCTTGTAGGATGCAATACCGCCCGGGTGACCAAACAGAAGCAGGTGGTTTTCTTAGGGAGCCACACCCAGAGCCTTTCACCAAGAGGTCTAATCCACAAGGCAATGGAGCAACGTTAAGAGATGCAGTCCCATGATATCCAGTAACCAACGGTTGGTACATACGCCATTTTTTCCTTCAAGATACTGGAGCCTATGTGCACCACTGGTTTGGGATCAGGGTTCTTCAACCCCCCTCGGTGGATCCTCCATATCCGCAGACCCGATTAAAGAGCCAGATATTCGCTTTTCGCTCTCTCGAATTCGTAAACAACATTCCCGCAGCGAGAAGGTAGTGAGTAGGACTTCCCTGGCAGTAGTTGTATGCACGTGGTCATGTGAGATCAATACGAGAGGGAGAACTGACTCTCTCCATTCTCGGTCGTACTAGGGTACTTAGGGGCAAGGCCGGCAACTGCAAGACACGGTGCTCCGCCTTACGATTCGAAGCCCGAGATGGGAATCGAACCCACGACCCTGAGATTAAGAGTCCTATGATTCAAACCACATAAAATTAGATATTACTAACTTACACTTGTTACCCCTCATGGAGAAGCACAGACCGATCACCAGCATTCTCTATCCAACTCTGTCCTGAGCAATTCTTTCCGGTTGATATTCATCCTTTTCATGTCTGCTTCCAATTCTCAACGAACTGTGTCCCTTGGTCTTCTAGTTTTCCGTTTCCTTTCAACATTCCTAGTTAGAGATTCCTTCGTGATGCAGTTTAACGATTTCCAAAATGTGCGTCCTATCCACCTCCAACGTCTTTTCCTAATTTCCTCTTCAGATGGAAGTTGGTTTGTTCTCTCCCACAGTAGTCTGTTGCTGGTCGTATGCGGTCAATAGTTGTTGAGTATCTTCAGTAGACAACTATTTATAAATACTTGCACCTTCTTGATGATGGATTTAGTAGTTCTCGAAGTTTCAGCTCCGTACAGTAGAACTATCTTGACGTTCGTATTGAAGATTCTGACTTTGATATTGGTTGAGAGTAGTTTTGAGTTCCGTATGTTCTTCGATTGTAAGAATGTTGCCCTTGCTTTGCCAATCATTTCCTTCACGTCTGCATCAAATCCTTCTCGTCCATCGACGATGCTGTCCAGGTACGTTTCCACCTCTTCCAGATCTTCTCAACCAAGTGTGATTGGGTTGGTTTTCTCTGTGTTGTATTTGAAGATCTTGCTTTTTCCCTTGTGTATGTTGAGGCCTGCTGATGCAGAAGCTGCTGCTACATTAATTATCATCTGCATTTGCTGGCGTGTGGTATAGAAGGGCTAGGTCATCTGCGAATTACAAATCGTCTGGTTGCATCCAACCCGCCCATTTTATTCCGTGCTTCCCCTCAAAAGTTGAGGTCTTTATAATCCAGACAACCATCAGAAAAAAAAGGAGAAGAGTAAAAAGCCTTGCCTGACTCCAGTCCCCACTTGGATGAAAATAGATATAAGACATTTAGTCATGAATTGGTGATTGTCTAGAGTTAGAAATTGATAAGATGGGTTATGTAATAATTAAACAAGATTTGAAGAGTTTACATAAGTTTAGAGAATTGAGTGAATGAAAAAACTGATGAACGAAAGGATAATTTTAGTTTACATATAATAAGAATTAGTTTGGTGGAGACCACATAACAAAATAAACACGAATAAACTAATCATAACATTGATAACAAAACATAATAATTTACGAAGGTAATGATGAGTTGGTTACTGTCTCTTTCTGGACACATAAATTAGGATTGATTTCCTTAATTGCCACTGCTTCGCTAAACCAGAGACGCTACGTTTGTTTTGTCTGCCGGTAATTTTGAAGAATTGAAAAATTTCAATGGTATGCTTGGTATCAATTAAATGCAGGGGTATTGCATTATTTGGAGACATTGCGACTTTCGGTCCGAAATTCTTTGGAACGTGCATGGAAATGCGGACATGTACTCTCCGTACTTCAAATGTGTACTTTGGCATGCACATGTAAGTTGGCAAGTGCAGTTGGAGGAACTGAGAAAAGAGGACCTGTCAGTTTTGGTTTGTTTGAGTCAGTAGTTCGTTTTATGTAATGTTGTCGGTCTTGTCCATGGATAGGCAATCTTTATAGAGATATTTATTCTGTGGTTACCTATACCACATAACATTCTAAGCAAAGACTTCGATCTTATTTCGGTCATACAGAAATACTGACTAACGAGGAGTAGGCTGGTTTTTGACCGCGTCGTGGGTACATTGATCACATCGTTACTATATGCCATGCTTACAGAACGCCAACGAACATTGCTTTTCTTGACATTAGAGTCGTCTTCGACTAGGCCGACAGAGCTGTGCCTTGGTACTGTCTGTGGAACAGAAGTGTCTAGAACGTTAAGCGACATGTTGAAAGTTTTGTACACAGACACATCAAGCAGTGTGAGAGGACATAACTACCTCGAACTATCATTCCAGTTTATCAACAAAGTTAGACACGGTTGCCAAAACTCACCATTCCTCTTAAACTTCGCCCCTGATATTCTGGGAATAGATCCAAAGGACATGGTGATGTGGAACTGTCAGTAAGCTACAACGTAGGACCAGGTACATATATGCATAGGTCCAAGTTGCCACACCTCATTAACACAACAGATGAACACCAAATTCATAGTAGTCACTTCAAAGGTAGTAATATATAGAAGATTGTGTATAAGGAATTAGTTCGTAGAAAGAAAGGTATCAAGTAATTTAAATCTCACGGTTCAAGGGAAGATAAAGATTGTATACACATACGTCAATGTGATCGATTCTGAGCCATGTCACTCAGTGTCCAACCGTTGGTTACGATAGTGTGGATCTGTCAACTGTAGAGAGACTATGATCTTGAGTAGGTGGGTGATATTATCTTACTATGGGACGATGAAAAAGCTACATAAATCGCACTTCATCAGTTGGTAATCCGTGTTCGTTACTGCGGTTCGATAGTATGTGTTTGGTAAGTGACGATACTTTAATATGTGCTCATATCTTGAAACAGTGACATCGGTGCCTTAAATATATCTTATTAATGCTTTCTTACAGCCCCCACACCGCCCACTATTTGCCAAAGTTGGAATTTAGATGAGGTGGAGGTGGTCACTTTATGATATAGTCCCATGATTATATAGCTCGAGTCTATCTCCCCATACTTGGTTGAGGTCTTAGAGGTGCTGTAACTTAGTGGTTTGGGACGTTATCAAACGGGACTTGAAACGGAAGTCAGTAAATATCTTGATGTAGTGCTTTAGAACATTCTTATTGAAATAGAGATGAGGCCACTTAACTGAAAATCGTTCTTGACATCTTTAACTGAACTGTATCTGTTATATAATACCATTTTTGGTTACTTATTTAAGAAATCTACGCTCTACTATTCTTCTTCACAAAATTACCGCTTCATTTCTGTGGAGAATTGTTTAAGTGATCTACTGTCCTAGCTTTATGTGCTATAATGATTAAAATCCTAACTACGGTCTAATTTTAAAGCCATTTAAATAACAAATGAATTTTTAAAAATATCTTACCACATTTTTCATAAAATAATTGTTTATGTTGTGAACGAAATCCATTATAGAATGGCTTAATTCATTAAGATAAATACAGGGTGGCCAGGTATCAAGGCATAAAGCATGCAGTTGGTTACTTTCACGCATAGTCGCTTCTGCCAATGCAGAGAAGTCACGATTTTTTAAGGCTGAAATAATCTCTTTCTCATGTATTTTAGCAGATGGTACACGGCCATTTCGAAACAAATCACTAGTTTTTACGCAGCAAAGCATTGCATCAGTCGAGCCAACAGGTTTAGGGTTTTCATTAGTCTATTAAGCAAATCAAAAACCAGTGCAAAAAAAGGTAGTATGGCTATAAATGACGATATCGAAACTACATAATTCAAATATATTACAGCAAACAGTTTGATATAATTAGCTTATCAGTAGTCATAAACCGACAAAAGTAAATGTTACCGAATAATAAAAGGTACTTAGATTTCTGACCAGTCTATGAGTAATCAAGTTATTTCACTCCTAAGAATTATTTGAATGAATGTTTCATATCAACGTTTATACCAAGCACACTGAATCCATATATCTTACGCTTATGACTGACCAGTGCATACCTTTAAGATTCTAAAATTCAGATATTACATTAGCATTCGACTCTGTTGATCGTGAGGTTCAATGGCAGTGTTTGTCCCTGAAAGGAGTGCCAAAGAAGTACATTGACCTTGTAAAGGCTCTCTACTCGAACACAACTGGTAGAGTGAGAGCTTATGGCGAACTGTCATCAGAATTGATTACCTCGAGTGATGTTTGTCAGGGCTGTCCACTCTCTCCCTTCTTGTTTAACTTTGTCGTTGATGTGCTTTTAGAGATAACATTTTACACATCAACATTTTCAGGGGTTGAACTGCTACCAAGAGATTCACTTGTTCACTTGGAATATGCCGATGACATAATTCTATTTGGTGAAGACGCTGACAAAATGCAGTCTTTTGACCACTCTAAGCAACAATGCAAGCATGTTCGGGATGCGATTCTCTCCCTCGAAATGCAAAATGTTGCTTCAGGATTGGGTTCCATCGACACCCGAACTAGTGATAGGGAGTGAAGTAGTTGAGTGTGTCGACCGCTGCACTTATCTTGGAAGTCTCATCAGCCCTTGTAGTCTGGTGTGTGACGAAATCTCAGCACGGATACAGAAGGCTCGACTAGCTTTTGCCAACTTGCGTCATTTATGGCGCAAGCGAGATATCCGTCTATCAACCAAAGGACGTGTTTACTGCGCAGCAGTTCGTCCCGTCCTACTTTATGGCAGTGAAACATGGCCGGTAAGAGTAGAGGATATTCGTAGGTTACTAGTATTTGATCATAGGTGTCTTCGAAGCATTCCTCGTATATCATCGGACTATCGAGTAAGTAACGCAGTTGTTAGGAAACGGGTACTAGGTAAGGATGGCAAATCAATTGATGAAGTAGTGAAAATTCATCAGTTGAGATGGCTGGGACACGTGTTACGTATGCCCAACGACCGACTGCCTCGACGTGCGATGTTCAGTGGTATAGGAGTAGGTTGGAAGAAAGCTAGGGGCGGCCAGACCAAAACATGGCACAAGTCCATGAATTCATTGACAAGTGGACTGAGTCATGTTGGTAGGTGTAGACTACCTGGTTGGGGACCGCGAGATGATAGCAACCGATGGTTAGAGACTCTGAATGACATGGCTCAAAATCGTTTGCAATGGTGCAGGTGCATACACTCTTTGTGTTCTCCCAAATTCTAATCTCTTGATTCCTCCTTGTCCCTTTTTTCTCTTCCCAAATTTATTTCACTGGATTATACTCTTTAAATAACATCTCTAAACCCTAATCTTTCCGATTACTGCTTATACTCTTACTAGCTATACCACTACGGGATTTGAATCGACAACTGCATCTCTGTGCTAATGTGGTGTGGCAACTAGAACTGATGTACGTATGTACGAAGTTCTACGTTGTTACTGATTGAATGACTAAGGATAGCAAATTGCGAGATTCAAAAATGTAACCTGCTAGGGAAAGGTAATCAGCTTATGTTATTCGATATATATATTTTTTGAACACATGAATATTGGTACAAAGGAGCACCGAATACATATGTGCAACACAAGTCACTTGATTTGTGTGTAGGATGTGCCCAAACCGAAGCTTATGAATCATCTACGACATGGTACGATGTTTTGAAGAATGGGAGAACAGAGATAGTGATATCAAGAAACACCAATTCGTGAGGTCAGATTACCGATCTTGACATTCGGTACGTGTCATGATGAATAGGAAATTGATTAATATCCCACGACCCAATCTTGTTTAATGTTGTATGATCTGCAGGTATCACTGGATGATAACAGACCATACTGTGATTCCTAATAAACTGGTTATAATCAAAATAAAACTTCGAAACTTGCCACAACAAATCAAGACGCACGCAGATGAAATTGACAAGAGGAACCGTGGGGAAATCGGAACGGTACCAGCATTAATTGAAGTAAGAATTATTAAACACAGAGAATATGGTTCCAAAAGAAGGAACGGATTTATTTCACGCTAGTAAAGATGAATGTTTCGTTACATTAAGGTTGAGAAGCCACAATTACGTTCTTAGTATTATTTAGTTAGGAACTGTCAGGAAACATATATTCAACTTCATAAATAGTTGGTATTCCGTTACATAGTATTACTTCGCATTGTCAATCGTTCCTAAAAATAGTGCAGCACAGTAGATTTAGACGTGACCAAACATTGCTCGGAATAGAAGCGGTCACGCTTCAACTTTAAGTATGATATATGAATCCCCACTTAGTTTTGCTCTTCTTCATCATACCTTCCTTTCTCTACCCCTTTACAAGTTTATTTGTGTGGCGTATATATATATATATATATAAATTGGTGCCGTTGTACCAATGTTTACGTGTTTAAATAAATAAATCTGTCAACCGGTTAGTATTTTAACAACTGAAATATATTCACAACAAATCAAAACCAAAAATACTGATTGAAATCCCCAAGATAATAAATTTAGGTCTTAAAGTGTAGAATATTATGAATGTCTACCACACTGCAAGTAGTGAGTACTGTTAATCTCCTGGATTTTTACAAATGTAGCTAGTGTGTTTAGTATTCTCTCTACAATTTTACATTGATATAAAAGGAGACGAATTTAGTTAGGACCTCGGATGCCTTACCTATAAAATTCACTTGTTCTGTATACTTTGTCCTAACAATCACTGTCTACGTTGATGTTTGAGTTGTCTTCCATTTATTACATAGAACTGTAGTTTGAAACTACCTCAGAATTAATCTAGGTTTTAATCTGTTTTACAAAAACACAGGTGTAGTGAAAAGAATTCAAATAACTCTTTATTGCTTAAGTTTAAACACCCACTCTCGAAATGCACTTACATGGCCACGCGTATAAAGCCACTGTCAAGAAATCTTACTCACTACCTTCTTGCTGCGGGAATGTTGTTTACGAAATCGAGAGAACGAAAAGCGAATATCTGGCTCTTTAATCGGGTCTGCGGATATGGAGGATCCACCGAGGGGAGTTGAAGAACCCTGATCCCAAACCAGTGGTGCACATAGGCTCCAGTATCTTGAAGGAAAAAATGGCGTATGTACCAACCGTTGGTTACTGGCTATCATGGGACTGCATCTCTTAACGTTGCTCCATTGCCTTGTGGATTAGACCTCTTGGTGAAAGGCTCTGGGTGTGGCTCCCTAAGAAAACCACCCGTGCAGTATTACAACTATCACGCAAATCGAATGATTTGTGTGGCAACTATGTATTCAATGCTTCCTTGTATCAATGTTTTTAAGTAAATAAAAAATAAAGGTTTCAGTCCCAGAACCCAGTATACAGACCATTTCGAGATCGACGAAAATAGCAAAGATGTATTCAAGTTTAGTGCACTTTAATTTTAAAGAAACTTTCTTTACCTCTCGCTTAATACTCCCGTGTTGCGTCTCCTTTTTTTATGATTTGTAACAGTCTGTGGATGTTTGCCAAAAACTACTAGCCGTGAAGGCTTCATGAGTAAGGAATCAAGTTTTTGACTGAAAAGTCTACAGAAGATAAAAATCAAATATTATGTTGAACTAGGTAACAACACAAAATCTAAAGCTGTCACCGGCAAGCTGAGGCGAAAACAGATGGCTTATAACAGTGCTAAGCTTTAAAGACCTTAAGTAACCGATCGATGATTTCTAGGATAATTTTCAAACTCATCACGTTCACGGGAAAACTACGAATATGAAGGGCCGTATAACCGTCATATTATTTTTATACAGTCGTGAGACCTCCACAACTAGATCAGTCACATTAGGATTCTAGTCTTAATTGCACTATGTAGCATGGTCAGTTCTGCGTAAACAATTGCTTTTAAATGATTGTAAATCTGGGGCGAAGTAATTAAGCATCTTCTAAAAGACATAAACCTCGGCCTCCAGTTACTACAGCAAACTTACAACGCATATAAGAACTCTAAGCTCTGACCAATGCGATGCAGGAAACAGCTGTTGGACAGAAGAGTGATAAGTGTGGTCTGTATGGTTGCTAGACCACTGCACAAACCCTCCTAGTAAGCTCCGACATGATGATCCAGAGCCACGCCGAGAAAGGGAAGTGTAGTCACCATCCAAACCATACATCTTTCCTAATGCAAATGCTAAGCGTATGAAAATATTATATACACATACCGAACGCTGCAGTCCCAGATGCACTAGATGCCATCCCTGCAGATGTCGGAAAATTATTTTCAGATTCCACACTCAAAAAAGAAGGGACCAACCTTCCGTCTAGTCTAGAACGCAACTGCGCTAATTTAAGGAATAAAATTGTGAGTAAAGACATACCAACTATTATTACATCTAAAAGCCTGCCTGGAAATTGCATGATCCTAAGAAATACTCACGAGCAATCCGATGACCCACTTTCCGTTAAGTTTGAACAGTGACTCCTTGAGGTCATTCCTTGTTAACACTTTAGATCTGGTTCCGACCTGTATGTTTCTTATAAGGTTTAACAATTCAACAAACATGAGACTGGTTTAAAGTAAGACTTATGGAAGAGGTGGATGGATAAATGTTTAAATCATCACTTTTACCCCCTATGGGAAATGTTAGTTTTCATAAAATGCTACTCACAATACTTGAGTAAAGCTATGTTTATCGGACAAGTAACCTCGATTTGCATTGGCGCCAAGTCACGTTAAAACTGACAGTGCCGCTCCACAATTTTCGCCATTTACAATATGTGTGTAACAAACAAATAAAAACCGAATTTTTCCATTGAAGTCATTACATGATGTTGCTCTGAGATTTCAGGTTCTTGTTTCTCACAATTTGCTACTCAACTGCAATAATTCTATTGTATTAAGTATTTTGGCGATATTCCAGAGCTGAAAAGAGATTGGTGAATTCGGCTGTGACTGAAGTCCAAGAATTTACTATAAGGTGAAATTGAATGGTACAGATCACCTGTGCACTCTCTTAGCACAATGGAGTGAGTGATATAAAAACTCAGCGAATTCAATAATCCAAATTATAGAAACGTTCATAACAAAAAATTTTAATAGTTCAAGTGGTTCTGGACGGAGTAGAAGAGGCTTGGACTTGACGGGCCTCTTCATCTAGTGACAGTGGACCGCTGAATCCTCCAGACAGAGACTTGGGTATATTACATAAAAAAATTAAGCATCCTAATTGAGTAAATTGACTTATAATTGCTAGGAATGTATACCAGCAAACCTTTTTGACTTAAATTGGTATTTAGTTATCTGCACTCTTGCTCAGCTAATGAAGTGTGTCTTCTATGGACTGCTGATTGTGAGGATAACTTCGAAAAACCTAGATACTTTGAAACACCTGTCTAATTCTTTTGAATAATGTTATATTAAATATGCCGAAAACCATTAAAAACCGAGACTCAACTAGTGTGGCCACTTTCTGAACGTGAAACGGGTGTAATGTAACAAAACGAATATGGGCGACGCTTCAACGTTATCGGTGCAAAGTTTTCTCGGAAGGCATTATTAACGTTATTCGTGTAAGACCTCAGATCGTATGATACCAGCACTCCTAGATATTTTTCAACTCGGGATACCTCTAGAGGCGAGTTACCGAAGTTAAAGTTATAGATTGCAACATGTCTCACATGGACTACCTTCTACTTCGAAGTGTTGAGAGTGGGTCCATTGTTGTCCGCCCAACTTTGAAGTCCTCCCGAAGAGCCAGTTAATTCTCTCGGATACATACTTCTCTCCGGTATTTCACATCATCAGAGAAAAGTAAAACATCTAATCGTGCCAGCTGCGAAAGATCACTCATAAAAATCAAGAAGGGAAGAGACCCCTGTATTGAACCCTGACGGACCCCACTAGGACATTCCATAGTTCTATAGAAAGAGAAGCTAACTGACTAAGCGCGCTTTTCGAATGGGAAGCTTAGTACTAACGTGATTTGCATTTATGAAACTTTTGCTGTGTTCTTACGCAACAAAAGCACCATTTCAGTTCTAAAGAATCTATCCTGAGCTATACGTTCGGTAGATTACTTTTTTTGAGTTTCACCATATGTAATAGTTACCTGTGGTTTTGCCTCAGCTTACTATTCGGTTTTTTTTCGTTTTTCACGTACAGACTAGTTTCAGTTTATATCACTCGTTTGATCCATTTTTGTCCGTTTTCATTGTGCTTTTTAGTGTTTTTTAAAGGTCTTAGGCTTTTGCAAGCATCTATAACATAGATTGCTTCAACATAATCATGAAAAACTCATGCAAACGTCCGGGATGCCGTTTCGCTGTTGCAACTGGTATGCAGTGCGACAACTACAAAGGTTGGTTCCACGAAGCATGCACAGATCTAACATCAACTGCTTACAACAGACTCGGCAAGTCAGACCAAAAATGGGTGTGTGTCACGTGCAGCACGGACGCTGTAGTCTTGCTGAGTAACATCATTGTCCTACTGACAGGTCTTCGGAACAAGTTGTCAGTTAACTTGGACAACGACAGTAAGAAAACCGGTAGACAAACAAGAGCGTGCGACGGATACAAAAACAGGAATGTCGATAGGTATACCATCGATGGAGCATCCATCAACACTAATGATGACGTGTCGAGGCTCAGCATCATCATTACGTCGAAGGTATTAGACTCCCTAAGCAAACTCGGATCTCCCAGCTCAGGGTCCCTGAACACAACAGTGGTTCCCAAAAACCCTATAGGTGATTCGACCCACGTTAAGAGAGCCCAAAAGAACCAGGCATCACCGCCTAAGCCCAGCAACCCAAGTGTTGCTGTACGGAAATTAACTGGTGAGTTGGTCGCACAGTCTACTCCCAAGATTGTTCTTCCTGTCAATAAAGAGCCCAAGCCTCAAAAACGCACACTGACCTCCAAACAGCAAGTTGTTAAACATTAACTCACCGTGAAACCTGGTAAATTAACAACAGTTCGTGACAATTCTCTCATTATCATGAACCTCGTTGATAATCCTGACCATCCTCTCAGTCTGCAAGACAAAAACGACAGAATGCTCTGGGGTGAATTGAACAAGGAGCTCAAACTTTCTAGAATAGAGCCGTCGATAGTCATCCGGCTCACTCGAAGAAAGGACTCTAAGTATCTAAATCACCCAAGGCTTCTCCGAGTAACACTTAAGGATGCTACCGATGTAGAGGACATCTTACTAGCAAGTCACTTGCTGAAATCAGATGGTAACGTAAGAATGTTGCCCGACATACCGTACTCTAAGCGCAATATCATACGAAACATCCCTAAAGAATCTCGCGAGAAGTTTTTCCGCGGAAGAAACATAATTGTGCAAGGTATACCGGAATATGCAGACCCTACTCAATCAAGTTCTGACATCAGGGAATAAAAATTCATCAAACAGTCCTTGAGGCTTAAAAACATACTTACTCAACATGTGGCGAGACTAGCCAAGAAGGATGGTGATTCTAGACCCCGTCCAATGAAGATAACCTTCCCATCTTCACACATGGCGGCTGAAACTCTGGAAGCATTTCGTGCCAACGGACGTCGAATGCCACCTGGAATCTACATGCACCCGGATAGGCCATATGAAGCCAGGACTAAGCACAAATGCAAGTTGGAGCTGACCATTCCACTTGTGGACTGTCTAAATCATAAAAAAACGTGTAAAGGACAGGGCCTACCACCTCGGTAAACCTCACATAGGTGGGCTACCTGTTCATTCACATAAGGCTCATACAGAAAAACAGGATGAAGCTGACGCGTTCCAAATTGAAAGCATAAACTGCTTATATATGAATGCTGCGAGTCTACTAAACAAACTGGTTGAATTACGTGAACTTAGCAACGCTAATAAGGCTCACCTGATAGGAATATCTGAAACCTGGATATCTTCTCAGTTCTCAGACCAAGAGTTAGCAATACCTGGGATGACTTTGTTCCACAACGACAGAACAACAGGAATTGGGGGTGGAGTAGCCATATACATAAGCTCTTGCTTGGAGGTGCACCAAGTTCACAACCTCAAGTTTAACAATCTTGAGGAATCCATATGGTGCTCTGTAAGATTGTCTAGTACTTCGAAGTGTCTAGTCGGTGTCATTTACAGGAAGCCAACTGCTGACATCGAGTACGATAGTCGTATGCTGGAAGGACTATCCCGCTCTACCCATCTCGGTTTCAAACACATCCTGATTCTAGGGGACTTTAATCTCCCTAGAGTCAACTTTGCGGAACACACGTACACTGGAGGCGACAACTCAATTGAAGCTCGGTTCTTCAACCTCATCGATGACTTGGGCTTATATGAAAATGTGAGGTCGGCAACTCGTTGAAAAAACAGTCAGACACCATCGCGGTTAGATTGTGTATTCACAAACGAAGAATTCCTAGTTGACAACCTCTCAATCCTGGCTCCACTGGGAAAGAGCGATCATGCCATCATAGCCTTCAGTTTTGTCATCAAAACTAAGCTAAGGTATCCCAACAATAATTTGCGTTGGAATTTTAAACGGCTGAATGTGCCAGCTCTACATGACTATCTACAACAGGTGGTTTGGGATGTTCACCCCTAACTCGATGTGGATGGTCATTGGGACTTCTTACTGCACACGCTCTTATGTGTTACAAACCATTCAGTTCCTCAAACGGTTCCCAAAAGCTGCAAGCCACCTACAGTAATCAAGAACCGTACTCTTCGCCTGCTAAGACGCAAAAGGCACTGTTGGGCGGAATACAAACGAACTAACAACGACGGAGCGTATAGGCAATATAAACATATCAGGAACATATGCACGAAGGCTATAAGAGGAGACAGGCTTCATTACCAGACAAAGCTTATGGACAAATTTGCCTCTAACCCTAGGAGTCTATTCCGTTATGCAGCCTCTCTTCGTCAAGCCAAAACAGGAGTTTCTCAAGTGCTAGGTCTTAACGGCCCGACCAACCTTCTGGCGGCACATTACCCTCAAATATTTCAGCCGGCTGACATCAACTTTATTGACGACAGTTTCATCGGCAATTCCACAGGACTTTCCGAAGTGGGCTTAAGCGCTGACTTGGTGTTCCGGAAACTGCAGCACTTAAGACTAGATACTTCTCCTGGCCCGGATATGGTTCATTCTGCCATACTGAGGGAGGCAGCCTCAATCCTGGCAACGCCGCTTAGCGTGATGTTTTCACACTCGCTAAGTCGAGGCAAATTATCGGAAATTTTGAAGTTGGCTCACATCACACCAATTTTCAAAGGGGGTCGACGCAATGAACCTTCAAGTTATCGGCCGGTGGCTCTTCTGTCATTACCTTCAAAACTCATGGAGTCCCTGATACGCGATGGTTTAAACGACTATCTACTGTAATTAAATTTCCTCTCACCCCAACAGCATGGTTTCAGGAAGGGTTACTCTTGTATAACCAACCTGCTGACTGCGGTTGATAGATGGACAACCATCCTCGATCGCAAGGGAAAGATTGATATCATTTACCTTGATTTCTCAAAAGCTTTTGATAAAGTTAACCACTTGTGTCTTATCAATAAGCTCAAACGACTAGGCATCAAACCACCTCTAATCGATTGGCTTACCTCATACCTAGAAAATCGACACTTTAATGTTACGGTTAATTTCACCTTATCTCAGGCGATGGAATGTCCTAGTGTAGTCCCCCAGGGCTCAGTATTAGGGCCTCTTCTCTTCTTGATCTACATTAATGATCTTCCTCAACATGTAACGTCAGACTTATTACTTTTTGCCGACGACGTGAAACTTTGGAGAGAGATACGCAACCAAGACGATACACAGGCACTTCAGGAGGATCTGACTCGACTTCAAATTTGGGCGGACGATAACGGACTTACCTTTAACACTTCAAAGTGTAATGTAGTTCATCTGCGACATGTCGCAAACTACAGTTACAACTTAGGAAACTCCTCTCTAATAGTATCCCAAGTCGAAAAAGATTTAGGTGTCCTGGTGCCCCATGATTTAAAGTCTTACGCTAGCTGTGACAAAAATGCCTTCCGAGCAAACCTTACACTGGTAAAGTTGAAGCGCATTTTTGGCCAGTTTGACGGAAGAACTTTCCTTACAATCTTCAATAGTTTTATCCGTCCCCGTTTAAAGTACGGAAACACATTACTCCGCCCTCACTCCAAAAGGACAAGGTCACTTTTGAGCGTATCTAACGGCGAGCCACGAAATCAGTTCGCGGACTCACATCTAAGCCTTACGACGAACGCCTCCATTCACTAGACCTTTACCCATTAGAGTATAGGCGTCTTAGAGGTGATTTATTAATGGCTTATAATATTCTTAACACTTTTGGACATCCTCTTAAACACCTACTTAAGCTTAGTTCGAATAATAACCTAAGGGGTAACACTCAAAAACTGGAGACACAACATAGCAGAACGGAATGTAGACACAACTTCTACTCCCTAAGAGTTGTCAAATGCTGGAATTCGCTGCCGGCCGTGCTAGTCCAAGCGACTTCTCAGGAGTACTTCAAGAGACAACTTGACCTATTCTTAAGGACCAAGGACAGTATCACACTATGATTTACCAATTTCTTTTCCTCTTTTATTGTTAACATATCTAGGTTCCTAACTGCAGGATTTGGTGATCCCCTGCTACTAGACACGGAAGCCTGTTTAGCGAAAGCTTCTTCTATTCCGTCCGCAACCATTTAAAACCTGGCCTTTAAATATCGATTTTATAGATATGAAGTAAGTCAGTCAGTTAATGGCAATTTGATACCTAATCGTCTGTGCTTATTGATAAGACATATATGGTTGACCCTATTAAAAGCTTCTGAGAAGTCAAGGTATGTGACACCAACCTTCTCCTTGTGATCAAGAATGCTTGTACATTTATCCAGCACAGTCACCAGTCTGATTATACAGCAATAACCGTTTCTGTAACCGCGCTGTTTAGATGAAAAGAAGTTGGGTGGTAAGTGGTCGCGTAGACAATCTCATATCAAAGACTCCATAACTTTTGACAGCACGAAAGAAAGTGCTATCGGTCGGCAGCTTTCAGGTTTGCTGAGTGGACCTCTTCGGAAAGTTGTTTTGATGTAAGCCAGCCTCTAGTTTTCCGATAACGTGCCTCAGCTTAGCGAATGTGAGATCATCACGCTATGTGTTGTCGCCAAGATTGAAGCGGTTTCCCTCGGTATAGTAGGATGGACCGTATCAGTGCCAGGGAAGTGTTTTAACTTGGATGCTGCGGTTTCTGATTCACCAAGTCAGAACACTTGTTGACTTCTGGGGGTCCTGTTGAGTTGTAGGTGAAGCTTTCGTTGAGATAGCTGGTATGGCACGTTTGAAAATACTGTTCTCCTGGAAGATCAACAACGTCATCATCGTTGTTGGCTGGGCCATTAGGACATAGCAGTTAGAAAACCCCGCTTTTGGCCTGTCGAGGAGAGACTGCATGACGAAATAAGCTTCTAGGATTGGGGACAAATTTATCGATTAGCTTTATTTGATACTGAAGTTTATTTTCTCCTACTGCCTCTCGTGCAGTTGTTTCTTGCTTGTTTGAATGCCTGTATGCACTGTTGTTACCAGGTTGTCTATATTTCACCCAGTAATAATAATAATAATAATTTATTCTCAAATAACAGTTTGTTACATGAGGCATGCCAGTTTACAGGCAAGATCAAATTGATATAAATGATACAATATACACTGTAAAAAATTACATAGCTGGGTTGATATTTTATAAGACATGAATGTAGATGGTTTGAATCAGTACCACAGTTGGCGCGCTTCATGAAAGTTGCGTTGTGAATGTGCGACTGATGGTCAAGGATAGGTCCATTGAAGGTATGAGCTTTTAGAAATCGCAACCTTATGTCCCTTTGGAGTGTCTAAGGCTTTGAGGATCGTGCAGAATGAAATATTTTGTACCATATCACAAGGGGGCTGAAAGAGGGAGAAAGTAAAAGAGAACACGAGAGGCAGAGTAGGCAATATTCATGAAGGAATGTTTAAGGTATGATTACTCAGTCTAATTTTCCTTTATTAAGGTATATGTTAAGAAAGAACATTTTAATAGGTGGACATACAACTGACAAATGGGGGCGATTCGGAAAAGAGCTGAGAGTATAAGATTATGTGTGATTATAAAATAAAATATAGTGCTAGAAACAGTATTGTGATATACATTTGGCTGTCTTCCCTTTATTATCGAAGCTATTAGAGCCCCTTTGGTTTTTTTAAATATTTCACCCCCTAGTTATTATAGGGTCTTGATTAGGCTTCGTATATTAGCGAATTGTCTAGTTTACTTGTAATAGGATTTCTGGGTAGGAAGTGAAACCAATTCAACGTTCGTAACACGACTTAAAGAGGTATTTTGCGTGAATAAATCAGCTTCAATACCATAAGTTCATGACATCCCACTAAACCATAAGGAGCCGTAATTAAACAAAATGTTCTGCCCTACAGACATAGGTGGATTGAAGTTATCTCCCCACCTTCATGTTTGCTTGTCAGTAACGCCACCCTCCCTCCTTAGTAACCTTTGTGGCTCGGAAAACGAAGATTCAGACTCTTGATGACTGTGGGCTGCCTGTAAATTTTGTGGACCGTTAGCAGGACATACTGCTTTGTAGCTGTTATAACTTGTAGCCTTGTGTCCTATTAATATATAAATTGATGATACCGCCAATTGGAGAACAGTGATTTATCGACTGAATCAATGACACACAAACCTGTACGAGCAGTCCAGAGTTTTTATCAATCCTTCTTCCCGCCTAGCCCTGTCTGTTAAATCCAGAACACCAATCTGAGCCTCTGCGATACGAATCACGTATTTGAATCATACTGGATATATATAAAAGCCAAACAGGCCACATTGTACTATGAAGTAGAAAATAACATTTGTACAAGATTTAGCCAAAAGTGGCTGGGAATGTTGGAGATAGTAATTGAAAGACTGGCATAACTCAAGAACGGTTAGTCGTATTATAATTATTCATGTGTCGAAATAAAGCTTGTGATAAAAGGAACACGAATAGAAATAGTTCAGTTACTTAGCAATTATATGATAAAAACATATGTACAGTATTATTCCAGAAATACAACACAACAGTTACCATCCAATATTGTCGTCGGGATATAACACCTCCTCTTTTTATGAAGATTCGGGGTTGATATCCGGACTTTAAATTTCTCAAATTTACCTTCTCCCACGAAATAGTGTTCAATCTTCTTATCCCCAAGTCAAAATTAATGTGACTTTATTTAAAACGCATTTCTAGCACTTAATAGAGGATCCACTAAAAGTGACTAGATGGTGAAGATCAAAGACACTTGATATGAGGTCATCAGCGTTTGATTCTTCTGAAAGATTCTCATCAGATTTATTGAAAATCTCATCAGTAAATAATGAATCACTAGGATAATCAGCATCCAACAAAATTACATTAGGTTCTTCATTGTCATTTGATGCATCCGATACATTCTTCTCATTTTTTTAAGGAGTTTCATCAAAAATCTGTGAGTCAATAAGATAACCGACATCTGGTAAAGCAACAAGAGAATCACGATATTAAGAGTCACCAGAAGCTTTTGTCGCAAATTACTGAGCTCCATTTGGTGCAACCGTATTCATTATACTGCTCGATTACTCGTGAGCGAGTACTGCGACCATTTTATACGTATTTAATAAGACATAGTCTGTCTATGAGCTGGACAAGTCACTGCTTTAAATTGAGTTTCGTAGATAATTGGACCTCAATCCACTACAGGGCATGTTTTTGAAATGAACATTACTGGACTACTAGGCGGATCATGAGTGACTGCTACTGTTTTGTTTACATTACTGTTTGTCGAGGATTAATAGAGGCTTTCACCGACACATGCGCTGTTGTTACCGATTCGTCTATATTTCACCCAGTAGTGCCCTTTGTAGATCAGAAAACGAAGATTGCGGCCCTTGATGAATGTAGGTTTCTTGTAGAGTTTGTGGACCGTAAGCGAAACAGGCTGCTTTGTAGTACATAAAATTATGTGCAGTAAGAAATCCCAATGAGCGTCCTCATCAAGTTGAGAGTGAATGTTCCAGTCCACATGTTGTATATTGTCTTGTAAAGCTGATACATTCAATCGTTTGAAATTCCAGCATCGATTGTCGGTAGGATGTCTTAGCTCAGTTTTGCTGATAAAACTGCGTGATCGTCTCTCTTTAGGGGAGCAAGGATTGAGTTGTCAATTAGGAATTCTCCTTTTGTAAATACGCAATCTAAGCGTGACAGCGTCTGACCATTTGTCCAATGGGTTTCTTACCTGATATTTTTGAATAATCCTAGATGTTCTACGAGGTTGAAGAATGGAGCTTCAGCAGAGCTGTCACCTCCAATGTACATATGTTCCGCGGAATTGACTTTAAGAAGACTAAGATCTCCTCGAATCGGGATATGAGTGAATCGGAGACGAGTAGAGCGGGATAATCCTTCCAGTATATGATTGTCAAACGCAGTGTCGGCAGTGAACTTCCTGCATATAATTCCAAATGAACACCTTGAAGTTTTAGAAAATCTTGGTGAGCACCATACAGATTCATCAACATTGATAAACTTATGGTTGTGCACTTGATGCACTTCCAAGCAAGATCACAGGTAAAATGCTAATCCGCCCCTCATTCCTGTTCTTCTGTCTTTGCGATACAGAGACATGTCGGGTTTTACTAGCTCTTGGTTCATAATTTGAGAAGATAAACATGTTTCAGATTTTCGTATGAGATGAGTATTGGTAGCACTACTGAGTTCACGCAACTCGTCTATTTTATTTGATAAACTCGCAGAGTTCATATATAAGCAGTTTATGCTTTCAATTTGAAAGGACCACCTTATGAATTTCCATTCCAGCATATCACAGTCCGAATAGTCAGGATCTGTGTTTTATGGGACACCTTGTACAATGACACTTCTTCCTCGGAAGAGAGTCTCGTGAGATCCTTCAGGGATGTTCCGGATGAGGTTTCACTTAGGGTACGGTATACCAGACAGTATTCATACATTCATATCTGATTTCTGTATATCACTGGCCAGTAGGTTATCCTTTACGTTGGTAGCGTTAGTAGGAGTTACACGAATTATTTTTTGGTGACTTTTATGCTTGGATTCCTTTCAATAAGTAAGCCGTATGACCGTCAAAGGCTCTATTTTGGGAAGTTCGACCTTCCTACATAGCTCTTACCAAATCGTCCTGTCATTTCTATCCTACGAACTGAAGGGATGGTTAGAGTTGCTCCTCAGGTTTATGGTTATAAGAGAATCATCGCGAATCGCGATCGTTTTCTCAGGTTTTGCGTTACGTTGTGGCTAAATACTTTTCTGTTTGGTAGTTGAGGCGTATTCCAGATTCCTATTCCCGTTGCTAATTTGTTGGACAGTCGGAGTAAATTGTACGGCCAAATACAACACCTAGTATGTTCTGCTTCTTCAACTATGACAGCCGGTTCTTTTTTCAACTTTGTTAATAGAAGTTTAATCGCCTACAAAAATTTGCGGAACACAGTTGCGTTCAGAGATCCTGTGCTGGGAGACCCAAGTTTGTCATTGAAGTCCAGTACTATCGATGTTATGAAGGTGCTGAGCTGCACTAGTATTGATGCATGCTCCGTCTATACTAACATTATCGAGGTCCCTCTTCTTTTCTTCACCGCTAGCCTCTGTTTGTTTTCGTGTTTTAGGACTACCTTTTCTCAGGTTTGCTGACCTAGGAAGAGAATAAAGATGTTGCTCAGCAAATCCTCAGCATTCAAGTTGCATGTGCCACATTGCCACCTTTGATCCGGCCTAATAAGTCTGTTGTAGGCAGTTGTTGTGAGATCTGTGAACGCTTCATGGAACCAAACTTTGCATTTGTCACACCGCATGCCAGAGCTGACAGCATAAACGGCATCCGGGTCGGTTGCATAGATTCTTCATGTGTATGGTGATGCGAATTGTTTAATAAATCCTGACAAAAGTCTACGACCTCAAAACAAAAAACAGTACACTTAAAATGGTTGAAAAATTCGTAAAACGGATGGCGCAAAAGGTTGGGACACACTAGAAACTGAATAGTAATCTAACGAATATTAAGCCTGGGACTAATTCTTTAGGCCAAAAATGGATCTGGTTTTGCGTAAAGCCACAGCAGAAGTTTGAGAAATGCAAATTACTCCAGGACTAAATTTCCTGTTCTTAAAGTGTGCTAAACACTGAGCTCCAGTTCATAGTTCTGTACAGATACTCGTTGCTTTTACCTTTACGTCTTTTAAGTTTTCATACGCCAGGTGTAAATCACACGTTAGCAAAATTAATTTTTTCTTAAATGCATTTAACGGAGCTTCTACAATTTCGGGTATTTCTGTGGACTTTGAAAACTAAATGCTGTGGCATATGTAAAAATGTGGATGATACCTGTCCGCTGAATTCCTCTTACCGGTTACAACCATCTAACTATGACATAAAAGTAAAAGGGAACAAATTGAAGACTGTAAACATTTAACTGCTGGGCTGGTGTCAGATATTTCAATATCTCATAAAAGGATAATTTAATTAAACATAACGTACTTGTTTGTCGCACAGATGAATTCACCTTAGCGTGATTATAAACTCTAGGCTATCTTCTGAACGATTAAATTTCGGCCTCTAGTATTTTTTTCACTTCTTAGAATGGATATCTCCAGAAGCACGGGAGTTAAAACTTTGCCAGCTCTTTTCTGAATAGTCAACGACTAACTGTGTCTTAGTGAGCAAACTAGCGACAAAATATATTCACTATAAATAGAATTGGATCATCTCTAGGAGTTCAAGTAAAATCTACCTACTACCTCGTGTTTAAGCCATTTTCTTAAACCAAAGAACATCATCTCATAAATCGATAAGAAGTTTGAAACAAAAAATATTCGAGGACGAATTATTTATGTCCTTTATACTACCCCATAGTTCACACACCCAGTCTGCTTTCCGCGCCGGGGTCGAATTTTTTCGTCTTTAGTGTGCCATGGGTTTAAGTTAATAATAATAATTTATTCTCAAATATCAGTTTGTTACATGAGGCATGCCAGTTTACAGGCAAGATCAAATTGATATAAATGATACAATATACACTGTAAAAAATTACATAGCTGGGTTGATATTTTATAAGACATGAATGTAGATGGTTTGAATCAGTACCACAGTTGGCGCGCTTCATGAAAGTTGCGTTGCGAATGTGCGACTGATGGTCAAGGATAGGTCCATTGAAGGTATGAGCTTTTAGAAATCGCAACCTTATGTCCCTTTGGAGTGTCTAAGGCTTTGAGGATCGTGCAGGATGAAATATTTTGTACCATATCACAAGGGGGCTGAAAGAGGGAGAAAGTAAAAGAGAACACGAGAGGCAGAGTAGGCAATATTCATGAAGGAATGTTTAAGGTATGATTACTCAGTTTAATTTTCTTTTATCAAGGTATTTGATAAGAAAGAGTTTTGATAGGTTAAAGAAAATAAGTGTTAACAAGGTATGAGTGTACATACAACTGACAAATGGGGGCGATTCAGAAAGAAGCTGACAGTATGGGATTATGTGTGGTTATAAAATAGAATATAGTGATAGAAACATTATTGTGATATAAAATTGGCTATCTTCCTTCTTTATTGAAGCTATTAGATCCTCTTTCCTTTTTTTTGTAGTATTTTATTTCAGGTATCATAGGGTCTTGATTAGGCTTCGTATATTAGCGAATTGTCTAGTTTACTTGTAATAAGATTACTGAGTAGGAAGTGAAGTTATCTCCCCACCATCATGTTTGCTTGTCAGTAACGCCACCCTCCCTGCTTTTGTGATGTCAGGCTCTCTTATGTTTGTGGTAAGTATGAATACTGCTTTAATCAAAGCCCATAGTTGGAATACACTGTCTCTACTAGGTCCATGTTACAAGCAAATCAGATAGTTGAAAAGTCTGTTTTATGGGTTAGATGTCCACACAGTATATCACACTGCTATGAAAATAACTAATGGTTTAAAGAAGTAAGGACTAATAGCAAATCAAAAGATATGAGATGGTATAAAATTGTAGAAAAAAAAGATTTCAGGGTAACACAAATAAAACATTGAGAAACTCACAAGACTTTGTGGCTAAATGTTGAGCTTTGTATGATTGGCCTTAGTAGATCAGCACCCATAAGATTAAACTATCTGTCTACTTGCAGTAGAAAAAAAGCATGACTTTTAGGAAGAATAATGTACATTTAACCTCTAGAGATTTGGGAACTGAAAGCTAGGGTTAGGAGCATGAAGTCATGATTAATAAACAATGAATAATAGAAAAGGATAAGCGATATATTCTGTGATTTGATTATATTCATATTAGTAACAGTCGAACTTGTTATAATCTTGTTCTTTCTAGATACTAGGCGGTCCGTAATAAAGCGCCTCATTGGTGGGCGGGAGTTCAAGGAAATGTTGAGGCTCTTTGGAGTCTAGAATTAGGGTTATTATCTTTTTTAATCTGGTAAACGTATCACAGTTACGGATAGGCATTTGCAGCCTTTTCCACAATAAACTATACCGTACTGTAAAAAACTTACAACGCATTTGTTTTTGGTGTTTTACGCTAAGTAGTGTATATGCGTTGTTTCTAAGTCTATAGGCTGGGTCGTGGGTAATAGTCGGGCATGAGGTTTGAAAGGACAGTCCATATATCGCTTTGTAGAGAAATATTAAATTGTTCTTTGACCATCCTGCTTCTCGCCCTTTCTTTTATGCTCTATTTTCAGCACTTTTGTAGTATACCACGGAAGAAACTTGAAACATACGATTTTGTCCTGTGCCATCATTTAGGCCTCCGAAACGTGTCTGAGATCACTATCCAGAAGCACAAATTAATATGTTAAACTTGATGTCTTTGATCGACTGCTCTGAACTCGATTCCCACTCATTCTTGACCACTAATTACTTCCAGTAACGTAACATCCAGAAAAAGCGCCAAATCTTATGCTGGGCATTGGAGTCATACTTACATCATTAATCTAATGTATGAAAATTTATCCTCTGTTTATTTCGTTTATGTGCCCCATAACATGTCGATATAATTGAACAGTTCAATAAAGTGATGCCAGTAGCATTTCCAACGACTTGATGTTGACTGAAAACCGGCATGCCCCATGGGACATGTTGTTGTCTGAGAATATATTATTATTATGTGGCATGGCAATAAGTCTTTCTGCTCAAACTACGATGTAAGCAGATTTATACAAGATGCAAAAGAGACGGAATCTTCGGTGAACATCACTATTCTTTTTAATTTTCTAAACAAAACAAACAAATGGGTTACTAGAAACTTGCCTTCTCTAAACACCATTTAACTGGGACTATTAACTATGGGAAATTTTGATGTTTCTGCAACTCAGTGAATTTGGCAAACTTTTTTTAAAGTGAAACATTATTTGAAACTGCTTTAAACATTGCTGAAGTTTATTTCGCCGGGCTATCGGTACCGAATGAACCTGAAAGTTTGCGTATCGTGATTGCAGCGAATGTACTTTTTTCATCCGCACTAGAGTTGGATATTCTTTCGCTTGTTAACACAGTTGAATTGATCAGCACACATCGCATGTAGGTAAATCTGTTCATTCGTGTAGTATAGCTATTATGTGCTCTTAGGATGTGTTTTATAACTGTTAGCCAAAAACGTTAGCCTGTATGAATGTAATAGTACTTATGTGAGCAAGGAAATATGGGAATAAAATGGGTATAAATGCATATATATTCCATGATGCAGCGAGAAAATTCACACAAAAACGACGTTCCCAGAACTTTTGTAAGCAAAAGACAATATATACGAAAATATAAGCTTGTCAAAAAAGTTGATCTGCATTTTAACAAAAGATGTTTACAAACATTCTTAATCGTTCAAAATTTTTTAACAAGCGAAACAAAAAATGCGACCAAATAAATGTGGAACGCGGCAAAAGGGGAAAAAGGTTCATGAAATGTTCTTCATGTAGTAATCATTCATGTATTTTGAGAATCCAACAGTTCTCCCAATGTAGTATTATCGGATGCTGGCAAAGTTTTCTCGTGGTTCTAAACTATCGCTGATTGAACCTTAGTCGTAGGAGCTGCAACGTACCATCATTATCAGAAAATCAAAATTTGTTTGATAATATGTATTCTACAAAACTTAGAGTATTTACCATCAACAAAATTAATATTTCGTTTTTAAGACTGTGCTTTGAAAATACAGGACGATTATTTGATTGCAACTCGCTGTTTTTATCTCATTCTGAAAAAGTGAGTTCATTTTAGAACGTAACGCGTTATATATGTACAAATTGTGCGAAGTCAAGAAAAAACACATCACATTAAGAACGGTATATGGTGACCAAAATTACCATGTTCGTCAATTTTTCTAGTACAAAGCCTTAAAACAGTGCAACACTGTAGTCGATATTCATGAGACATTGGTCGTTAAGAACTTAAAAAAATAAAATAAGCTGTACAAACTTTGTGCAAAACAATATGTATCGAATGAATGACAAATCGTTACCCCATATGGTATTTGTAAAGCCATGCAAAGAGTGCGATTGAACAGTAATTAGCAAATTTTATATCAATATGTGTAAATAAACATTCCAATGTATATATCATCTCGGAAAGACGAAAAAATACACCCGGATTCCATGTAGGTAGCGTCCAACTTCTCGGAAACGTATATATAATAACTGTTCTTGAGAGTCTCTAGACAAGTACATTTTAGAGCCAGTGAATTGTCACTCGGTCTTAATCAGATCATGTGACGTTTGGGTCAATAAAGACGAACAGCATTTTGATCCTAGTCAAGATCGAGGAGAGCCATCGTGCATTATTTGACTGTACGCTTCAGACTGTCCATACGGCAGTGGTCAAACATTCTTTTTTGTAACTCATCTTACTAATATATTTCTGTGGTAACGTCGTTTTTGATGTGACCATTAAAGTACACACAGTACCTGGATATGACGAAAGGATGATCGACATTAAGTATTAAACCTGAGGTGTGACCTTGACGCAAGATGGTTGATCACGGCATTCTTGTCCAACGTTAGAGGTCATCGTGATCATCGACAGAAATCATCTGTGTTGGTGGTCAACATATATTTATTACACAATCATCAATCGACTAACCAGGGTTCTTCGAATGACACGGCAGCCCATCAGATCAATTCATATTGATGTCGTAGTTATCAAGGGCATTTTGAAATGTTTCATGTTGATGAACCGCTAACTAACGTCAATCAAGTGCACAACCATAAGTTTATCAATGTTGATGAATCTGTATGGTGCTCACCAAGATTTTCTAAAACTTCAAGGTGTTCATTTGGAATTATATGCAGGAAGTTCACTGCCGACACTGCGTTTGACAATCATATACTGGAAGGATTATCCCGCTCTACTCGTCTCCGATTCACTCATATCCCGATTCGAGGAGATCTTAGTCTTCTTAAAGTCAATTCCGCGGAACATATGTACATTGGAGGTGACAGCTCTGCTGAAGCTCCATTCTTCAACCTCGTAGAACATCTAGGATTATTCAAAAATATCAGGTAAGAAACCCATTGGACAAATGGTCAGACGCTGTCACGCTTAGATTGCGTATTTACAAAAGGAGAATTCCTAATTGACAACTCAATCCTTGCTCCCCTAAAGAGAGACGATCACGCAGTTTTATCAGCAAAACTGAGCTAAGACATCCTACCGACAATCGATGCTGGAATTTCAAACGATTGAATGTATCAGCTTTACAAGACAATATACAACATGTGGACTGGAACATTCACTCTCAACTTGATGAGGACGCTCATTGGGATTTCTTACTGCACATAATTTTATGTACTACAAAGCAGCCTGTTTCGCTTACGGTCCACAAACTCTACAAGAAACCTACATTCATCAAGGGCCGCAATCTTCGTTTTCTGATCTACAAAGGGCACTACTGGGTGAAATATAGACGAATCGGTAACAACAGCGCATGTGTCGGTGAAAGCCTCTATTAATCCTCGACAAACAGTAATGTAAACAAAACAGTAGCAGTCACTCATGATCCGCCTAGTAGTCCAGTAATGTTCATTTCAAAAACATGCCCTGTAGTGGATTGAGGTCCAATTATCTACGAAACTCAATTTAAAGCAGTGACTTGTCCAGCTCATAGACAGACTATGTCTTATTAAATACGTATAAAATGGTCGCAGTACTCGCTCACGAGTAATCGAGCAGTATAATGAATACGGTTGCACCAAATGGAGCTCAGTAATTTGCGACAAAAGCTTCTGGTGACTCTTAATATCGTGATTCTCTTGTTGCTTTACCAGATGTCGGTTATCTTATTGACTCACAGATTTTTGATGAAACTCCTTAAAAAAATGAGAAGAATGTATCGGATGCATCAAATGACAATGAAGAACCTAATGTAATTTTGTTGGATGCTGATTATCCTAGTGATTCATTATTTACTGATGAGATTTTCAATAAATCTGATGAGAATCTTTCAGAAGAATCAAACGCTGATGACCTCATATCAAGTGTCTTTGATCTTCACCATCTAGTCACTTTTAGTGGATCCTCTATTAAGTGCTAGAAATGCGTTTTAAATAAAGTCACATTAATTTTGACTTGGGGATAAGAAGATTGAACACTATTTCGTGGGAGAAGGTAAATTTGAGAAATTTAAAGTCCGGATATCAACCCCGAATCTTCATAAAAAGAGGAGGTGTTATATCCCGACGACAATATTGGATGGTAACTGTTGTGTTGTATTTCTGGAATAATACTGTACATATGTTTTTATCATATAATTGCTAAGTAACTGAACTATTTCTATTCGTGTTCCTTTTATCACAAGCTTTATTTCGACACATGAATAATTATAATACGACTAACCGTTCTTGAGTTATGCCAGTCTTTCAATTACTATCTCCAACATTCCCAGCCACTTTTGGCTAAATCTTGTACAAATGTTATTTTCTACTTCATAGTACAATGTGGCCTGTTTGGCTTTTATATATATCCAGTATGATTCAAATACGTGATTCGTATCGCAGAGGCTCAGATTGGTGTTCTGGATTTAACAGACAGGGCTAGGCGGGAAGAAGGATTGATAAAAACTCTGGACTGCTCGTACAGGTTTGTGTGTCATTGATTCAGTCGATAAATCACTGTTCTCCAATTGGCGGTATCATCAATTTATATATTAATAGGACACAAGGCTACAAGTTATAACAGCTACAAAGCAGTATGTCCTGCTAACGGTCCACAAAATTTACAGGCAGCCCACAGTCATCAAGAGTCTGAATCTTCGTTTTCCGAGCCACAAAGGTTACTAAGGAGGGAGGGTGGCGTTACTGACAAGCAAACATGAAGGTGGGGAGATAACTTCAATCCACCTATGTCTGTAGGGCAGAACATTTTGTTTAATTACGGCTCCTTATGGTTTAGTGGGATGTCATGAACTTATGGTATTGAAGCTGATTTATTCACGCAAAATACCTCTTTAAGTCGTGTTACGAACGTTGAATTGGTTTCACTTCCTACCCAGAAATCCTATTACAAGTAAACTAGACAATTCGCTAATATACGAAGCCTAATCAAGACCCTATAATAACTAGGGGGTGAAATATTTAAAAAAACCAAAGGGGCTCTAATAGCTTCGATAATAAAGGGAAGACAGCCAAATGTATATCACAATACTGTTTCTAGCACTATATTTTATTTTATAATCACACATAATCTTATACTCTCAGCTCTTTTCCGAATCGCCCCCATTTGTCAGTTGTATGTCCACCTATTAAAATGTTCTTTCTTAACATATACCTTAATAAAGGAAAATTAGACTGAGTAATCATACCTTAAACATTCCTTCATGAATATTGCCTACTCTGCCTCTCGTGTTCTCTTTTACTTTCTCCCTCTTTCAGCCCCCTTGTGATATGGTACAAAATATTTCATTCTGCACGATCCTCAAAGCCTTAGACACTCCAAAGGGACATAAGGTTGCGATTTCTAAAAGCTCATACCTTCAATGGACCTATCCTTGACCATCAGTCGCACATTCACAACGCAACTTTCATGAAGCGCGCCAACTGTGGTACTGATTCAAACCATCTACATTCATGTCTTATAAAATATCAACCCAGCTATGTAATTTTTTACAGTGTATATTGTATCATTTATATCAATTTGATCTTGCCTGTAAACTGGCATGCCTCATGTAACAAACTGTTATTTGAGAATAAATTATTATTATTATTATTACTGGGTGAAATATAGACAACCTGGTAACAACAGTGCATACAGGCATTCAAACAAGCAAGAAACAACTGCACGAGAGGCAGTAGGAGAAAATAAACTTCAGTATCAAATAAAGCTAATCGATAAATTTGTCCCCAATCCTAGAAGCTTATTTCGTCATGCAGTCTCTCCTCGACAGGCCAAAAGCGGGGTTTTCTAACTGCTATGTCCTAATGGCCCAGCCAACAACGATGATGACGTTGTTGATCTTCCAGGAGAACAGTATTTTCAAACGTGCCATACCAGCTATCTCAACGAAAGCTTCACCTACAACTCAACAGGACCCCCAGAAGTCAACAAGTGTTCTGACTTGGTGAATCAGAAACCGCAGCATCCAAGTTAAAACACTTCCCTGGCACTGATACGGTCCATCCTACTATACCGAGGGAAACCGCTTCAATCTTGGCGACAACACATAGCGTGATGATCTCACATTCGCTAAGCTGAGGCACGTTATCGGAAAACTAGAGGCTGGCTTACATCAAAACAACTTTCCGAAGAGGTCCACTCAGCAAACCTGAACGCTGCCGACCGATAGCAGTTTCTTTCATGAAAAGAAGGTCAGGATTATCAACAAGGTTCATGATAATGAGAGAATTGTCACGAACTGTTGTTAATTTACCAGGTTTCACGGTGAGTTAATGTTTAACAACTTGCTGTTTGGAGGTCAGTGTGCGTTTTTGAGGCTTGGGCTCTTTATTGACAGGAAGAACAATCTTGGGAGTAGACTGTGCGACCAACTCACCAGTTAATTTCCGTACAGCAACACTTGGGTTGCTGGGCTTAGGCGGTGATGCCTGGTTCTTTTGGGCTCTCTTAACGTGGGTCGAATCACCTATAGGGTTTTTGGGAACCACTGTTGTGTTCAGGGACCCTGAGCTGGGAGATCCGAGTTTGCTTAGGGAGTCTAATACCTTCGACGTAATGATGATGCTGAGCCTCGACACGTCATCATTAGTGTTGATGGATGCTCCATCGATGGTATACCTATCGACATTCCTGTTTTTGTATCCGTCGCACGCTCTTGTTTGTCTACCGGTTTTCTTACTGTCGTTGTCCAAGTTAACTGACAACTTGTTCCGAAGACCTGTCAGTAGGACAATGATGTTACTCAGCAAGACTACAGCGTCCGTGCTGCACGTGACACACACCCATTTTTGGTCTGACTTGCCGAGTCTGTTGTAAGCAGTTGATGTTAGATCTGTGCATGCTTCGTGGAACCAACCTTTGTAGTTGTCGCACTGCATACCAGTTGCAACAGCGAAACGGCATCCCGGACGTTTGCATGAGTTTTTCATGATTATGTTGAAGCAATCTATGTTATAGATGCTTGCAAAAGCCTAAGACCTTTAAAAAACACTAAAAAGCACAATGAAAACGGACAAAAATGGATCAAACGAGTGATATAAACTGAAACTAGTCTGTACGTGAAAAACGAAAAAAAACCGAATAGTAAGCTGAGGCAAAACCACAGGTAACTATTACATATGGTGAAACTCAAAAAAAGTAATCTACCGAACGTATAGCTCAGGATAGATTCTTTAGAACTGAAATGGTGCTTTTGTTGCGTAAGAACACAGCAAAAGTTTCATAAATGCAAATCACGTTAGTACTAAGCTTCCCATTCGAAAAGCGCGCTTAGTCAGTTAGCTTCTCTTTCTATAGAACTATGGAATGTCCTAGTGGGGTCCGTCAGGGTTCAATACAGGGGTCTCTTCCCTTCTTGATTTTTATGAGTGATCTTTCGCAGCTGGCACGATTAGATGTTTTACTTTTCTCTGATGATGTGAAATACCGGAGAGAAGTATGTATCCGAGAGAATTAACTGGCTCTTCGGGAGGACTTCAAAGTTGGGCGGACAACAATGGACCCACTCTCAACACTTCGAAGTAGAAGGTAGTCCATGTGAGACATGTTGCAATCTATAACTTTAACTTCGGTAACTCGCCTCTAGAGGTATCCCGAGTTGAAAAATATCTAGGAGTGCTGGTATCATACGATCTGAGGTCTTACACGAATAACGTTAATAATGCCTTCCGAGAAAACTTTGCACCGATAACGTTGAAGCGTCGCCCATATTCGTTTTGTTACATTACACCCGTTTCACGTTCAGAAAGTGGCCACACTAGTTGAGTCTCGGTTTTTAATGGTTTTCGGCATATTTAATATAACATTATTCAAAAGAATTAGACAGGTGTTTCAAAGTATCTAGGTTTTTCGAAGTTATCCTCACAATCAGCAGTCCATAGAAGACACACTTCATTAGCTGAGCAAGAGTGCAGATAACTAAATACCAATTTAAGTCAAAAAGGTTTGCTGGTATACATTCCTAGCAATTATAAGTCAATTTACTCAATTAGGATGCTTAATTTTTTTATGTAATATACCCAAGTCTCTGTCTGGAGGATTCAGCGGTCCACTGTCACTAGATGAAGAGGCCCGTCAAGTCCAAGCCTCTTCTACTCCGTCCGGAACCACTTGAACTATTAAAATTTTTTGTTATGAACGTTTCTATAATTTGGATTATTGAATTCGCTGAGTTTTTATATCACTCACTCCATTGTGCTAAGAGAGTGCACAGGTGATCTGTACCATTCAATTTCACCTTATAGTAAATTCTTGGACTTCAGTCACAGCCGAATTCACCAATCTCTTTTCAGCTCTGGAATATCGCCAAAATACTTAATACAATAGAATTATTGCAGTTGAGTAGCAAATTGTGAGAAACAAGAACCTGAAATCTCAGAGCAACATCATGTAATGACTTCAATGGAAAAATTCGGTTTTTATTTGTTTGTTACACACATATTGTAAATGGCGAAAATTGTGGAGCGGCACTGTCAGTTTTAACGTGACTTGGCGCCAATGCAAATCGAGGTTACTTGTCCGATAAACATAGCTTTACTCAAGTATTGTGAGTAGCATTTTATGAAAACTAACATTTCCCATAGGGGGTAAAAGTGATGATTTAAACATTTATCCATCCACCTCTTCCATAAGTCTTACTTTAAACCAGTCTCATGTTTGTTGAATTGTTAAACCTTATAAGAAACATACAGGTCGGAACCAGATCTAAAGTGTTAACAAGGAATGACCTCAAGGAGTCACTGTTCAAACTTAACGGAAAGTGGGTCATCGGATTGCTCGTGAGTATTTCTTAGGATCATGCAATTTCCAGGCAGGCTTTTAGATGTAATAATAGTTGGTATGTCTTTACTCACAATTTTATTCCTTAAATTAGCGCAGTTGCGTTCTAGACTAGACGGAAGGTTGGTCCCTTCTTTTTTGAGTGTGGAATCTGAAAATAATTTTCCGACATCTGCAGGGATGGCATCTAGTGCATCTGGGACTGCAGCGTTCGGTATGTGTATATAATATTTTCATACGCTTAGCATTTGCATTAGGAAAGATGTATGGTTTGGATGGTGACTACACTTCCCTTTCTCGGCGTGGCTCTGGATCATCATGTCGGAGCTTACTAGGAGGGTTTGTGCAGTGGTCTAGCAACCATACAGACCACACTTATCACTCTTCTGTCCAACAGCTGTTTCCTGCATCGCATTGGCCAGAGCTTAGAGTTCTTATATGCGTTGTAAGTTTGCTGTAGTAACTGGAGGCCGAGGTTTATGTCTTTTAGAAGATGCTTAATTACTTCGCCCCAGATTTACAATCATTTAAAAGCAATTGTTTACGCAGAACTGACCATGCTACATAGTGCAATTAAGACTAGAATCCTAATGTGACTGATCTAGTTGTGGAGGTCTCACGACTGTATAAAAATAATATGACGGTTATACGGCCCTTCATATTCGTAGTTTTCCCGTGAACGTGATGAGTTTGAAAATTATCCTAGAAATCATCGATCGGTTACTTAAGGTCTTTAAAGCTTAGCACTGTTATAAGCCATCTGTTTTCGCCTCAGCTTGCCGGTGACAGCTTTAGATTTTGTGTTGTTACCTAGTTCAACATAATATTTGATTTTTATCTTCTGTAGACTTTTCAGTCAAAAACTTGATTCCTTACTCATGAAGCCTTCACGGCTAGTAGTTTTTGGCAAACATCCACAGACTGTTACAAATCATAAAAAAAGGAGACGCAACACGGGAGTATTAAGCGAGAGGTAAAGAAAGTTTCTTTAAAATTAAAGTGCACTAAACTTGAATACATCTTTGCTATTTTCGTCGATCTCGAAATGGTCTGTATACTGGGTTCTGGGACTGAAACCTTTATTTTTTATTTACTTAAAAACATTGATACAAGGAAGCATTGAATACATAGTTGCCACACAAATCATTCGATTTGCGTGATAGTTGTAATACTGCACGGGTGGTTTTCTTAGGGAGCCACACCCAGAGCCTTTCACCAAGAGGTCTAATCCACAAGGCAATGGAGCAACGTTAAGAGATGCAGTCCCATGATAGCCAGTAACCAACGGTTGGTACATACGCCATTTTTTCCTTCAAGATACTGGAGCCTATGTGCACCACTGGTTTGGGATCAGGGTTCTTCAACTCCCCTCGGTGGATCCTCCATATCCGCAGACCCGATTAAAGAGCCAGATATTCGCTTTTCGTTCTCTCGATTTCGTAAACAACATTCCCGCAGCAAGAAGGTAGTGAGTAAGATTTCTTGACAGTGGCTTTATACGCGTGGCCATGTAAGTGCATTTCGAGAGTGGGTGTTTAAACTTAAGCAATAAAGAGTTATTTGAATTCTTTTCACTACACCTGTGTTTTTGTAAAACAGATTAAAACCTAGATTAATTCTGAGGTAGTTTCAAACTACAGTTCTATGTAATAAATGGAAGACAACTCAAACATCAACGTAGACAGTGATTGTTAGGACAAAGTATACAGAACAAGTGAATTTTATAGGTAAGGCATCCGAGGTCCTAACTAAATTCGTCTCCTTTTATATCAATGTAAAATTGTAGAGAGAATACTAAACACACTAGCTACATTTGTAAAAATCCAGGAGATTAACAGTACTCACTACTTGCAGTGTGGTAGACATTCATAATATTCTACACTTTAAGACCTAAATTTATTATCTTGGGGATTTCAATCAGTATTTTTGGTTTTGATTTGTTGTGAATATATTTCAGTTGTTAAAATACTAACCGGTTGACAGATTTATTTATTTAAACACGTAAACATTGGTACAACGGCACCAATTTATATATATATATATATATATATATATATACGCCACACAAATAAACTTGTAAAGGGGTAGAGAAAGGAAGGTATGATGAAGAAGAGCAAAACTAAGTGGGGATTCATATATCATACTTAAAGTTGAAGCGTGACCGCTTCTATTCCGAGCAATGTTTGGTCACGTCTAAATCTACTGTGCTGCACTATTTTTAGGAACGATTGACAATGCGAAGTAATACTATGTAACGGAATACCAACTATTTATGAAGTTGAATATATGTTTCCTGACAGTTCCTAACTAAATAATACTAAGAACGTAATTGTGGCTTCTCAACCTTAATGTAACGAAACATTCATCTTTACTAGCGTGAAATAAATCCGTTCCTTCTTTTGGAACCATATTCTCTGTGTTTAATAATTCTTACTTCAATTAATGCTGGTACCGTTCCGATTTCCCCACGGTTCCTCTTGTCAATTTCATCTGCGTGCGTCTTGATTTGTTGTGGCAAGTTTCGAAGTTTTATTTTGATTATAACCAGTTTATTAGGAATCACAGTATGGTCTGTTATCATCCAGTGATACCTGCAGATCATACAACATTAAACAAGATTGGGTCGTGGGATATTAATCAATTTCCTATTCATCATGACACGTACCGAATGTCAAGATCGGTAGTCTGACCTCACGAATTGGTGTTTCTTGATATCACTATCTCTGTTCTCCCATTCTTCAAAACATCGTACCATGTCGTAGATGATTCATAAGCTTCGGTTTGGGCACATCCTACACACAAATCAAGTGACTTGTGTTGCACATATGTATTCGGTGCTCCTTTGTACCAATATTCATGTGTTCAAAAAATATATATATCGAATAACATAAGCTGATTACCTTTCCCTAGCAGGTTACATTTTTGAATCTCGCAATTTGCTATCCTTAGTCATTCAATCAGTAACAACGTAGAACTTCGTACATACGTACATCAGTTCTAGTTGCCACACCACATTAGCACAGAGATGCAGTTGTCGATTCAAATCCCGTAGTGGTATAGCTAGTAAGAGTATAAGCAGTAATCGGAAAGATTAGGGTTTAGAGATGTTATTTAAAGAGTATAATCCAGTGAAATAAATTTGGGAAGAGAAAAAAGGGACAAGGAGGAATCAAGAGATTAGAATTTGGGAGAACACAAAGAGTGGATGCACCTGCACCATTGCAAACGATTTTGAGCCATGTCATTCAGAGTCTCTAACCATCGGATGCTATCATCTCGCGGTCCCCAACCAGGTAGTCTACACCTACCAACATGACTCAGTCCACTTGTCAATGAATTCATGGACTTGTGCCATGTTTTGGTCTGGCCGCCCCTAGCTTTCTTCCAACCTACTCCTATACCACTGAACATCGCACGTCGAGGCAGTCGGTCGTTGGGCATACGTAACACGTGTCCCAGCCATCTCAACTGATGAATTTTCACTACTTCATCAATTGATTTGCCATCCTTACCTAGTACCCGTTTCCTAACACCTGCGTTACTTACTCGATGGTCCCATGATATACGAGCAATGTTTCGAAGACACCTATGATCAAATACTAGTAACCTACGAATATCCTCTACTCTTACCGGCCATGTTTCACTGCCATAAAGTAGGACGGGACGAACTGCTGCGCAGTAAACACGTCCTTTGGTTGATAGACGGATATCTCGCTTGCGCCATAAATGACGCAAGTTGGCAAAAGCTAGTCGAGCCTTCTGTATCCGTGCTGAGATTTCGTCACACACCAGACTACAAGGACTGATGAGACTTCCAAGATAAGTGCAGCGGTCGACACACTCAACTACTTCACTCCCTATCACTAGTTCGGGTGTCGATGGAACCCAATCCTGAAGCAACATTTTGCATTTCGAGGGAGAGAATCGCATCCCGAACATGCTTGCATTGTTGCTTAGAGTGGTCAAAAGACTGCATTTTGTCAGCGTCTTCACCAAATAGAATTATGTCATCGGCATATTCCAAGTGAACAAGTGAATCTCTTGGTAGCAGTTCAACCCCTGAAAATGTTGATGTGTAAAATGTTATCTCTAAAAGCACATCAACGACAAAGTTAAACAAGAAGGGAGAGAGTGGACAGCCCTGACAAACATCACTCGAGGTAATCAATTCTGATGACAGTTCGCCATAAGCTCTCACTCTACCAGTTGTGTTCGAGTAGAGAGCCTTTACAAGGTCAATGTACTTCTTTGGCACTCCTTTCAGGGACAAACACTGCCATTGAACCTCACGATCAACAGAGTCGAATGCTAATGTAATATCTGAATTTTAGAATCTTAAAGGTATGCACTGGTCAGTCATAAGCGTAAGATATATGGATTCAGTGTGCTTGGTATAAACGTTGATATGAAACATTCATTCAAATAATTCTTAGGAGTGAAATAACTTGATTACTCATAGACTGGTCAGAAATCTAAGTACCTTTTATTATTCGGTAACATTTACTTTTGTCGGTTTATGACTACTGATAAGCTAATTATATCAAACTGTTTGCTGTAATATATTTGAATTATGTAGTTTTGATATCGTCATTTATAGCCATACTACCTTATTTTGCACTGGTTCTCGATTTCATAAACAATATTCCCGCAGCGAGAAGGTAGTGAGTAGGATTTATTGACGGTGGCTCTTTACGCTTCTTACTTTGGGACTTCGGCGACGTAATGTGCAACGCAGAACGTGAACCCACGAAGATTTTTTCAAGTAAACGGGTGCTATTTTCGGCTATCTTTCGTTCTTTTGTATGTTGCCGTGTCATCCATTTACTATCAGTTGTAGCATTTACATTAGTACTACTGGAGATGATAATGGTTTTGTCTAGGTCATTAGTCGCTGCTGTAGCAGTTTCGATTGCATTATCTAATGGCGTATCGCTCATTAGTCATTTCGGGGTGGGAGTGCTTATTGTGTGTTGCACAGTCCGGTGTCTGGCATGTGCCGTAACAGCACTTACGACATTGATGCATTCTTCGCTATCAGTACCCATGTTACCGGTACAGGCCTTATCAACCTTTTTGTCGGCCAACGCCAGAAGGCTGGTTGTTTTTTGGATGAGTAATGTCTCGCCCAAACAACAAAAAACACAAAGCCAATAGGATTTTAGTGGGCACACATCTTATGGAACCACTTCTTAAACTCATCATATTGCATTCCTTCTTCCACAAGGAAGGTTGCCCACATTTGTGGAGAGAGCCAACCATCTGAAAAATTAATTGAAAATCGTAACACAAAAACGGATATGTAAACAAAAAATTCAAACCTTCACCGAACAAATCATGTCAAAGTCGATCAAGTATGTTTTGATGCAGTAAATACACTAAAGCAAAGTCAATGCACACAAGTAAAATCTCACTTTAACCGAAATAAATTCAATTAAAGTGAAAGCATTAATTCACGATCAAAACCGTAAATTTAAGTCAACGAGGAATAACACTGGCTTTTATATAAACTCGCCGAAGATTCAGATTTGTGTAGTGAGAACAAAAGGCTTATGGCCTTTGTTATCCTTTTTCTGGCATGCTTCCGTGAGTGCATAGTCTTCTCTTGAATAAGTCAATTGAAGGCGCAGACACCACTGCTTCGAATAACAGGTTCTAAGAATTGATGACTTGATTTAAAATCCCGTATTCCACGAGTAATTTGTTCCTTCTTGGCTTCTCTACTTGCCTACGATTTCACTTGAGATGTCTTGATCTAGCAGGACGAAAAAGAGAGGATTCACTAGGCTCAAAATCAGTTCCTAGAATTCTATACATCAAAATCAGGCCACCTCCTGATCTGCGTTAGGACAGAGTAAAGAGGTGTAACTTCTCAAGCCGCTCTTTGTATGGTAAACATCGAAGTCCTGGAATTCAATATGTAACTGACCCCTGTACATTTACCAGGATATCTGAGTCGCCTTCTAAACAGGCGATTGCAGCCTGAACTCAGTTTTCAAGCTTAATTCTCACTAAGGTTTTGTATACTGTGGTTAACATAGTAGTATCTAACTTGATGAATGTCCGTCTTAATGCCCTTAGGGTTCTAAACTCGTTAGCTGCAACCTCCCGGCAGTGGGGCATGTTACCAAGATCATGACTCACTGTCACCCTAGGGTGCAGGCATTTCCCTCATGCCGTACATATTTACCTTTGTATGCATGCGTTTCTTCCACTCTAAATGCACGTTATTGCTTCAGGAATGGCCTGCGTCAACACCTGAACTAAGGATAGGGAGTGAAGTAGTCGAACGCGTCGACAACTTCACTTATCTTGGAAGTATGATCAGCCCTAACGGGTTGATGTCTGACGAAATCAGCACGGATTCGAAAAGCTCGTTTGGCTTTTACCAACTTACGTCACCTATGGCGAATGCGAGATATCCGTCTATCATTAAAAGGACGAGTATACTGCGCGGCAGTTCGTTCTGTTTCACTTTATGGGTGCCGAACGCGGTCACTAAGAGTTGAAGATACTCGTAAGCTACTAGTATTTAAGCACAGATGCCTTAGAAATATTGCTCGCATCTGCTGGAATCACCGGGTAGGTAATAGTGAGGTTAGACGCAGGGTATTAGGGAATGATGGTAAATCATTTGATGAGGTTGTAAATCTTCATCGACTGAGATGGTTGGGCCACATGTTACGTATGCCTGAGTACCGATTACCACGACGTGCAATGCTAACCGGTATTGGAGATGGTTGGAAGAAAGTTAGGGGCGGCCAAGCCATCTGTACCTTGTCCTATGTTGTAGCTGACTGACTGACTTTTGTATCTTTAAAGTGCATGTAGACGCACTTTGCTGCATTGATAGGCATCACCCACTTTAAACTAGCTAATCACAATACTTAATTCTACCTGAAGTGCACACGCATCTGAGTCTCCTGTTATTTCTCGCCAGATTTTTACATCATCAACGTATAGTGACATTGAAGGCTCAACTGTACTTGGGAGTTCATTTACATACAGTATAAAAAGTAAAGGACCCAGGACAAATCCTTGCGGTACTTTACGGAGTACTGGTCTCCAGGTAGAACATTCGGAATTTACTCTTAATTTCTGTCTGCGACGTACCAGGAAATTCTTAAGCTATTTTTGAAGAGGTATGTGAATGCCTAGATTTTTCAACTTTAAGGGCGGTATATTTGTTGGCACCTTATCAAGTGCTTTGTTGAAGTCTATATTGACAACACCCTTCCTGATTTTCAATTGTTTGTATCTCCTATCCATCGCTACCTTTCTATAAGGAGGTTTTTTGTGCAAGATAACCCTTTTCGGAAACCATGTTGTTCACCGTTTAACAAGTTGTCGGTTTCTACGAACGTCATTATGGCCTTTTTGACTATTCTCTCCAGTATTTTTGTGGTGTATGCTACTGATGTCAATAGATATAAGTAGTATGTCTCATCAGCCGAAAGTAAAATATCTGGTAGCAGAATGTTAATAGGAGAGGAGAAAACGATAACAAAAAATGATTGCTGCACAAATGAAGGAACATTGAAGTCTGAGACGATTGACATTTTGCAAGTGTTTATTTTATGGTTCTCAGGCTTTACTAAGAAGTTCTGTAAATCAGTGTTCAAGTACATCGATTGTCCTCACCTGTGTTTTTGTTCGCTGCATTTGGTGCGCTGCCGGGATTTGAACCTGGGTTGGTGCGGACAGTGGTGAGGCTAACAGTCTGTAGTTTGTTGGAAGTTGTCTCTGTCCAGGTTTATGTATTAGAGTGATAATTGCATCCTTCCATTTTGTAGGTAACACACCTTGACCAAGTGATACCGAATATTACAGTCAGTGGGGCTGCAATATATTGTGCAATTTGTCTCAGGACCTTGGGGCGTAGTTCATCCGATCCTGTTTACTTTTCCATGTTTAAAGTGCTAAGAGCCTCAAGTGCATCGTCTCTGTCAAAGTCCACGGTGAGCAGAAGCGCTATGACTTAGTCTAGAAGTGGCTCCCTGAAGAAAACTATCCCAAAATAGTTTTCCATAACCTCTACCTTTTTCTGTTTATCCTCTATCATTTCAGATCCACTCCGTTCCGCAATTAGGTTAGGAATCCTGTACTGTGTCCTTGTTCTATAATTTGTGTACGAGAATAGTCTCTTAGGCTGCTTGGTTGCAGATTGTGCCAACTGCCTTTCATATTTTCTATGAGCTTCCCGGATTGCAATTATACACCTGTTTGTTACCGATCTGTAGCGTTCCATTGTGCTTGCTGTGCTAAGGCTGATGACGACCTTGCAACATTTCTTCTTGTCCTGGTAAACGTCGAATATGCCGGCTATCCAGGGATGACCGTGCTCCTTCTTTGGGACTGTCTAGGGTATATATAGTTGAGTTACTTGATTGTATAACTGCCTGAAATGAGTCCATGCCTCTTATGCTTATGCCCCTGGGTCAGTTATCCAGTTTTCAGCCAATGCTCCAGAGTTTATCGCCTTCATGTCTGCCTTTCATATGTTAGGAAGGGCCGGCGCATATGTTTGACAGACCATCTGAGCCATGAACTTGAATAAGATGACTGCATGATCGTCTCTCTCTAGAGGTAGTGTGGAAGTCATTTGACCGACATCATCACCGTGTGTGAAGACAATGTTCAAGAGAAACGAGGAGTTTCGTAATTCATATATGGTTGGGTCTATAATGTGCTGTAATCAAGCTAGTGCAATTGAAGTTTCTAACAGTTTTCAATCAAATGACGTTGTCGATGACCCTACTTTTAAGTTTACCCAGTATATATACGGTGCATTAAAGTCGCCTACTATAAGACCTTTGCCCTTATTACATCAGGACTTAAGTTTACTTAGGAGGAAGTTATTTGGTACACATTCCGAACTGCGGTATACTAAAACCAATTCAACATCTAGTCGTTTACATTCAAGCCTGCACCGCACCAGTTCAGGTGTCCCTGATTCATGTTCCACTGTCTCGACAGCTCGTATGGTTAAGTTACTTTTCGTGTACAGGATGACCCCACCACCCCTATGGTTTAGTCCATCAGCCCTACTGGATAAAAACCAACCAACTGAGTTTCACTATCAAAAACTTATGACATTAACCATGTTTCTGAGACATAAATGATATCCGGGTTTATCTTGAGATTTGTCATTTTATTTTGTAGTTTGCGAGCATTTGTGTAGCACAACTTTAAGTTTGTAGAGAATATTCCCTTACCACTCAGGGTGGTTTGAGGACCGTTTTACTCCGAACGTTTGCAGTTTGAAAACCAGTGTCCAACACCTGCAATTCCTCTTCAGATGACAAAGGGAACTGCTGACTTGATATTCCGCAATCGAATTGATGCGTATGTTCGCGGTCACCGGACTTCGCTAGTAGCAGCTTCACATTTGTACTTAAGTGATTAATAGCTGACGACATGTTCTGCATCATTGTATACAACCTATCAAATCTGAAAAACCACTTGATCTCTGTCAAACAATTGAAATTTTGGGTATTGTGTGTGGCTATTTCCAGCCTGCATCTCGGCCACATCCATGTCTACTGAATTGTAAAGAAGTCCTTCTTTCCGCTTCAATGCACCTCTACGAAATGTTAGTAAGATTATTGTACTGACCTCTTAGTGTTCAGTAGCAAGGTGTTTTCTTCCGTTGAACTGTTTTTACGGTGAAGATCCAGTATTTGGAAGGAAACTAACATGTCCTTTGCAGACTGCAGACCATCTATAGTAAATTATAGTTCCTATGTTTGTCACCGAATTCGTGAATTACTTTACATTTCAGAACTGACCAAATTTCATCTAGTCGTTCACAGTTTTGCGGGTGGATATCGACTAGCTCCGTTGGAAAAAAGGTTAAGTTCTTTGCCAACAATCCACTGCTATCATGAGTTGTTTCTTGCTAGGAACGTCAACAATGACATATTGTTTGTTAGCGGGCTAAACATAACATAAAAGGTAATGAAATGGTTTACATTATGAATTAAGCACAAATGAAACAAAACCCATTCACATAGAAGTATGTAACAATGGAACTCTAACTAAATAACTGATAGAATTAATGGTTACACATTTTCAGATAATGTCCTTAACCGATACCTATTTGTGTTCATGGCTAACTACGGAGCACATAAATATTCCTATATCACTGAATGGGAAAGGATCTTCGAAGTAATTGCGTGGGTCATTGAAAGACCTACATTTTAGTAGTCCATTCTCCCTTATATCAGTGACTAAACCAGGCTTTCCGTTTACTACTACAACATTATCAGGCTTAAATGAAGTTATTTTACTATTCTTAAACATAATTACTTGTTTATTTGAGTCCTCCTTAGAGGCTGTTGAGGTAGTATTAGTTAAACTGCTAACTTTAAGCCTATTGTAGAAGAAAATTTACTCTGCATAACGCCGTGCTGCTTACTTTGCCACATCATACCCGCTATGCACAGATTTTTTTATTTGACGCATATTAGACTCGAACGGAATGGCTTAAAAACTATCTAAAGTTCTATGCACACGAACATCGTCAGGATAGTGCTGTAACAACCAAAGTTCAGCATAATTTAGCAGATTGATTTTCAATCCAAAATGGCAGTAAACTCCACTGCTGATGAACTTTGGTTGGACACTTGTGCATGTCCTCAGGACACTTCTGATGCTCCCTGGTAAGTCCAGAAGCAGATCTCGGAAATCATTCAGAATTCGATCAGCATCACTGATGCTCAGGAAGGTTGTTTTGAATAATGTCATCAATACACTGTTGATCTGCTCTGTACGATTTACGGACTTTTAAGAGCATAAAGTAACGTCATTACATCCTATAAGAAATGTATTAATGTATTCACTTCATGTACATACCATAATTATCTAGAATCCATTTATCGCTGTAGCTAGTGGATGGTGTAACAGTTGAAGGATTCGGCTGCAATTAAACGCAACTCAATTTCGTAAATGTGCTTTTCAGCTTAGCAACCAATCAGAATGTGGCGGGAATTATTATATCCGCCATCTTTGTACGTAATGGCGGCCGGCTTTCTTCGTTCTGTGCTTCTTTTAGCTATTTCTTTTGTGTAGCTGTGTAATTAATGTTTCAATGTGCTAAGATGCCGCAGTTAGTGTAGGGTTCTACATGTTGGTGTGAAATTTACTTCGAATCAGCATTGTTTTTTGGGTTTTTGCTGCTTCTACTCAAGTCAATGTATTTCTTCAGTCAAGCTGGTTAGTCTTATGTTTTAAAATGGAAATCGGTTTAGTTTTGACTTGTTTTCAAGATATCAAAAGCCGAAGTTCGTTTTTCCTGAGCTGAAATAACTGTTGCTGCTTCTTGTGACTAACTGTCCGCATGTTCATTCCTAACTGTCCTCTATGATGTTATCGGCAAAATGAAAGGAAACAATTTCCGGTTTTTAATTTTCTTCAGTATTGCGGACAACAATATCCCACCAATGAGTCAAACTAATACTTAGTGCCTAGCAGTAGGGGATGTCAGTATTGTTTTCGAAAGTACTCAGGCTTCCGACAACCATAGACAAATTCACAGATGCTACCAATCTATTGCAGAGGGTTTGTTATGAAAAAATATGCCACATAGCAGTAATGGAGGAGTTGTACGCATTACGTAGTGCGTTAAAGCAAGCTTAACATTGAAAAGCCGGAAATCTGCTATCAGTGTGTAGTGTATGTTTGCTGTTTTGGCCACAAAAGGAAGCCGAAGGGTCATGATCAGGGAGTAAAAAGGTAACTAACTGTTATTAAGCTCAGCTTTTTATAGACCATAATTCACCACTCGCAAATTTGTTATTTTTACGGTATGATGTCAACCGTTATCTAATATGTTCACCTTTACGATGAAAAGTACTTGCAAATTCTCAACTTCATATTCGAATTAATTTGTGACAACTGTCTTCCAGTTTGAGTGCTTCTTACGCCCTGGGAGACTAGATTCCTACATTATTCACAGTCCCAGTATAACTTTCTCACACAGTAAGTTCAAAGTAAACACTAGTCTTTCTAAATAAGCATGTTAAGCTAATATCCGTATTCTCTATTTCAGATGATCGATGAAGACATGTACCACGTGCATCTGTTGTATATTGTTATTCTACTCCAATTCTTACTGTTATATCTTCTAAAAAATAAAATTGCTATATGCAGCAAATACAGACTTATTGTTTTGATGGTGGTAGGGGGGTTCATGGGTTTCTTAGCAGGACTGTAGTAATATTCCCACTAAAGAGCTAAGTGAGTGCGTAGACCAATCTAAAGTACCATACAGGGTGCCTTTGAATTACTCGTGTTCCATTAGTGTCGGTAGAAGCATTACTTGCTTATCATATGACATTTGAATAAGAAGCTATGAGATTAGACGCAGGGACGGTTAGGATGTGTAACGCGTGTCCATCCACCAGTTTTCGTGGCAACTCATGGTGGCTAGAATAAGTTGTGAGAGGACCCGAGCCTGTAGGTTTCTCAAGAAAATGACGGATATATGCACCAAATCACCTTATAAAGAGCGCCTCCAATCACTTAACCTCTACTCATTAAAGTATAGACGTCTTAGAGGTGACCTATTTACTTACAGGATCCTTAACACTTCTGGACATTTTCTTAAACACCTACTTGAGCTTAGTCCCAGAAACTAGAGACACGACATAGCAGAATGGACTGTAGACGCAACTTCTACTCCTTAAGAGTTGTCGAATGCTGGAATTCGCTGCCCGCCGAACTAGTCCAAGCGACTTCCCAGGAGTCATTTGGGAGGCGACTGGATCTTTTATTGTTAACATACCTAGGTTCCTGCTTGGAGGTTTTGGTGATCCCCTGCCACTAGACACGGAAGCCTGAACACATGAATTAGGTGATGAGAGGCTCGATTATCACAAGTTTCTTGCAACGATTAAGTAGATAAAACAAAGTAGCATTAGGTTCGAAAATTTATTCGAGAACTTTCATTAAGAATCGAATATGAAACAAAGGTTTAAACCAAGTTCCAGTCTAAAAGTTGCATTTGTAATGTTAAGCTGCAGTTTTTGTTGTTTTTTCCAAACGAAAGGGTAAAGGAAGTAACTCGAAAAGTACTGGAAGTGGTTGTGAGATTAAAATGGACATCCAGCATCCTTTTTATAATCTGATGTTAGTTGGGTCTCCCGTAAACAGATCCATAGGGCCATAGTTCTAAGGGCGAAACAGTTCTTAACATCTGTGAAGACTCAGTCCTGTTGCATTCTAAATGAGAAAACAGTAATGAATTTAGTCAGAAATGTGGAATAGATAAATAACCAAATTACATGTATTTTAGCAAAGAATTTATGCAGTTGTGATTTACCTTTAGTTCATGAATATTAGGTCAGGTCAGCTATTTATTGTGCAAAGCATAACATGGACTTAATACCGTATCTCAATGCGTTTATTATTTTGCTCTCATTTAAGTATTACCATGTATCTGCATCTAGTTTAACAGGGAGACATACAAGCAGAGTTATTGTTTGATGAACTAAAAGTCCTAGTTGTCAAAAAGATTCTTAACATTTGGCCACAGCCAACTGCATTTAATTGAGATACAGAAGACACATCTTCTAAGACTGTATACTGCTCTTCTGCGGGCAAATAAAAGCTCAGACACTTAGCTATCCTGCTACCGATGTTATTGCTGGGGAAATTGTTTAATGACAGTGATCATGAAATATGGTCAGTGATAGATGTACAATCTAGAAATAAACACCAAACATACTTATCGCTATCTTATAATGTATGACAGCAACAGTACCAAAAGCACTTTTTTCCTATTTTTAGTCAGACTGATTTGAATCAGTATACTCATCAGAAACAGGCAACTCTACTTACTAGGCTGATCTGTTTCGTTACAGACTTCAAGCACTATACCATAATTCTTTCAACTAAACTGAATTATACGACAACCAAGAATACTAAACTAAGCAAGTGTCATAGTTATTGTTTCATTTGCACAGGCATATTGCTTAAAGTAGTTAAATGGACATAATTAAGACGATAAAACAAAAACACGAAATATAGGCCAATTGAACTTACCGAACAGAAGACAAAGAATATATATATATATACTGAAAACAACAGGTAGTTGTTCATAAAAACATAGTTTATAGTACAATAAACCTTTCTACAGTAAAATCATGCACTGACAGTCTATCTGGAAACAATCAACTATGTGAATAAACTCACTATGACTTTAGATATCATACCAGCATGCAATGGACGTGCAGTGTAACGCAGTCGAACGTGGCGAATAAAAATATAAAAAAGATCAAAATTAGCTATATAATCTAGTTATTTAATTAAAAATACATTATGAAATGTCAAAATCTGTGGTTACTTGAACGCACAGATGACCGGTACATTAAGTTTACATGGTTGCGTTGCGGATAAGATCACCCAAGGATTCTCATTACAATTAATTTCCATCTCGACTGCTATCAAATAAAAATACACCACTGTTAAAGTCAGTTACCTTTGACCGTGCTTTTATTAGCGAACTGACTAAACAAAAGTAAGTTATGTTTTTTTCATGAAAGCTGTCCTTATTATATTCCACCGTCTGTCATAGGTCCATCTATGACAGCCAAGGACGCTTGACAAGTTTATAGTTGCCTTACGTCTAAGAGTTCTTTCAGTGACTTTAATTGAACTCATCATATTGGACTAATAAAGTAACTAGTTACAATGAACATGAAAAACGGAGAGCACGTCACTCACTTGCATCACGTTAGTTATTTGTGATTGCTACCAGGCACGTCGGAACACTTTAGCTAAAGAAAAAACAAAGTCATTGTATGTGTCTCAGCCAAATACTTGTGTCCGTATTTTGTTACTTGTGTTTATGACGATAGTTATTTTTACTAAACGATGCGTTATTTTGTCGACGTGATTGAAAACATTAGTACGGGATGCGGCACATTCTAACACGTACGTTACGTATGTGTGTCGACGAATACAGCCCAAACACACGACGTAAGGTGGGAAAATCAACATTCCTAATAATTAACCGACATGAAGGCGAAAAAGCGACATTTCATCTTTATTTACGCTTTAGTCCTTTTTGTTGGTTGATTGTACGCTTAGGCTTTGCTCCCACATAGTCTGTTTTAGGTTGTTATGTTAATCCGGAATAAAAGCCGTAGATTCATATACCTTTATGCTGCATATATTAGTTTCTTTTGAGCGTGCTCCTTTTTTTGCAACAATGCCTACATCCGTGTGTTTGTTATCCGCTTCGTCAATGGGGTCCGTCTTTATGGTCTCATTCATATCCAGAGCTGGGCTCATGATAATGCTCATTGTCAATATACTATATTCTTGCCGAGATTTATCTGTTGTAAACTAATGTCTTGTGGAGAATTCCCAATCTATTATAATATTAGAACGCCTTACCCAAACAAGTGGTATTAGCCCCATCTGTGAATATTTTCAAGAAGCAGAACATTCACTGGAAGGCAATCTGTCAAGATTAACACAGATTCACCAACCTACTATCCTTATTACTTAAGACTGAATTTAGTTTACATAGGGTAACATGTGAGTACTTTATATAAATATTTTTATTAGCATTGACGTATAGATAGTTTGAGGTAGAAAACGTATAGGTTTTTTTCACTATAGTGACTACTAACACATAGCATTTTTCATATAGACGAAGAGTACGTGTAAATAAAGTGCTCTCAGTACTCTTGACCCTGTACATCCTTAAATCTCAATGAGTACGATCAGGGTTGTGGCAAACACTTATGAACACAACGAACATACGTTAGTGGAAACTTTACTTAGTTTGCTAAATCCGTACTACTTTAAGGCGATACTGAGATTTGTTTTTACTAAACAAGATGATAATGGACTTCCCGTGAATACCACGCGTGTCTGCAACCAAATACTGGCTCACAATTCATCGTACGAAGTGTATAACAGGGCGCTTGTTACATTGTCAGACATGTGTAAAATAATGACTACGAAAAACTAAGAGTGGGGTTCTCTTAATACACATAATTGTATCGAAATCTGAGAGCGCACCAGTGTCTCGGTTTTTCTTTGCTTAATCACTTAATAATATATACATACAGATAGGAAACTGATCTTTATCATTTACTGTCACTGAAACCACTATTAAGATCTCAAATTCATTCGCCTTAGTCGAATTCGTATTTATTATGAAAGTACACAATGGTGCTACTTTAATCAGCTTATCTTTTAGTGACAAAATCAGCATCCTCGAGGTGTGTTCAGTGAATAATAAATACTATCAACACAGTAGAATTATAATTGTGTATTAAATTTTCAGCTAAGTCATGTTCGAGGTACTACTGCCGTTGATAGTTGGATTGATATGGGGAAGTACTAATATCTGTATGAAATATAACTCTAACAAAATGCTCAAAGTAAGAATTCTTGTTTCATGAACTATCTCGCAGCTTTTGGCGTTTTTTTTCTTGAATCAATCCGCCTCTATCTTGTTGATGTTTGGATTCAGATATACACGTAAGTAACCATAAACAAAAATCTGACTTTTAGGATTGTCAAGAGGTGTAGCGATAGCAAACTCAACAGCTTTACTAGCGTCAGCACTTACAAGCTCATGTGTTTACCATGAAAAAATGGAATTTAGCGGTACGTTGTTGCCAACTAAAGTTATCTGTATATAAACTTCTAGGGTCTGTTGGAGTTTTGCTCATATGTGTTGGAACTGGTCTACTCAACAGCTGATGAGTATGATAAAATAAATTTTGTGACACATTTTCGAAAAAAAAGTGAAAAATTACCTATACACATTTTCAAGCTAATAATGACAGTCGAAATATACAGTTTGAAAATAAGTGTAAGTCGTCAAATTAACCACTGTAGTGTTGCCGTCCATTAAAGTTACCAAGAAAGAAATTCAGAGTAGATATGTGGTTAAGAAAAAAAGTAAACCATTGTAATCGCACGACTGCTGTCGCACAAATGAATCCGAGTCCCATTATTGTAACCAGCCACGATAGGAGTAGGCAAACAGCATTTGATTCAAATGAAAATTGAGGTGCATTCTCATAGTCCGAAGGAAGAACGCGTAGTGGCACACGAGGTAAGAGACCTGTAAAACAACACATTGAAAATAATGCCGAGAACCAGTGTATACAAATAGATATTTGCTGAAAACCTTGTACTCCAAATACAAATTGTGTTGTGTTTCTTGTAGCTTCACATTCGTATCAAGTTAATGAGAAACACGAGGTTTCAGTCTTGTTTTCCCCCCTAATGTTATTGTGCGTATGAGTGTGGGGGAAGTCTGTCTCTTCTATCGGAATGCTGTCATATGACCACGGGTTTATAGTCATTGCAGAAGCCCAACTTACTGCTTTCTTGTTTACGAAAGTGAGAGAGCCAGTAGTGAATGTCGGACGCCTAGACTACGTAGGTGGCTCCGGAGGATTCACACAGGGGGAGTCGGAAGACCCTAGTTGCAAACGAATGGTACGTATAGGTTCCACGGTCCTAGAAGATCGAACGTTGTATCAATCCACTTCTGTCACTGGTTATCACAGGACTGTATTTCTGGACGTCCATCGACTACCTTGTGGACTTGACGCTCTAGTCAACAGCTCAATGAATGGCTACTAAGAACACGACTGTTATAATTTCTCCTAATGCTTAGTATTCGTGGACACTTCTTTACTCGAAAAGTCTCAAGTCAGAACACGATTGAACAGGAACGTGATTATATTCCAATTGAAAGGGTTGAATGGAGGTAGGAATCACAATAAGAAAAACGTTAGTAATTTATAATTTTTACATAAGAAAATTTTAGAGTCTTCTTCAGGACTCTGCTAGCGCTGATTGGTTAAAAAATAACCAATGAGCGTGCCCTGACACAATCTTGCACGGGGCATGCCCAACGCGTATGCTTGGAAAGTCTTGAAATCAATTACTGCTCTATATATGACACATTTTTCAGACTAGTGTGGTACTACATAATTGCTTGGTCTTTCAATTCGTAAAAGTTGTTTTGTGTGCATTTCCTCGGGCATCATATGGCATCTTGTTCCAGTTCTGTTAGTGGCGTACTAGACACCAGCGCTGACCGATAGCCAGTTATTTGCCGTTAGGTTAGAAAGGTTCAAGAAACTTCGGGGGAGTCGGTGTAAGACAAGGTATCTTTGTGTTGTTTCGGTCCAAACCCCGACAGATTACAACCCAGACTCAATTAGAAATAGGTCCTACCATCGGCTAAATAGTCTCTAGAAAACACGTTCGACAGACATGGCAGTGCTTGCCGGTTTGAATGCGCAGACTGGGTGTCTGTATTAGTTAGTGAGGATTTTTTTAGTAGCAGATCGGAAAACACTAGCTGTCACCTGAGGCTTTGCGTAGTCAGCACTATATTTCTAGCCACCGACAAATTCCAGCATCCGATGCCTTCATGGTGTGAGTATGGAGTGCCACATTTCTCGCTTTTAGGTACTGAATTTATACATATTGCCTAGAACTCCTTAAGAAATGTTAAACTGCATTGGCTAAGCGCTAGTTTGACAAGAAACACAAATACTAAACAAAGGAAAGTGTACAAAGTTTTGGGTAAAAACAAACAAGGCAATTCAATTTAAAAAAGTATGGCCAGGAAGAATTTTTCAGTCCTAGATGTGCCGCACAAATTTATGAAGAATATAGAAGCAAACTACAGCAGGGTTACCACTGGCTTGTGTTTTAAGCTATGCCTGGTAGTCTTGAGTCACTGAATAGCATCACGTCCAAGACCATAGCCAGGATGTTTTGATGGACCGACAGATGTCATTCCCATACAACTTCATGCATAGCATGGCACCACATCGTAAAATGACTAGGTATGACCTCCTAATCAGTCCAAGCGTCAGTAATTAACGCATAATTTGAAAGCTGTTGAAGCGGCGTCCGTTTCACAAGTCCAAGCCACAGAATGGTGTTTCAGGATGGTGGCATTAATCAGGTCATCTTAACTGACTCCCTAGCACGCATTACTGAACCTGGTGTTGCCATTGGATATTAGTAGTCTTTCGGAGATAACGGTATTTGAAAACAAATATACTTGGCCCAGAGTACTGAGGAATTAAACAGAACTCTCCTCAAAAGCACATAAACTCAGACTTTGACAGTCAGACAAACATCACGGCGGTGAAAAGAATGGACCAGCTTGGCATAAACTCCTCTAGCACTCACTATAAGTTAAATAATGTCATAACGCACACCAACACTGAGACAGCGACTCAAACACACAAAATTCCTACCTTCATGTAATGGGTCACTCCAAAGTGTAAGCGCAGCACAGATTCCTACCAATACTACAGTAGTGTTTACGATTTGTGTAATGCTTGTCATGCCTACAAGCACCTATTGAGAACTGATGATTTGCGTAGCTTGCGTGTCATCCCGCAGTAGGACAATATTGCCCAAGATCGAAGTCTTTCTCTAGATGACAGATCCATACCACCATGTGCTTCGGAGCCATCAACAAAAAAGTTAAAGAGGAACGATGAGTTTTAGTAACCGTATATAACTTTACTGCTAAACTGGAGTGGTGGTGCAAAGCAGTATTCCCTTACTCTGCTCGATGTGTTTGTGAACAAACCTTCAAGATCTTGCTAAGGTTCTTAAACACTTCTGAAGTTCCAGGGCACAGTCCTGTCCGAATAGTCAGAGACGGTCCTAATATCATGAAAAAATGATTTGGCTTGAGGTAAACATGGCGCTGCTCTAACATTTGGCGGAGGGTATATATGATCAATCCCCTATACTGGTTAGAAGCCTCCCTGCTCCCCGCGAGATTTGGGTAGTTCAGACAGTGTGACAGAATAGTAATCTGGACGCAGTTAAAAAAAGACGTGTCCCTTGATATTTGTTGTCGCTGTTTCTAACCCGAAATTACGTCCCGACCATTAGGTTTCATTAAATGTCATTTTAATATTTCTGTGATTGGACTATGTGTGTTCGGGCACAGTGATGAAAATGCAGTCAGTGTCACTATCTTGGCACAATGGTTTTAGTAGCATGAAAACAGTTTACCGATACAATCGTAGCAACCTACATGTAGTGCAGTAATCGCGGACTCTAGGTGAGAAAAGTGGTTTGAAAGAAAACTGTATGGGACTGATGTCTGTCGGTCTGTTACAATTTTCTAACTGTGGTCCTAGAAAGGGTGCGACTAACTGGCGTTGGACTCTATCAGATACGGCTCAGAACACAAACCAGTGGCGACTCTGATGTAGTATGCTTCCAAATTCTCCACAAAAGGTAAGAAGTTCAAATGCCCGGCGCTCTAACCGGGTTGGTGGACACGGAGAGCCCACCTAGGGGAATTGGAAAACCCTGATTCCAAACCAATGGTGCACATGGGCTCCGGTACCCAGAGGGAACAGATGGCGTATGAACCAGTCGTTGGTCACCGGCTACCATGGGACTGTATCTCCTTACGATGCTTCACTGCCTTGTGGACCAGACCTTCAGGTCGAAGGCTCGGGGTTTGGCCCCCTAAGAAAACCACCTGTTTCGGTTTGTGCACCCGGGCAGTATCACAGCCCTCACACATATCGAATGAGATTTGTGTGGGGCATATGTATTTGGTGCCTCTTTGTACCAATATCTATGTGTTGAAATAAATAAATAAAAACTCATCATATCACCGTTTATTTTTACACCTCTATGACTTTCAATGACCTTTAATTATTGTAACAAAAACATTTTAATCATCTTATTATATTCACTAAATCTATTGTTATTATTCGTATTACGTAATCTAGTATTATAACCTTTTTATTACGTCATCTTGTTTATTCGTGTTCACATTTCCTCACGGAATTAGTACTTTAACAAAAAAATCTCGTATGTATATGATTGTACAGCTTGATAATAAATTCGTTGGGAAGAGACCCATTCGCTGAACTTCGTGTTTTTAACTTAACTATTTTGGTTTATTTGTTTTTGTTCATCTAGCTGTTTTTGATTTTAATCTTTCTTTAATTTATTGACAATTTTACTTTCGAGTTTGTATGACGCCTATCTACTTTCGAGCTCATTTGTGTTAGTAAGTGTATCAAGTACATAAATTCTTAATTGTTTACTGTAATAAATTTACTAAACTGTCTTACAAAATTACTGTTCCACTTTCTCACTTGGGTTGCATTCTATGCTTTTAAATAAGGGTTTGAATAGATATGAGCCAACGGTTTTACAGAGAACAAAACTGTGGTGTAAATCCAGGTCTTAGATTATTTGTCGAATACGAACGGATTCTGACGGGTGGATACTCATAATAAACAAATATTTATTGCAATTTTATTGATGGATATGATGAACAAGGAAACGTATCTGTCTATTCTTCATACCATAGCACAACACTTTAGATTCGGTTGCTGTCAGTATTTGTAAAGCTCAACTTTCCGTTAGTAAATTACGAGTTTGAAGCCTGTTACACATAATTCGGTTTACTTGGCCGGTTAGCTTTACTAGCTTACATGAAAGATGTAGACGAAAGCGAACTACATGAAGCTGCAATTGGTTAGTGAGTTGCATTGACTTTAATCATAATCTAGTACAAACAAATGGACTGTCTGATCTGTTTATGTATTCATGTTCCTATGTAGTTCTTAATGAAATTATCTTACTTTTACTCAATAAACCGAAAGTACTTTGCATATAAACAGTTCGAGAGTGGAATCATTCAAAAGAGGGCAGTGAGATACTGATCGATTCATAGTAGATCCAGGTTATCTATTCTAGCAGACGATAACCAACAAATATTGCCCATACAAGTTTATACCTATTCTCTCTAGTCTTCATAGGAGCACAGTAATTTCTTCAGAAATATGCACGTCGATAGACAAATAGCTACTCGTTAAGTAGAAGGTTTTCAGTTTACAGCAAGTGAACTAACACCATAAAAACCTATTACTGAGTTAACAAAAACTGGATGGAAGTCACTGGGGCAGATAGCACACAACTTTCAGTCTGTAATTAGAAGTATGGACTTACGCATGTTTGACCAAATGAAGTCAGCCATCCCATCCAAATCGACATCTGAACCGGAATACTCATTGAAGATTTTCCCGTTAACGATAATCTTGAGTTTTGGGACAAACAACATACGCAGACTCCATTTGTGAATTAGATAATCATCCACCTGTATGCCGTAGACTGGAAGTTGGGGATATGCTCGAGCTAAGGCATTTATATAAGGTAATGAAGCTTCAGAAAATCGACAAGTAGTAGAGAAAATGAACAGTATGTAGCATTCATGTAACCTCAGTTGGTCAGGATGTTTAGCATGGTTTCCAGGATCCCATGTGAATTGTGAGATGGGCCAAGGGGAGTTGAATAAATCTGATAGTTGTGCTTTATGCAGAAATTTAACGTTGCTATAACTACCATTTATCCAGTTAAATTTCAGGAGTTTGCATTGTGGAATAATATGGGATTGTTCCGTCGTAGACCATACAGATTGGAGGAAACTAATTTCTGTCATGAAAAAGAAAGAAAAGAATAGGTTAACTATTTCTTGTATTTTACAACCACAGCGTAATACAAATCTGATTTGTGGGCACTATGTCGCCAACTAATCCATCATAGCTAATGGCGGCAGAAGGTTAAGAAGATCGAAAACAGAGAATGCTTCTTGTGGAAGTGAAGGAACACTGAAGTCTGAGACGATTGATCGACATCTTGCAAATGAGATATTCACTGTATGGTTCTCAGATTTCACTAGGAGATTCTGTAATTTTGTGTTGAAATATATTCGGTTGTCCCTGCTAGTGTTTTTGTTCACTGCGCTATGACCAATCGGCGCGTTAACCTAGACCATTTTGCATTTATCAGAAAGAGGTTTTGTGAAGATTGTAGTAGTTTAATAGTTGAGTTCATGAGTTAATTACAGCTAGATCACCATGAAAAACCGGAAAGCACTGGACGGCCAACTTATTCTAGTATGAGACTCCTCAGCAGTGCGCATCCACGATCTCCCCGCGGGATTCGAACCTTTGGTCTCGTGCTTAACCCCTAGACCATTGGGCCGGCATCCAACAGTGTTAATGTCTAACTTGAACCAACCCACGAACTTACGCCACCGTCTATAGTTATCTCACAACAGACTTGGTTGAATTCCACTGGTTACTGCTTCTTAGTAGAACTCTGGGAAATACCTTTTGAAACCAATCACTAATGATTATGATCAGAAAGAGGTTTTGTGATTCCAGCGGAAAAAGAAGCGCTGAAAGTGGATAGGACACATAATGAGGAAAGCACCAAACCTCATCACAAGGCAAGCCCTCACTTGGAATCCTTAAGGCCAAAAGAGAAAAGGAATACGAAAGAACACATTACACCGAAAAATGCAGACAGACATGAGAAGAATGAACAATTGGATTGAACTAGGAAGGAAAACCCAGGACAGAGTGGATTGGTAAATGCTCGTCGGCGGCCTAGGCTCCACTGACGGTAACAGGCCTAAGTAACTCACTGATGATAACGACCGTCCAGTGCTTCCAGGTTTTTCATGGTGTTCTAGCTTAAATTAACTCATGAACTCAACCATTAAATTTCGCATTGAGATGAAAGAAACGCATCTCAATCATGCCCGTATTGCCACACAAAGGATTCAGGAAACTACAATATCCCTGGGTCCCTACTAAATAGGATTATGTCAACTGTGTATTAGATATGGATAAGCGAGTTTCCGAAAAGAAGATCAATCCACGAAAACAGGTCATGAAAGTGTGATTTCTAGAACAGCCATAGCGAAACTAAGTAGCAGACACTACTTAAGGTTGACAAGTGCCGTGATTTTTCCACCAATGTTAAACTGACCATTGACGTTCAAATAAAGAACCTTTAGAAGAATCAGAAACTTTTATGGTGTAATTTTCAGCGACAAACTGTTACAAAACCTGTCGGCTAACTAAATCAGACAGAACATTCAAGTCAAAAGAATAATCACACTTGGCTGTCACCGTGTTTGTTTCTATTAAGAGGTTACAAAACATCCTCTTATGGCATTAAGTTTTCTGAGTTAGACTTCGGAATGTTCAATGTCCTTTTCGACTTCATGAAACGAGAGCTGATCCTGTACAGAACAATGAAAGTTCCGCAATTAAACCATAGACATCAGAGAACCTAAAAACACTAAAACCACTCATCGCAGTTATCAACATGTATGTTGGCATAAATCTGCCCCTGTCCAATCATTTAACTAACAGCCATAACGTGACAAATTTTTTAAACATAACGCCACAGAAATATGATATTAATTTACTAATAGCTGTGTATACCTAACAAACTACTTTTAAGTAATTGTATGGTTTTTTACTAAATGGAGTTCTAGAAACCTACAAATAACTTCAAAATAGTGGATCCAGGATCATCAAAGTATCCTTCAACTGCGAAGGAATAAAAAAATCACTAACTTCAACGCCTCGGGAGGTTCTGAGCCACAAGAGGCATCATCATAAAGAATGGGTTCCCATCGAAGCCTTGGACAAGATGTATGAAAGAAAAGATATGACAGCAACTAACTGATAAGTCTTGCGGATTGAACGCTATATTCGTCTCCTAAGCTATTCTGTAACCCCCAAGCTAGAACTATAAAGCGATCCAAACACGAGAGAGAAGACTCAAAGTATGCGAGAAGTAGTTTACTCCAAGGTTCGTTTTAATACAGAAAATACAGGGTTTTTATGTTTTAAATGTCCTTGGGTTGCTAGAAGATTCTGGAATGTTACTGAACATAGTAGCAGATTAGCAACCAACCAATCAGAGCCTCTGCATGTGACGTTTCGCTTCCTTGAGAATTTTGGCCAAGACTCCAAGTGAACGCTGATTGGATGAAACGCATCTTAGTGATTCCTGATGTTTGCTTGTCTTTTGCGAACAACTTTTTGGATCACCTTAACACTAACAACAGTTAAACGAGAACAGAGAAAGTCAAGACACAAGCTGAATACACAGAAGCAAACAAGCATGTGAAGAAGGGCGTCAGAATTGACAAGTAAAAATACGTGAAAGAGCTAGAAATTACGGCAGAAAAAGCTGCAAGAGAAGGGAATATGAAACAATGAAGAAACAGACAAAGAAGTGTAGTAAACCAGAGAGGCCGGTCAAGGACAAGCAACGCAAGTCAGTCACTAAAATTCAAGGACAGAGGAACAGATGGGTAGAATACTTTGAGGAACTCTCGAATAAACCAGTTTCATTGAACCCACCGGATATCGAAGAAGTGCCTACAGACCCTCCTATAGATAACACTTCAGGAACGGTCGGACAAGTCAGGTGTGAAAAAGCAGCAAGACCTGACAAAATACCAGCCGAAACACTAAAGCTAGACATATGAGGAACTGCGAAGATACTCCGCGTTCTTTTCAGGAAGATTTGGGATGAAAAACAAGTACTAACAGACTGGAAAGAAGGATACCTCATCAAGATACCAAAGAGAAGAGACCTGAGCACATGTGAGAACTACAGAGGAATCACACTATAATCACTACCAGGAAAGGTTTTCAACAGTATTGCAGAACCGAATGAAACTCAGTAGACTCCCAACGTCGAGATCAACAAGCTGGATTCCGTAAGGATCGGTCGTACACAAACCAAATCGTCACACTACGGATCACCGTTGAACAATCAATTGAATGAAACTCGCCATTATACATCAACTTCCTTGATTATGAGGCATTTGACAGTGTGGATAGGAGAACATTATGAACACTTCTACGACAATATGGAGTACTTAAGAAAATCGTCAACATGATGCGGAATCCATACGACGGACTACAGTGCAAAGACGTTCATGGAGGACAGTCGACAGACGCATTCCAAGTGAGGACCGGATTCAGACAAGGTTTCTTACTCCCCCACTTTCTCTTTCTTCTGGTGGTTGACTGGATTATGAAAACCACATCTGAAAGGAAGCATGTAATAAGATGGACAAGCTGGATGCAAGTCGACGATCTGGAATTTTCAGATGACCTAGCTCTTCTATCCCATACATTAACAATGTAGCAACAAACTCTGTATCACTAGGCCTCAAAATACAAGAGGGAAAAAGCAAGATCCTCAAATACAACGCAGTGTGCATTAACGGAATCACACTTAATGGAGAAGCTCTGGGAGATGTGGAAAGTTCTGCGTATCTGGGTAGCATTATCGATGAACGTGGAGGATCCAATGCAGATCTAAAGGCGAGGATTGAGAAAGCAAGGATAGTATTCTTACAGTTGAAGAATATCAGTCAGTAACAACGTAGAACTTAGTACGTACGTACATCAGTTCGAGTTGCCATACCACATTAGCACAGAGATGCAGTGGTCGATTCAAATCGCGTAGTGGTAGAGGTAGCAAGAGTATAAGCAGTAATCGGGAAGATTAGGGTTTGGAGATGTTATTTAAGGAGTATAATCCAGTGAAATAAATTTGGAAAGAGGAAAAAAAGGGGGCATGAAGAATTCAGATAATTAGAATTTGGGAGAACACAAAGAGTGGATGCACCTGCGCCATTGCAATCGATTTTGAGCCATGTCATTCAGGGTCTCTAACCATCGGATGCTATCATCTCGCGGTCCCCAACCAGGTAGTCTACACCTACCAACATGACTCAGTCCACTTGTCAGTGACTTCATGGATTTGTGCCATGTTTTGGTCTGGCCGCCCCTAGCTTTCTTCCAACATACTCCCATACCACTGAATATAGCACGTCGAGGTAGTCGGTGGTTGGGCATACGTAACACGTGTCCCAGCCATCTCAACTGATGAAGTTTCACTACTTCATCAATTGATTTGCCATCCTTACCTAGTACCTGTTTCCTAACAGCTGCGTTACTTACTCGGTGGTCCCATGATATACGAGCAATACTTCGAAGACACCTATGATCAAATACTAGTAACCTACGAATATCCTCTACTCTTACCGGCCATATTTCACAGCCATAAAGTAGGACGGAACGAACTGCTGTGCAGTAAACACGTCCTTTGGTTGGTAGACGGATATCTCGCCTACGCCATAAATGACGCAAGTTGGCAAGTTGGACATATTATTCATTCTCAATCCAGGAGATTGGATCGATGGGCAGAACAGTTTAGGGATCAGTTCAACTGGCCTTCAGCCACACTTCGGTTTCCCACGATCTCCAGTCAACCTGAATGGCAAGTTAATGTAGGTCCTCCGTCTCTTTATGAAGTTGAAAAAGCCATAGGAAATCTGAAACGAGGGAGAGCAGCAGGCCCTGATAGGTTTACTCCTGAGATTTTTAAGGATGGTGGTCCAGTGTTAGCAATGAGATTAACCGAGGTCTTAGGTAGACGGATATCTCGCCTACGCCATAAATGACGCAAGTTGGCAAAAGCTAGTCGAGCCTTCTGTATCCGTGCTGAGATTTCGTCACACACCAGACTACAAGGGCTGATGAGACTTCCAAGATAAGTGAAGCGGTCGACACACTCAACTACTTCACTCCCTATCACTAGTTCGGGTGTCGATGGAACCCAATCCTGAAGCAACATTTTGCATTTCGAGGGAGAGAATCGCATCCCGAACATGCTTGCATTGTTGCTTAGAGTGGTCAGAAGACTCTGTATGTTGTCAGCGTCTTCACCAAATAAAACTATGTCATCTGCATATTCTAAGTCAACAAGTGAACCTCCTGGTAGAAGTTCAACCCCTGGAAATTTAGATGAGGAGAGTGTTATCTCTAAAAGTACGTCGACCACAAAGTTGAACAAGAATGGGGAGAGTGGACAGCACTGACGAACACCACTTGAGGTAATCAATTCTGATGACAGTTCGCCATAAGCTCTCACTCTACCAGTTGTGTTCGAGTAGAGAGCCTGAATAAGGTTAATGTACTTCTTTGGTACTCCTTTCAGTGAAAAACACTGCCATTGAACCTCACGGTCAACAGAGTCGAATGCCGCCTTAAGATCGAGAAATACTACCATTGTGGGGCGTCTGAATGTGTGTCTGTGTTCTAGAACCTGACGTAGTGTGAATATCTGATCTATACAACCACGTCCAGGTCGAAAACCGGCCTGGTTTTCTCTAGTTTGCTCTTCACGAGCTTTGATTAGGCGTCGAAGTATTATTGAAGCGAATATTTTAGACACTATATTAGTCAAACTGATTCCTCTGTGATTGTCACAAGAGGACTTTTGTCCTTTCTTATAAACTGGCACAATCAGTGATTGAGACCAGTCAGATGGGATTACGTCCAGTTCCCAAATTCTACCTAAGACCTCAGTTAATCTCATTGCTAATACTAGACCACCATCCTTAAAAATCTCAGGAGTGAATCTGTCAGGGCCTGCTGCTCTCCTTCGCTTTAGATTTCCTATGGCTTTTTCAATTTCGTAAAGAGACGGAGGACCTACATTAACTTGCCATTCAGGTTGACTAGAGATCGTGGGAATTCGAAGTGTGGCTGAAGGCCAGTCGAACTGATCCCTAAAGTGTTCTGCCCATCGATCCAATCTCCTGGATTGAGAATGAATAATATGTCCATCTTTCTCTGAGATTGTTTCGCTAACAGTCGGGTTCCTAATTCCGGTTTCCTTAACGAGTCTAAACAATTGTCTGCTATTACCTATTGCCGTTGCCTTTTCCATCTCTCTTGCTCTCGCTACCCACCACTGTTCGCGATCATTGCGTAGACTTCTTGTCAGTTTGCGCTTAAGCTGACTCCGCTCTTCACTATGTTCAGAGCCAGGTGGAATGAGTTTCCGATCATCTATCAGTGCGATAGATGCTGCTGAGATCCAGTGTTGCTCCCTAACCTTCTGGTTTACCTTACTAACAGATATCACTGCTGTTTCCACAGCTTTTCGGATATCATTCCATGCTGCCTCGGGTTGGGCATCACATACATGGCTGCCTAACTGTTTTCCTAGTTGTTCCTGAAATATACTCTTAGCTTGACTATCATTAAGTAGGCCCCTAAGAGGTTTCCTTGCAGCGTCTTTCCTACGTCCAGTAAGACGCAAGCAAATACGCGCTCGTACTAGAGCATGATCTGAATCTAGGCATGTGCTCCAGAATGAGCGACAGTCTTCTATCGAGCCCCTCCATCGGTGGCTGATAGCGATGTGATCTATTTGGGTCCAACGTTGGGACGAATTAGGCGGTCTCCATGTTAAGAGATGTTTTTCCTTATGCTTAAAGTTAGTATTTGCAAGGAACAGGCGGTTATCTGAGCATAGCTGCAACAGACGGTCGCCGTTATCTGTTCTTTGAGCCACGACACCATAAGATCCACCTAGGTGTCTTTCCCTATCGCTCAGTTTACCTACTTGAGCATTAAAGTCACCGGCCACTATTACTACATCCGAGCGCTTAGCTTTTCGGAGAAGGTCCGAAAGCTTTCTGTAAAACTCATCTTTTACATCATCTGCACTGCAGTCAGTGGGAGAATACGCAGAGACGACGAAGAGGCAACGACGAGTGTCCCTATCTTTCCGGATTCTTACTGTTCCGTTCAGTCGGACAGCGCACAAACGACTGTCTACTGGGATCCACTCTAAGAGAGCTAGTTCTGCCCTAGAACTCAATGCTATACCTACGCCGGCGAGGCCACGGGAAGCAGAATCAGGGCTTCCAGATACACGAAGCGTAAATCGAGTCGGTTCTTTATTTTGGCATGGTGAGGTCAAATGAATGATGCTACTTGAATCCTGTATGCGCGTTTCGGAGACGCAACACACATCGATGGCGTAAGATTCTAAAGTCCTAGCTAAGGAAGCCTGCTGTCCTATTTGGCACAGTGTTCGTACGTTAAAAGCTCCTACGCGTAGTTTAGAGCGTGGTTTCAGGAGACCAGGAATAGCGTTCCACGTACTCGAATCGTTTGCCCTAGCGGTGCGAGGTGATAAAGAAAAGTGAGGAGGGTTAGTCATGGAGATAAGAGAGGTATTAGGTGTAGGAAGGATTTGAATGTGACCAACTTGGTCTCGCGTGCTGTTGCGGGTATGAGGGCTGATGTCACTTCCCGGCTGCCCACACCGTGGAAGGGTATTTCTTGAGGAACCTGAAAAGGAAATTGGATTAGTGTTGGTCTTAACGACCTGGGAGCGTGACCGCAGAGCCCAAGGGACAACTGCTTGAGGCCGGTCGCGCACGGCCTTTTTGTAGAAGGTTTTTGACGTGTTAGCTCCGTTCTTCAGATGGCCTTACCGCCGGAGACGGAAATCCGTGAGGTAAGGTGAGGTGTGACATTTTTAGGGTCGACCTTTTCTAACCCCACCCCTCCTTGTGGGAAGGCAGCATCGCTGTCATGCTGATTGTCCGAAGGAAACACCTTACTGCTGTCACACCTCTGTACAGTCAGCAGTACGACTTCGCCCTCAGACTTTGAGTTGCTGCTTTTAGTCTTACCGTTCACCAATCGACCTGCCTGGCATGGTAGAACCTACAGGAACATATGTTAAAGCCAATATAGCTCGGATGGGTCATCACGATAGGCAAGCCCGACCACCACGTCAAGGTAGCAGCTTCGGTCGGGAGAAGAATATATGAAACTCAAAATAACTCGACCAATATAAAAGTCAGAATCTTCAATACGAACGTCAAGACAGTTCTACTGTACGGAGCTGAAACTTCGAGAACTACTAAATCCATCATCAAGAAGGTACAAGTATTTATAAATAGTTGTCTACTGAAGATACTCAACAACCATTGACCGCATACGACCAGCAACAGACTACTGTGGGAGAGAACAAACCAGCTTCCATCTGAAGAGGAAATTAGGAAAAGACGTTGGAGGTGGATAAGACGCAGTCGGTCAGTCAGTAACAACGTAGAACTTCGTACGTACGTACATCAGTTCTAGTTGCCACACCACATTAGCACAGAGATGTAGAGGTCAATTCAAATCCCGTAATGGTAGAGGTAATAAGAGTATAAGCAGTAATCGGGAAGATTAGTGTTTGGAGATGTTACTTGAAGAGTATAATACAGTGAAAGGAATTTGAGAAGAGAAAAAAAGGAGACAAGGAGGAATAAGGAGATTAAAATTTGGGAGAACACAAAGAGTGGATGCACCTGCGCTATTGCAAACGATTTCGAGCCATGTCATTCAGGGTTTCTAACCAGGTAGTCTACACCTACCGACATGACTCAGACCACTTGTCAGTGACTTCATGGACTTGTGCCATGTTTTGTTCTGGCCACCCCTAGCTTTCTTCCAATCTACTCCTATACAACAAAACATCGCACATCGAGGCAGTCGGTCGTTGGGCATACGTAACACGTGTCCCAGCCATCTCAACTGATGAAGTTTCACCACGTCATCAATTGATTTGCCATCCTTACCTAGTACCTGTTTCCTAACAACTGCATTACTTACTCGATGGTCCCAGGATATACGAGCAATATTTCGAAGACACCTATGATCGAATACTAGTAACCTACGGATATCGTCTACTCTTACCGGCCATGTTTCACTGCCATAAAGTAGGACGGAACGAACTGCTGTGCAGTAAACACGTCCTTTGGTTGGTAGACGGATATCTCGCCTACGCCATAAATGACGCAAGTTGGCAAAAGCTAGTCGAGCCTTCTGTATCCGTGCTGAGATTTCGTCACACACCAGACTACAAGGGCTGATGAGACTTCCAAGATAAGTGAAGCGGTCGACACACTCAACTACTTCACTCCCTATCACTAGTTCGGGTGTCGATGGAACCCAATCCTGAAGCAACATTTTGCATTTCGAGGGAGAGAATCGCATCCCGAACATGCTTGCATTGTTGCTTAGAGTGGTCAGAAGACTCTGTATGTTGTCAGCGTCTTCACCAAATAAAACTATGTCATCTGCATATTCTAAGTCAACAAGTGAACCTCCTGGTAGAAGTTCAACCCCTGGAAATTTAGATGAGGAGAGTGTTATCTCTAAAAGTACGTCGACCACAAAGTTGAACAAGAATGGGGAGAGTGGACAGCACTGACGAACACCACTTGAGGTAATCAATTCTGATGACAGTTCGCCATAAGCTCTCACTCTACCAGTTGTGTTCGAGTAGAGAGCCTGAATAAGGTTAATGTACTTCTTTGGTACTCCTTTCAGTGAAAAACACTGCCATTGAACCTCACGGTCAACAGAGTCGAATGCCGCCTTAAGATCGAGAAATACTACCATTGTGGGGCGTCTGAATGTGTGTCTGTGTTCTAGAACCTGACGTAGTGTGAATATCTGATCTATACAACCACGTCCAGGTCGAAAACCGGCCTGGTTTTCTCTAGTTTGCTCTTCACGAGCTTTGATTAGGCGTCGAAGTATTATTGAAGCGAATATTTTAGACACTATATTAGTCAAACTGATTCCTCTGTGATTGTCACAAGAGGACTTTTGTCCTTTCTTATAAACTGGCACAATCAGTGATTGAGACCAGTCAGATGGGATTACGTCCAGTTCCCAAATTCTACCTAAGACCTCAGTTAATCTCATTGCTAATACTAGACCACCATCCTTAAAAATCTCAGGAGTGAATCTGTCAGGGCCTGCTGCTCTCCTTCGCTTTAGATTTCCTATGGCTTTTTCAATTTCGTAAAGAGACGGAGGACCTACATTAACTTGCCATTCAGGTTGACTAGAGATCGTGGGAATTCGAAGTGTGGCTGAAGGCCAGTCGAACTGATCCCTAAAGTGTTCTGCCCATCGATCCAATCTCCTGGATTGAGAATGAATAATATGTCCATCTTTCTCTGAGATTGTTTCGCTAACAGTCGGGTTCCTAATTCCGGTTTCCTTAACGAGTCTAAACAATTGTCTGCTATTACCTATTGCCGTTGCCTTTTCCATCTCTCTTGCTCTCGCTACTCACCACTGTTCACAATGGGTAAGACGCACATTTTGGAAATCGTCGAACTGCATCACGAAGCAATCCCTAATTTGGAATGCAGAAAGGAAACGGAAAGGAGGCAGACCAAAGGGCACAGTGCGTCGAGAATTGGAAGCAGACATGAAAAGGATGAATATCAACCGGAAAGAATTGCTCAGGACAGAGTTGGATGGAGAATGTTGATGAGCGGCATATGCTCCCCTATGAATGGTATCAGGCGTAAGTAGGTAAGTACATTTGATTGTCTCACAATGGGGGGGATGAAACCGTCACATGGGAAAATAACCTGCACATACGATCCACAATGATGGCAGCACGCGGAAGCAAGATATGAATTCTAATATTAGTTAAAATGAGAAAACACAGCTTCTAATTGATTAAAATAAACTGAAGTCCTGAGTTTGAAAGTGGCTTATTTTCTCATAAAAGGAGTTACGGTCAAACAGCAGCAGAGACCTCAACGAACTTCACCCTAATGTGGGTTCTATGAATCAAAAAAACCTCATAACGAATCCACTAAATATCTTAATTTACTAGCCTGTTAGAATCTACCATTTCCTTAGTCCGTCGTTAATACAATGTGGCTACGGTTTGATGGGAAGCTTAAGATAAAAGTTAACTTGCATGAACTTCATTTAAGCATGACAAGCGAAAGTTTTCCTATGTAAATCACAAGACTAAAACACAGTAACGCAGAAATGTCTGTACCATCAATAACATAAAATTAAGTAGTTTTTATGTATGTCAGGATGATGTAATTAAGCACGAACCAATTTAGATACAAAAAAATGAAATAGGACCATATACATTCATGGCTACTCAGAACGAAGCCAGCAACATGCAAGCGACATTTAGATTCACTTCATTATCGTAGTTTACCACTGGGATGGGAGTATGCCCTCGTTTGTTTAATATATAGAGCAGGATCTAGGTAGCACCACCAAACCATACATATACTAATTTTAGATGTATATCCGAGGTTTCATGAAAATTACTAAGTACGCAAGAACTTAAAAAAATTCGAACCTTTTCACATTAAATGTAATATACAACAAACTAAAAAATAATTTCGGGTATGATATTTACATCTTTCACCCACGTCGAAAAAAACCTAAATGAGGTATTTATATAACAAGACCCAACTGTACCCCGGCAGAGTCTACTATTGAGATCAGCCACCTGAAAACAATGGATGTACGCTCGTGACTGAACCATTCAATAAAATACTGAGAACAAAAATATACTTAACAACCACTAGGACAGGCCAACAAAAGGACAAACTTTGAGGGCAAAAATACAATATTTGAAGGCAGCACTATGTCCCTTTTTATCAAGGGGACTACTGAGAAATAAGTCGAACTAATACTTATTGGTAAGTAAGTACCTCAGCAAATTATAGTTTAATTTCATGCATTTGAAAAGCAGTTTCCTCAATATCTCATCTTAGGAGTTACCCGAGCTCCCGATTCTCGGGGAAACTTCCGAAGTTAAATGACCCTTGCCAATGTTAAAGGAAATTTTAGTGCCATTTCCCCTAAGTTAACTGTAGCGGCTTCCCCAAAATTGGGAGCTCGGGTAGCGAGACACTCTCTTCAACATATTTCACATAATTAGTGAAAAGTGGTCTGTACCTCAAAAACACTACGTGTTAAAACAAAGTGAATCTTTCTTATAATAGCACATCTTTTTTTAAGATCGTTTTTCGAGGCCTTTGTTTTCAAAACGAGAATGTACATTTCCTCAAGAATAGTACTTACGCCAGTTAACCCTGCTCTTGTGAATCGTATTAACTCGGAAATCCTGATGATTTTTATTATTTGGAGGGTTTTTTCCTGAATCCGCTTTAGAACCCCCAAAAACACCAAACCAACATATGACAACTGATAAGAATGTGAGTATCCCGCGCATCTACAAGGTCTATGTGAAGGTGAAACAATGTCCCTACAGCCGGAGGACTTTTCAGTCTAGCTGTAGCTTATGTCTCATTCCTAAGTAAATACTAACTCCTTAAAACTGAAATTTCTGCGGGTGTCACAACAAAAATGCAACACCAAGTGAACTTTATAAAATTAATTGCATAGACGCCACACATAATGGTTTTTTTGCACCTGAAAGCTCAGGCAAAAAAGACATGGATATAGTCCTTACATAGTAGGGAACTATCGAAATAAATCATTATTAATTATATGAGGGTCCACTTCTAGTTTTCCGCTAGGTTTCAAGCGAAGCCGAGAGGTCTAGGAATGAGCTAATAAGTGCATACAAATCTCCGCACCACATTATCAGAATGTTTACCTGTTTTAAAATCTTTGTTTGTTCATCGAAAACAACCATACACCTGGTACATCTAGAATTTGTGTTGCGTATACACTCGTTTTTGCTTGTGCGGTGAGGGAAATGTCACTGAACGTTGCCCGAATCAACTATCAAGTCGCGTTTCCTGTACACTAGAGGACTGAATACTGAGTGCTGAGTGATTTACTGAGGTTCATCAACATCAGTCGTGACTAACATGCACTGATTAACTGACAACATGGCATGGTTCATGAAGTGGTTTGACCAGTTTCTGTACCTTACCTTATTTTTACTCGTCTACTTCTGTGCGTCGTAAAAACATTATTATACATTGAAACCATGGAAGCGTATTCGCCTTATATTTTAAATAAGATCCTTGTATTTTATTATTGTATTCTATATGGTTCTATACAGATTGAACAACTGAAAGTCCGAAAAAACTCGTAGATCTCTTTATAGAAATTAAGCTTGGTGTTGTTATATGTAAATATTTTAGATCAAAACTGATATGATGAATTCCATGTTGATAGTATTCATCTACTCTAGTTGAGTGATCGTTGTATGAATATGTAACCTAAGTAATCTTACATTTGAATCACTTTCTAGCTGTCTTTAATCAAAACTCACCTTGACTTGGTAGACAACTTTTCGTGGTCCCATGATACTCTCAGGGAATAAATGAAATCACATAATGAAAAACAAAATAGATGTGATGTTAACAGATATGGTGCATTAAGCTTCAAAAATCGCCAGTCTCACGGTATGTTCATTAGTTGCTTTTCCCTAACATTTCACTTCATTTGTTTTGAAAAACCACTGAGGGTCCAGTTTCTCAACCGCCAAGTAAAAATATCATCCAAGAATGTCTCGTAAAACGAAAGCGGCTATTAGGGTGAGAGAACCTGAAGAGTTTAGCATTTGTGATGAAGTGTTAATTAGCACATGCTAAGAAACAGTGCGAAAGCCCTAAGTGTGTGATCAGCTTACTGGGATCAAGAGTAAATCGCTGTCATTAGAAAGGTGAATCATGGAAACTGGTTCGATGTTCAAATGAGAAAGATGATATGACACGTGATTCTGTGCACTTTAAATGCAAAGGACGGCTTACGTCTTACGCCATCACAATCTCTTCAGTATTTTCTTTTGCTGCGTCTCTGGTAACGTTTGATGGAGTTTTGTTCTCCGATAGAAAACCATCCACCTGAGCTACAAATCTCCATCTCTGGTAACTGTTAGAGAAATACCTATCAGTGCAGCTAAACTCTACTCTATACAATAATTCTTCACTAGATATTTTAGTACTTTCATTACTAAACTGTTTCTAACTTTATTTAAGGCCTACAGTTTATCGAAACTAATCTACAATACTGTTTGTTGACCTGAGTTACATGAATAAAGCATAAAACATTTATGGACTGGTTTTGTCAGCCGAGGTCATCCTCCCGATATCTATGAAGTTAACTCCTCCAACTGAAAGATAAATGGATGTTTATGTTGTACAGACCGCGCTTCACCGCCTGATATATTTGATGTTTTAACACGATAAGAAGCGATTACGCTCATTTATTTCACAAATCATACATTATTTATTGTTTCCCCTTTCCTCAGTGTTATTACCCTGCCTTACCGATTTATCCAATAACTGTCTCCTTTAGACGCACTTATATACTTCGTTAATTAGTTTTCAGTTGCTATATCTCATCTCTTTTTTCTCTACTGTGGTTATCTGATGTCCTACAGTCACGCTATCATGTGGAGACAAATATGTTTTTTTTGGTGTGTTTAGAGGGTATGATATTCACACTAGCATCATCCCTTCCACTCACAGGCAAGCCTATTTGTAGTGACTTCAAAGTGCCCAAATTTTCTTGGTTTCCAATCAAGGCACAAAAACGTTATAAATCATTTAGTGAATGTGTAGAGCTTGGACAGTGGACTCAGTATGACAGTAGCCCTGACAAACTTAGTCGTTACCAGTGGCCCCACCCCCAATACTGTGTATATTGGAAAAACGTTTCCAGGTAATGATCATTGTATTGTCATATGTAGCCTTAATACAAAAACCACAACTGGCAAGCGCAAAACCGTAACACTTCGTAGATAGTACCACAACGTCAATTAGAAGAACTTCCAAAACTACCTAAGAAGTACTGATTGGGGAACCTACTTTACTGTAAACACTACCAACACAATAACTAATATATTCTATAACAACATCATAAATATCTTCAACAAAATCACACCTTCAGTATATCAAAAATCTAAGTTTTCTAAAGACCTATATATGATTGTCTGTGCATGAAGACATCTTCAAAGACATTGTACTCGGTTTCACAACTTTAATGACTTTTCCTTTTTAATAACGATGACAGAAATATTTTTCCGAATAGAGGCGATACTTACACAGAAAAAAACAGCTGTACAGGAAAAAAGTGCTGCCGAACATCTGCGCCCCACTCAAACATCATAGGCTCTCTCCATGTCTAGACCAAAATGGACTTCAAGTTCAGTTTACCTTATTTTTCCTACTTTGCAGTTGTATTAATTACCTTTTCCACCACATTTCTTCACTTGAAGTAGACAGGTAACTCAATGGACCTATCATTACTGTTAAAATAAACTCGGTCGATAAGGGATACGCACTACCACCCTAAAACGTCAAGAGGACCGCACAGTCGGCTGCCTACTACTAGTGGTCTTGCATCTATGGAGCCTGTTACCAATCAACTGGTTAGGACAACAGAAAATAACATCAGCACCAAGTTACTGTGAGTCCCTTCCTGTTTATCCTGTATTAACTTTTTACTCTTCAGTACACTATGTTGGCTAGCAATTATAATTATTTCTCCACTCGTTCCCATATCCACAACTCATATACTTCTATACTTTTTCCGCCTGCTTAAATAAACAACTATCCTACAATATACCCTTCTTAACGCTTATACTCTGATTGGCAAACTATACATTATACTATAGTCAACAGAGGCACTGCATCGATGCTTTACCCACAGTCCATAGCTTGTAACTGTCTGATAAGCTTGTAAAATGGTACTTATAGAAATAGTGCTTTCCAACAGTTTGTGAAACAGAGGATTGTGCGAGGTATGACGTATATACAAAAATAATGCTAAATGAGCCTAACATCACAAAAGGAGGGAGGGTGGAGTTACTGACCAGCAAGCATTGATGGTGAGGGCGATAACTTCAATCCACCCATGTTTGTGGGGACAGAACATTTTGTATGTATCAGGCTCCTCATGATTGAGAATAAGTCAATCAATCTGTGATATAGATTGTTTTCCTACGCTCACCACTCAAACTCATGTTTCCAATATTATGCTGGATTAGCTATTCTACTAAGACAACCTATAACATGCTAACTCGGATTTTTACACTAGGATTGTGTGGCTGGCATCGGACAAACAAAAAAAGGAAAAAAAGTTAGACAATAAAAGATGTAGTCATTAATATTCTTAACACTTCACCCTCTATATACACACCCTTCTTATAAACCGCTTTCCTTGTACCAGCCTTGACTTCCTTCCCTTCGTGTGAGCTTACTCCAACTTGTTAAACATCACAACTCATTGTTCTTTATTAGTACATTCTATAATATGGAGCCTCTGACTTCATTTCACTAACAAGACTTAATATGAATTTATTCTAATTTATCATACCTGTCCGTTCTACTACACTATGTTAAGCAACGTTTTGCGTTCATATCCAAGTGCCTTGCTGCTCTTCTGTTTCTCTTTTTTCTTCAGAATCTTGCTCTGAGAGCACAGCTATGAAACTTCTGACGTTTGGAACAAACTTGATGTACGCGTCCTCTCAAGGTCATATTTTACAGCAAGCGCTCTACGATTTCACTTTATAACAACTATAAACTTAATAAGTTGGGAAACATTTTGTGAACCAACAAATGTTGTAATTTATAGATCATGCCTGTAAAAACGGTGTGTACCTGCACATGCAGAAATATATTATATTATTATTAACTCCTCTGCACTCATCATGCTTCTTCAAAATAAACTTAAACGTTCTAAATCAAGAGGGAGCATATATACTGAAGACAAACAAGTATACGAAAGTTTTAAAATTGTTACGAAATTATTTAGTGAACACTTTTGCTTCTCATTAGCTAACGAAAACCAACTATATGATTCAGAGCCAATTCCAGCACCTTCCTGTGGAATCGCTAATGAAGACTTCAAGTAAAAAGTATCTTTAAGGCAATAAGTATATTGAAACACTCCTACACTGATGGACCAGATGGTATTCCAGCTAGTATGCATAAAATTGGAGGTGATGATATGTGTGTTTTGCTTCTCAAACTATTCGTGATGTCACTCTCTTCAGCGTGTTACCCTACTACCTGGAAAACTACATATATCATTCCCAAAATTAAAACAGGACCTGAAGCAAACGTTGAAAATTACCGGCCCATAAACATAACTTCAGTGGTATCCAGAGTGATCGAAAAGGTAGTTAAGGCGGCTGTAGTTCAACATCTACTAACTAATAATCTCATCTTGACCTCCCAGCATGAATTTCTTAGGTCCAGATCATGCGATACATGCCTAGTAGATTACCTGAATGATATAACTCTGAAACGAGACAGCGGACTCCTTGTATCAGTCCTATTCCTAGACTTTAAGAAAGCCTTTGATAAGGTCCCACACAAAAGGCTACTTGTCAAACTAAAGTCCTTCGGAATACACAACCCACTGTACTCATGGTTTGCTTCGTTCTTAACAGAACGTAAACAGATGATAAAGTACAATGACTGTCTCTCTTCCCCTAGACCAATCACCAGTGGAGTCATCCAGGGAAGCGTATTAGGTCCACTTTTGTTTCTTATGTATATAAACGATATATGTGACACCATAGAATTTGGGAAACCATACTTATATGCTGATTATCTCAAAATAGTATACAGCTATAAGCCTGAGACACTGAGCGAAAGTGTATCTCAGATTCAAAAGGACCTCAATAACTTAACTACATGGAGTGAGAAATGGCAATTACCATTTAACCTCAACAAGTGCGGGATCATGCACTTTGGAAAGCATCCCTATAAACCGCAACTTCACTTAAATGAAAGTAGAGTCCAAACACTCGAATCAGTACACGATTTAGGAATTAATTACACAGGAAGCCTGAACTTTGAAGAACAAGCCTCCTCTATTATTTCTAAATCTAGACGGCTAATTGGTTTTATAATGAAAAACTTTTTCACAACAGAGGGTAAACTTACTCTCTACAAAATATGTGTACGATCCTCCCTTGAATACTGCTCTTTTGTCTTCTTTAATATGAATATCACAAACAAGATAAGAGTAGAAGATGTTCAAAGACGTTTCATACGTCAACCACTAGGATGTAACTCGAATCTCGATTACACAGACAGATGTAAGATGGCCTCAAGCTCCTAACCCTAGCTTTCAGTTCCCATATCTCTACAGGTTAAATGTACATTATTCTTCCTAAAAGTCATGCTTTTTTTCTACTGCAAGTAGACAGATAGTTTAATCTTATGGGTGCTGATCTACTAAGGCCGACCATTCAAAGCTCAACATTTGGCCACAAAGTCTTGTGAGTTTCTCAATGTTTTATTTGTGTTACCCTGAAATCTTTTTTTTCTACAATTTTATACCATCTCATATCTTTTGATTTGCTATTAGTCCTTACTTCTTTAAACCATTAGTTATTTTCATAGCAGTGTGATATACTGTGTGGACATCTAACCCATAAAACAGACTTTTCAACTATCTGATTTGCTTGTAACATGGACCTAGTAGAGACAGTGTATTCCAACTATGGGCTTTGATTAAAGCAGTATTCATACTTACCACAAACGTAAGAGAGCCTAACATCACAAAAGCAGGGAGGGTGGCGTTACTGACCAGCAAACATGATGGTGGGGAGATAACTTCAATCCACCCATGTCTGTAGGGCAGAACATTTTGTTTAATTACGGCTCCTTATGGTTTAGTGGGATGTCATGAACTTATGGTATTGAAGCTGATTTATCACGCAAAATACCTCTTTAAGTCGTGTAACGAACGTTGAATTGGTTTCACTTCCTACCCAGAAATCCTATTACAAGTAAACTAGACAATTCGCTAAAATACGAAGCCTACTCAAGACCCCATGATATCTGAAATAAATTACTACAAAAAAATGAAAGAGGATCTAATAGCTTAGATAATAAAGGGAAGACAGCCAAATGTATATCACAATACTGTTTCTAGCACTATATTCTATTTTATAACCACACATAATCCCATACTGTCAGCTCCTTTCTGAATCGCCTCCATTTGTCAGTTGTATGTCTACTCGTACCTTGTTTACACTTATTTTCTTTAACCTATTAAAATGTCCTTTCCTAACAATACCTTAATAAAAGAAAATTAAACTGAGCAATCATACCTTAAACATTCCTTCATGGATATTGTGTAGGGCAAGTGAAATATCAGTTAGCCCTAGCCAAATCATCCGGCAGTTGGAACATTGAATGTCCAACAGATCATCGCTCCCTGCCAAGGTCAAGTACAACCAACGCGCATCAGTTAATCGTATACCATGGACTGGCCCATGCGGCAGTGGTCTTACTTTCGCTTGTATCTACTTTAACTAACATATTTCTGTAATAACGTCTTTTTTGTTGTACAGTCTTCAAAGCATCTATAGTACCTTGATACGTCAATGGGGGTAGTCCACGTAAGGTGCTGACCACGAGGTGTGACTTCGAAGTTAGTTGGTTCGTCACACCATTCACTTCTAACTCAAGTAGGCCTCCAATCATTTCGACATAGATCATCTACGTTGGTGATCTACAATTGGCTATTCTGCCTCTCGTCCTTTCTTTTACTTTCTCCCTCTTTCAGCCCCCTTGTGATATGGGACGAAAGATTTCATCCTGCGCCATCCTCAAAGCCTCAGACATCCCAAAGGGACATAAGGTTGCGACCTTTAGAAGCTCCCACCTTCAATGGACCTATCCGTGACCATCAGTTACACATTCGCGAAGCACCTTTCATGATGCGCGCAAAATGTGGTACTGATTAAAACCATCTACATTCATATCTTATAAATTATCAACCCAACCGGTGGATATTGTGTCATTTGTATCAATTAGATCTTGCCTGTAAACCGGCATGCCTCATGTAACAAACTGTTATTTGAGAATAAATTATTATTATTTTCTTACTTTGGGACTTTGGCGAAGCTATGTGCAACGCAGAACGTGAACCCACGAAGATTTTTTCAAGTAAACGGGTGCTATTTTCGGCTATCTTTCGTTCTCTTGTATGTTGCCGTGTCATCCATTTACTATCAGTTGTAGCATTTACATTAGTACTACTCGAGATGATAATGGTTTTGTCTAGGTCATTAGTCGCTGCTGTAGCAGTTTCGATTGCATTATCTAATGGCGTATCGCTCATTAGTCATTTCGGGGTGGGAGTGCTTATTGTGTGTTGCACAGTCCGGTGTCTGGCATGTGCCGTAACAGCACTTACGACATTGATGCATTCTTCGCTATCAGTACCCATGTTACCGGTACAGGCCTTATCAACCTTTTTGTCGGCCAACGCCAGAAGGCTGGTTGTTTTTTGGATGAGTAATGTCTCGCCCAAACAACAAAAAACACAAAGCAAATAGGATTTTAGTGGGCACACATCTTATGGAACCACTTCTTAAACTCATCATATTGCATTCCTTCTTCCACAAGGAAGGTTGCCCACATTTGTGGAGAGAGCCAACCATCTGAAAAATTAATTGAAAATCGTAACACAAAAACGGATATGTAAACAAAAAATTCAAACCTTCACCGAACAAATCATGTCAAAGTCGATCAAGTATGTTTTGATGCAGTAAATACACTAAAGCAAAGTCAATGCACACAAGTAAAATCTCACTTTAACCGAAATAAATTCAATTAAAGTGAAAGCATTAATTCACGATCAAAACCGTAAATTTAAGTCAACGAGGAATAACACTGGCTTTTATATAAACTCGCCGAAGATTCAGATTTGTGTAGTGAGAACAAAAGGCTTATGGCCTTTGTTATCCTTTTTCTGGCATGCTTCCGTGAGTGCTTAGTCTTCTCTTGAATAAGTCAATTGAAGGCGCAGACACCACTGCTTCGAATAACAGGTTCTAAGAATTGATGACTTGATTTAAAATCCCGTATTCCACGAGTAATTTGTTCCTTCTTGGCTTCTCTACTTGCCTACGATTTCACTTGAGATGTCTTGATCTAGCAGGACGAAAAAGAGAGGATTCACTAGGCTCAAAATCAGTTCCTAGAATTCTATACATCAAAATCAGGCCACCTCCTGATCTGCGTTAGGACAGAGTAAAGAGGTGTAACTTCTCAAGCCGCTCTTTGTATGGTAAACATCGAAGTCCTGGAATTCAATATGTAACTGACCCCTGTACATTTACCAGGATATCTGAGTCGCCTTCTAAACAGGCGATTGCAGCCTGAACTCAGTTTTCAAGCTTAATTCTCACTAAGGTTTTGTATACTGTGGTTAACATAGTAGTATCTAACTTGATGAATGTCCGTCTTAATGCCCTTAGGGTTCTAAACTCGTTAGCTGCAACCTCCCGGCAGTGGGGCATGTTACCAAGATCATGACTCACTGTCACCCTAGGGTGCAGGCATTTCCCTCATGCCGTACATATTTACCTTTGTATGCATGCGTTTCTTCCACTCTAAATGCACGTTATTGCTTCAGGAATGGCCTGCGTCAACACCTGAACTAAGGATAGGGAGTGAAGTAGTCGAACGCGTCGACAACTTCACTTATCTTGGAAGTATGATCAGCCCTAACGGGTTGATGTCTGACGAAATCAGCACGGATTCGAAAAGCTCGTTTGGCTTTTACCAACTTACGTCACCTATGGCGAATGCGAGATATCCGTCTATCATTAAAAGGACGAGTATACTGCGCGGCAGTTCGTTCTGTTTCACTTTATGGGTGCCGAACGCGGTCACTAAGAGTTGAAGATACTCGTAAGCTACTAGTATTTAAGCACAGATGCCTTAGAAATATTGCTCGCATCTGCTGGAATCACCGGGTAGGTAATAGTGAGGTTAGACGCAGGGTATTAGGGAATGATGGTAAATCATTTGATGAGGTTGTAAATCTTCATCGACTGAGATGGTTGGGCCACATGTTACGTATGCCTGAGTACCGATTACCACGACGTGCAATGCTAACCGGTATTGGAGATGGTTGGAAGAAAGTTAGGGGCGGCCAAGCCATCTGTACCTTGTCCTATGTTGTAGCTGACTGACTGACTTTTGTATCTTTAAAGTGCATGTAGACGCACTTTGCTGCATTGATAGGCATCACCCACTTTAAACTAGCTAATCACAATACTTAATTCTACCTGAAGTGCACACGCATCTGAGTCTCCTGTTATTTCTCGCCAGATTTTTACATCATCAACGTATAGTGACATTGAAGGCTCAACTGTACTTGGGAGTTCATTTACATACAGTATAAAAAGTAAAGGACCCAGGACAAATCCTTGCGGTACTTTACGGAGTACTGGTCTCCAGGTAGAACATTCGGAATTTACTCTTAATTTCTGTCTGCGACGTACCAGGAAATTCTTAAGCTATTTTTGAAGAGGTATGTGAATGCCTAGATTTTTCAACTTTAAGGGCGGTATATTTGTTGGCACCTTATCAAGTGCTTTGTTGAAGTCTATATTGACAACACCCTTCCTGATTTTCAATTGTTTGTATCTCCTATCCATCGCTACCTTTCTATAAGGAGGTTTTTTGTGCAAGATAACCCTTTTCGGAAACCATGTTGTTCACCGTTTAACAAGTTGTCGGTTTCTACGAACGTCATTATGGCCTTTTTGACTATTCTCTCCAGTATTTTTGTGGTGTATGCTACTGATGTCAATAGATATAAGTAGTATGTCTCATCAGCCGAAAGTAAAATATCTGGTAGCAGAATGTTAATAGGAGAGGAGAAAACGATAACAAAAAATGATTGCTGCACAAATGAAGGAACATTGAAGTCTGAGACGATTGACATTTTGCAAGTGTTTATTTTATGGTTCTCAGGCTTTACTAAGAAGTTCTGTAAATCAGTGTTCAAGTACATCGATTGTCCTCACCTGTGTTTTTGTTCGCTGCATTTGGTGCGCTGCCGGGATTTGAACCTGGGTTGGTGCGGACAGTGGTGAGGCTAACAGTCTGTAGTTTGTTGGAAGTTGTCTCTGTCCAGGTTTATGTATTAGAGTGATAATTGCATCCTTCCATTTTGTAGGTAACACACCTTGACCAAGTGATACCGAATATTACAGTCAGTGGGGCTGCAATATATTGTGCAATTTGTCTCAGGACCTTGGGGCGTAGTTCATCCGATCCTGTTTACTTTTCCATGTTTAAAGTGCTAAGAGCCTCAAGTGCATCGTCTCTGTCAAAGTCCACGGTGAGCAGAAGCGCTATGACTTAGTCTAGAAGTGGCTCCCTGAAGAAAACTATCCCAAAATAGTTTTCCATAACCTCTACCTTTTTCTGTTTATCCTCTATCATTTCAGATCCACTCCGTTCCGCAATTAGGTTAGGAATCCTGTACTGTGTCCTTGTTCTATAATTTGTGTACGAGAATAGTCTCTTAGGCTGCTTGGTTGCAGATTGTGCCAACTGCCTTTCATATTTTCTATGAGCTTCCCGGATTGCAATTATACACCTGTTTGTTACCGATCTGTAGCGTTCCATTGTGCTTGCTGTGCTAAGGCTGATGACGACCTTGCAACATTTCTTCTTGTCCTGGTAAACGTCGAATATGCCGGCTATCCAGGGATGACCGTGCTCCTTCTTTGGGACTGTCTAGGGTATATATAGTTGAGTTACTTGATTGTATAACTGCCTGAAATGAGTCCATGCCTCTTATGCTTATGCCCCTGGGTCAGTTATCCAGTTTTCAGCCAATGCTCCAGAGTTTATCGCCTTCATGTCTGCCTTTCATATGTTAGGAAGGGCCGGCGCATATGTTTGACAGACCATCTGAGCCATGAACTTGAATAAGATGACTGCATGATCGTCTCTCTCTAGAGGTAGGGTGGAAGTCATTTGACCGACATCATCACCGTGTGTGAAGACTATGTTCAAGAGAAACGAGGAGTTTCGTAATTCATATATGGTTGGGTCTATAATGTGCTGTAATCAAGCTAGTGCAATTGAAGTTTCTAACAGTTTTCAATCAAATGACGTTGTCGATGACCCTACTTTTAAGTTTACCCAGTATATATACGGTGCATTAAAGTCGCCTACTATAAGACCTTTGCCCTTATTACATCAGGACTTAAGTTTACTTAGGAGGAAGTTATTTGGTACACATTCCGAACTGCGGTATACTAAAACCAATTCAACATCTAGTCGTTTACATTCAAGCCTGCACCGCACCAGTTCAGGTGTCCCTGATTCATGTTCCACTGTCTCGACAGCTCGTATGGTTAAGTTACTTTTCGTGTACAGGATGACCCCACCACCCCTATGGTTTAGTCTATCAGCCCTACTGGATAAAAACCAACCAACTGAGTTTCACTATCAAAAACTTATGACATTAACCATGTTTCTGAGACATAAATGATATCCGGGTTTATCTTGAGATTTGTCATTTTATTTTGTAGTTTGCGAGCATTTGTGTAGCACAACTTTAAGTTTGTAGAGAATATTCCCTTACCACTCAGGGTGGTTTGAGGACCGTTTTACTCCGAACGTTTGCAGTTTGAAAACCAGTGTCCAACACCTGCAATTCCTCTTCAGATGACAAAGGGAACTGCTGACTTGATATTCCGCAATCGAATTGATGCGTATGTTCGCGGTCACCGGACTTCGCTAGTAGCAGCTTCACATTTGTACTTAAGTGATTAATAGCTGACGACATGTTCTGCATCATTGTATACAACCTATCAAATCTGAAAAACCACTTGATCTCTGTCAAACAATTGAAATTTTGGGTATTGTGTGTGGCTATTTCCAGCCTGCATCTCGGCCACATCCATGTCTACTGAATTGTAAAGAAGTCCTTCTTTCCGCTTCAATGCACCTCTACGAAATGTTAGTAAGATTATTGTACTGACCTCTTAGTGTTCAGTAGCAAGGTGTTTTCTTCCGTTGAACTGTTTTTACGGTGAAGATCCAGTATTTGGAAGGAAACTAACATGTCCTTTGCAGACTGCAGACCATCTATAGTAAATTATAGTTCCTATGTTTGTCACCGAATTCGTGAATTTCTTTACATTTCAGAACTGACCAAATTTCATCTAGTCGTTCACAGTTTTGCGGGTGGATATCGACTAGCTCCGTTGGAAAAAAGGTTAAGTTCTTTGCCAACAATCCACTGCTATCATGAGTTGTTTCTTGCTAGGAACGTCAACAATGACATATTGTTTGTTAGCGGGCTAAACATAACATAAAAGGTAATGAAATGGTTTACATTATGAATTAAGCACAAATGAAACAAAACCCATTCACATAGAAGTATGTAACAATGGAACTCTAACTAAATAACTGATAGAATTAATGGTTACACATTTTCAGATAATGTCCTTAACCGATACCTATTTGTGTTCATGGCTAACTACGGAGCACATAAATATTCCTATATCACTGAATGGGAAAGGATCTTCGAAGTAATTGCGTGGGTCATTGAAAGACCTACATTTTAGTAGTCCATTCTCCCTTATATCAGTGACTAAACCAGGCTTTCCGTTTACTACTACAACATTATCAGGCTTAAATGAAGTTATTTTACTATTCTTAAACATAATTACTTGTTTATTTGAGTCCTCCTTAGAGGCTGTTGAGGTAGTATTAGTTAAACTGCTAACTTTAAGCCTATTGTAGAAGAAAGGAGGAAAAATCAACAACCCCAATAATTAACCGACCTGAAGGAGAAAAAATGACATTTCTCTTTTATTTACGCACCAATAAAGATGCCACAGGAATTCGGAGTTTGACAAGGCTGTAGCCTGTTACACCTAATATGAATCATACCCTTCAAAAGAAATCAAAAGTGAGAAGCGAAGAGGTTTGAAGATAGATTTGATAGGCTATCAATATATCGAGGATGATCTGATCTAATCTGGCTAGCGATTGCAGGGGATGTTGAGCACGTCGTTACCACTCGTGATCTGGTGCAGATGCATGACCGGGAGCCTTCAGCTAGTTCAGTCCACTAAAACCAATGTGGTCAGCATCCAATGCCTTAAACTTACGGAGCTTTTTTTTTATTTATCGATACACACGCATTCGTAGCCACATTTGTCCAATTCTTGAACAAATGTTGTTTTTTTAATATTTTATGGTACGATGTGGTCTGTCTGGTTGATATATAAACCCAGTGTGCTTAAAATAAATGATTCATATTGCAGAGGCTTAGATTGGTGTTCTGGACTTAACTGGCTGGGTTAGGCGGAAATCAGGACTAATAAGGGATCTAGGTGGCTCACACGTATTTTAGGCGTCACTGGTTCGATTGATAAGTTGCTGCTCTGATTGACGTTCACAACTTATAATAATTGACGACGGGGTAGATAAAAATATTCTGAACTTTCAATCTTCAACGTCAGCCTGTAATTGGACGAAATTCAGTCTAATTATTTCAAGCAATCAACATGCAGATTTGTCATCGGTGTCCTTGGAAGACATTGGTTTTAAATTTATCATACAGTATTTCTCATTACCGTGTCCATTCAGGAAACGGCTGTCTCTTCCGATCAATTACAGTCGCTATTTGAGCAACAACAGCAACGTTTCAAAAATAGCCAGTTGAATGTTTCAAACAATTTACACACATGGATGCTAAATCATCCATGTTTTGGAGATATGACAAATGTTGATAAATTAATTTCTAATTTGCATACCGATCTGGAAAACGACTGCAAAACGTATGAATGTGTCGATAAAAGCTTTTATGAATCCTTGGCGAGCAGTAATGTAAGCGAAGAAGTAGCTTACATTCATGATCCGTCAGTGGTCCAGAAATTTCCATTTCAGAGACATTCTCTGTCGTGGGTTCAAATCTCATTGCCCCCGAAACACCATGTATAAAAATTGAATTGTTCAGCTCACAGAAAGACGGCGTCTTATTAAGTGCTCATGAGATTATTTCAGTAGCCGCACACGAACAGATAGTAAATGAATCAAGCAACATAATGAAGATAGTCGCATCAAATGGAGTTCATCATTCCAGAAAAAAAGTCCCTGATGAATCTGTTTATTGGAGTTCTCTAGTTTTTTTTTTTATCAAATATGAGTTATCTTAATGACTCATATGCTTTTGATCAAGTTTCTTACAAAAATGAGAAAAATTTATCGGATGTGTTACGTCCAAGTTTTGCTCGTTCCAGTTATTAAAGTACGGACTATCGATCTACTTGTAAATTACGAACCCAAACTAACAACAGAACCAAGCTCCAATTTAGATATCAAATTTATTCGTAATTCACAAATAATCGACCAAATGTCGTTCTAACAATAATAATTATAACAATTACAAAACAAACCTTCAATTTTGTAGGTTCCCGGAGCAAAACTCCCAAATACCAAACCAAAGATAAAGAGAGCATCAAAATACCAAACCAAGGACAAACCAAAATGTCCGAAATAATGATATAAACAAACAAGTTCAAAAGTTAAGTAAAACAATTACATCCAAAAGCACAGTAAATTATTAATGTACAATCAAAGGTTTTAATCCGCCAAATGTGTTCAGTTCTCCCGTAACAGGATGCATCAAACGATGATCAAGAACTTAATAAAATTTTGATAGATTCTGATTATTCTAGTGATCGACTGTCTACTAATGAGATTTTCAAGAAATTCGATGACAAATTTTCAGAAGAATCAAACTCTGATGACCCCATTCCAAGCGTCGTTGATCCTCACCATTTAATCACTTTTAGTAAATTCTCTGTTCAGTTTGAGAAATATGTTTTAAATAATGTCAAATTAATTGTAACTTGGGAATATGAGAATCTAACACTGTTTCTTGGGGGGGGATAAATTCGGAAAATTTAAAATCCAGATCTTCAAAAGGGAGAGGTGTTATATCCCGATAAAAATAATGAATGTTAATTATTGGGATCCATTTATGGACCAATACTATTGTAGTGAACAAGAACACAGGTGGGGACAATCGAATGTATTTAGCACGAAAATTACAGACTATCTCAACAAAATCTGAATACCATAAAGTCAATCGTCAATTTGCAAATTATCAATGCATCATATCAAACTGTACTGTTTCCGTTGCAAACACTAATCCATTGTCTCCCATTTCATTGTCCATGCGATTTCTTACAAATTCCATTGTGTTCTTGCTCTTCGTTTCTTGATCTTCTCCATTTTCTACTGCCAGGTCTTACATCCTTTTAACGCACGTCATATACTACTTATGTCAATATAAGTAGCTCACACCACACTCGTCCCCCCCTTTAAAGCAGTCGTTCTTGTGGTGGTTCGTGCTCGCCGTCCAACATTCTCCGTCTCTGCAGCCTGTGCCACGCTCTCCGTCAAAATGTCGAGTCTGCGGCGCGCTGACTTCCGTAGCTCCGTCGACCTGCCGGGAAAACAACAACCGACATCCACCCGGCACCTGGGACGCTTGACACCCGTACTCCACCGGCCTGCTGAGCCATCTACATTCGATGTCCGCCCAGCAGCCGCGCGTCCCACCGCTCCTCTCCGCCGACAGCATCCACTACAGCCAACGCCGCCCCGCCAGAACACTCCACCAGACGCCGCCTCTCCACACCAGACTGCCCCAACTGGCACCTCAACACCAGGCCCGCAACGGCGTCCGCAGAACAGCACCCTCCTCCTCTCCCGGTTGGCAGCGACACCAAATGTAGTGAACAAGAACACAGGTGGGGACAATCGAATGTATTTAGCACGAAAATTACAGACTATCTCAACAAAATCTGAATACCATAAAGTCAATCGTCAATTTGCAAATTATCAATGTATCATATCAAACTGTACTGTTTTCGTTGCAAACACTAATCCATTGTCTCCCATTTCATTGTCCATGCGATTTCTTACAAATTCCATTGTGTTCTTGCTCTTCGTTTCTTGATATTCTCCATTTTCTACTGCCAGGTCTTACATCCTTTTAACGCACGTCATATACTACTTATGTCAATATAAGTAGCTCACGCCACACTCGTCCCCCCCTTTAAAGCAGTCGTTCTTGTGGTGGTTCGTGCTCGCCGTGCAACATTCTCCGTCTCTGCAGCCTGTGCCACGCTCTCCGTCAAAATGTCGAGTCTGCGGCGCGCTGACTTCCGTAGCTCCGTCGACCTGCCGGGAAAACAACAACCGACATCCACCCGGCACCTGGGACGCTTGACACCCGTACTCCACCGGCCTGCTGAGCCATCTACATTCGATGTCCGCCCAGCAGCCGCGCGTCCCACCGCTCCTCTCCGCCGACAGCATCCACTACAGCCAACGCCGCCCCGCCAGAACACTCCACCAGACGCCGCCTCTCCACACCAGACTGCCCCAACTGGCACCTCAACACCAGGCCCGCAACGGCGTCCGCAGAACAGCACCCTCCTCCTCTCCCGGTTGGCAGCGACACCAAATGTAGTGAACAAGAACACAGGTGGGGACAATCGAATGTATTTAGCACGAAAATTACAGACTATCTCAACAAAATCTGAATACCATAAAGTCAATCGTCAATTTGCAAATTATCAATGCATCATATCAAACTGTACTGTTTCCGTTGCAAACACTAATCCATTGTCTCCCATTTCATTGTCCATGCGATTTCTTACAAATTCCATTGTGTTCTTGCTCTTCGTTTCTTGATCTTCTCCATTTTCTACTGCCACGTCTTACATCCTTTTAACGCACGTCATATACTACTTATGTCAATATAAGTAGCTCACACCACACTATGAGTCCCCTCTCTGTTTGGCTGTATCTTTGCTCTATAGAATCAACAGAGCACACTGTTTCACAGATTATAATTTTTTATCATTATAAACATGTATTTCTGCGTATAGTTTCTGATACTCGATTCATGGTTTACTAATTAATTGCAATACTATATCCGATAGACTGTTTTTTCAGCATAAGTCTTATCATAAATATCTAAAATCGTAATTTAATCCCGCCTGATTTACTATAAACGGTAACCTATAGACATAGACAATCAGAGTAACATTGGGATCTTCTCCGTGTCCCCGATTGTAATCACGCTGTTTATGTTACGCTAAAAATAAGAAATTTTCGCCAATGACAATAAATCACGAATTTGTCTCGAAAATGTGGATGATATTTTGTTGTCATAAACTCTTTATAAGTGCAAACAAGATAAATACATCTGAAAAAGATGAACAAAAATAACGAAAGCATGTAATTAATGTCTTCCAATTTAATAATTTTTCTATGAAGAGTAATAAAAATGAAATAAAACAAAAATATGTTACTGCTAAACGATAACGTGAATAAAATTCCATGAATTTGTACTGTAGTTTTACTATACCAACAATTCAAATAGTTTTAGAAACAACACAGAAATAAAGTACGTTACAAAAAAAGAACACCCTCAGAAATAATTTTGTTCGCTTAGAGGAAAAATCCACATTATGTCAACACAGAATTACGTATACAATTGAGGTTGTGTTGATTGTGATGTTTTCTATATTAGAGGATAATCTCGTGAAATCCTGACAAGAGACAAAGAACGTCTTAGGTACACAAAAAACAACATAATAACCCCATAGAACTAAAAAGACTGAGGATTGAATTGGCAATAGCAGTCTATGCAATTCTCAATAATATTCAAGTCGATCTTAAAAACTTCAAAATAATATATAAAATCTTTTACCACAATAAAGAAAATAGAGTCACTGAAGCTTTCCATATATTGCCTAATCCTGATGCCTTCAACAGAAAAAAGGCCTCATTACCCATCCAACTTCAACTATCCATCCGAGCTACCATGTCTGGTTCTATTCACATCTCACACCATTATCCTACAAAAAACTCAGCTTTGTCCTTTTGGGCCACAAATGTCACATCTTTTATCCCTTAAAATACATACGTACATACAAATATACAGACACTCCTCATGTATTTCGCCTCGACCGAAATGACATGAAAGTAACTTGATTAGACCTATTTTTATTGATTAGACCAAATATTTTAGCTTTTTGCCTTTTTACTAATTAAGCTTGGATTAATTTGTCAGTTTATTCTCTGTAGAATTAGATTACATTGAGTTATGAAGTGCCAGAAAGTTTAATTTTTCTACACATTGGGATATTACAGATATATCATGTTTATTATTCATCCACATTTCGTTTTTTCTTAATTTTTTACTACTTGCGTTTCAATAACTGATAAGTAATGTAGCAAGTAATCTTGAGTTTGTTGGTTTTTATTATGTCTTTATGATTCACAATCCTGATAAAGCAGCTAATGTTCAAAGTTTTATTGCTTTATTGATTCTTTTAATTTAGAAGATAATTACGGTTAATCCAAATCAGTGTTTATTATGTGCATTTGGTTTTCAATCTTTTAAATATCTAGTCGCTGAAAAACACACTATCAGCAAAAAGCTAGTAAAACTACATTTACTGTGGATTATTCTTCAATATTAATTCCATTTTCCTACTGAAATGTTTGTATACTATTTGCTTAATTAGAATCTTAACATAAAACTCATTTGAATAAGGCGAGAAACCAGAGTCATGCATACAATGTCTACTATAATTTTTTCGTAGTGATGTTGTTTTGCATGCTCAGTTTACAAGTCTTCGTTCCGTACTTATTATTGATAAATCACCACTGTGTTTTGATGCAGTTTTAGACCAGAAATCTGTGTCTTGCGCAGGCCTGTTATTCCTATGCAAGGTTATTCGCAAGCTCAGCGAGAAGCATTGTGTGTTTCGGGCAGTTAGACTACGTCATAAATATTTAATTGTAAAGAAATTCACTATTGTTACAGAACATGAATTTTTAGAGTTAATTTATCCTTCTGGAAAATCTTTAGCACATTTCTCAGCTACTATGAATTAACAGTGATGTACTGTCCAGATTGCTCGTGACAAAAATGGCAAACAATACCAGAAATCATTGTGCCAAAATGTTTTAGGCTATTTCATTTATTCTATACGCACCCATGATTGTTATTCTTTTCACACGTTTTCCGTCTATGCAAACGTACGAGTATACTTGTACATGTGTATACAAATCTTTTTTTTATCAGACAACCGGAAAAGAATAAAAACCACGAACATAACGAATAGAAATTTTCATAGTACACACTTTCATTGCTATAAATTGAGCCATATAGCCCCTTATATTAAGGAAAGGCAGTCAGATTATACCGAACATAGCAAGGTATCTAAAGAGTGTTTAACGACGACAAGCTCGTTGTGCCTACGCTTTTCGTTGAATACGTTTTAGTGTCATCACTAGCGCACTAGGTGGGAGGGTGAGTTGTAGGAGTAAATAAATACTCAAGATAAATAGTTCTGTGAGTTTTCAACACTGATTATTTTTTGTGGACACATCTAGCTGAAGGCGCTTGGTCACAAGTTTGCACCAGATCACAGGTGGGTATACCATGCTGTGCATCTCGTACATTCGTTAGACAACTAAGACCAAAACCTTTTCGAGATATCAAGAGCCCTCCAAATATATCTTCACATATCTTCATTTCTGACTTCTGATTTGACTGGTTTGGCATACTTCGATTATAAAGGTGTTATGTGTACTTGTGGTATATTTATGTTAAAGACCTATTTCAATGGTCTTCACGAGGTAACTATGTTGATACAGTAAACTGCGTATTAGTGAAACTTCTTCCGGCGAGCCGTCCTGATCTCATGAGTGAAACTATTCTATACTTTGGGTTTATACTCAGTGCTATAAGAAAAGTTAGAAGTGCCAATCTGAAATGCAGATTCCATGTCTATTTTTCCAGGACAGAAAACACGCACCGTTCCTGACGGTATATATTGCATATAAATAATCGTGTTTCTACTCCTCATTCATTATGTAAACTCGTCCCTGAGGTTGTCCAAAGTAAAAACTAGTGTAATGATTTCCTGTGAATACGATTTTGCGGCTGGTTTTGACTCCGGAAATACAGTGTTTACGGTTACGTTCAGTTTGTTCTCTTTGGCTCCACTACTGTTAGCTACTACGATCCACATTATTTCTGATAATCACTTGTTACTCTGTTATTTTCTGGTTGACAATTTATGCCCTTTTAAGCAAAGGATGTTACCACAGTTTTTCTCTCCAGTATGCCCCCCACGAAATCTGGTGATAGTGTACGGATAGCTGTATTTGGTGTACGATCACTCAACTTAATTAAAAAAATCAGTAAACGTTGCCATTAGTTATTTGAGAGCAACCAGGGAACTTAATTACATGTCAGCACGGATGATGGAAGATTATCAAATGGTAGACTAGGCTAAATAATTTCAAGTGTTATGTCGTATTAGAAGTGCATAGCTCTATTTTAATTGGACGGATGGATGCATTGTGCACTGAGATTAGACCGAAAGAGAATGACATTAACCATATACAACTTTTGTTTGATAAACAATGTATTTGACGGACTACTCTTCTCATCTGCCTCCTATAATTTTGTCAGACGAGAGTGACACAACTAGAGTAAAGTACTTCAAATCTTTTTAAGACTGACTATAAACAGTTCCCTTCAGACGCCACATCTAAACTGGTCAATGCGTCGACTCGTCCAAAAGAATGACACTTCCGAACAACTACGATCAATTAAGTACGCGTCTCTGTGGGAAAAATATTGATTTAAACCTACATTGAAGTCATGCTCATCTAGATGATTTACCCACATAACTAACTCAAACACTTACAAATCAAAGATCATTCAACGTGTAATTCATCATTTGTAAGAACCACCTGTCCAGTATGATGTGCAGAAATCTTCCCTTTTGTAACCAATCCTGAAACTATAGATAACAGATATAAAGAAAAATCACTTTTGAATTCGTCTGAGGAATTATAAAAAGATTATTAAAGGAATCTGAAAATCTCACGAATCTCGTTAAACTTGGTCATTAGGATCATGGATTAATGTGGAAGATGCTAATACCTATCAGAGAGAGTAAACTTATTACTATCTACAGGTTGACTAAAATACGGGACGTCCTGTCGAAGGAAGTGTCATTTGCCTTCATAGACCTCAGTTTCAGCATGACATTAGACAACCACAGATGAATTCCAGTTGAGAACTGAAATATGGATATTAGTCTACTATCTTCGTCAAGAAAAACTATATTTGAAAATGTACAGGTAGTGTGAAGTATAAGGTCTTTTAGAATTAGTGACTGCCTGTATTGCAATTGATTAGCATTTTGTAGAGTTACAATGATTTTAGCCATTGGACGACTGAATCTCAATTGCGCCTAATTTGGTGTTTTTCGTCTTTGGTTTGACCAGTCTGTACTTAGACCTTTTAGATTTCAGCTTTGTTATGTATCATATCTATGACCTTAACTTACAGAAAGACGTTTTCTTGTCGCTTTTCATCCCTCAGGTGGCTTTCAGGCTTTGACTGCCACGAATTTGGTTTAATGACCAACTTATGAGTTTTCTACTCTTTCAGTTTATCAAATGAATTTATGGAATGCAAATTATGTGTATGATAGGACCTTGTAGATACGGGTGAAAAATCGGTACACCCAGTGATTTGTTTGATTTTCTTTTGTAATGTCTGGTTGTAATTTGTTTCTCGAGAAAGATCTTTGGAGTCACTAAATAAGATACCTTATGAACCGAAAAACGGATTTTAAGTGTCATTTTTGAAAACTAGTTCTCTCAAAATATATCTGGTCTTGTTTATTGTCGTTGGTGGAGTGTGTTGTTTCATTATAGGGACAATAACAACACCGTATTTGTTGCTTTGATGAATAAATCCCCAGCTGTCGTATATCTGTAAGTTATTTGGCTTCTTTTAATAAGCAGCTGACAATCGTTAAGAAAAATATTGGAGGTGGTAACATTTTAGATGCCAGTAGAGGTACTTAAAAACTTGATTGCATTAACCATGAAACGGTAGAACAGAGTGAAGAACTGTTAGCATTATTTTAATATTGTTAACCTATGTCAAAAGCCAAAAGTTATATATAAATTCCCATCAGTAACGTTGATTAGGCCGTAATTTGGTAATCATTGACATAGATCATACATGTTATGTTGTGCCAAGTGATTTTTTCCTATTCTATGTGGTGGATCCACTTCTTGACAACTAGCGGGAACATGGGTATAGATTTATATTAAAAGTGAACTGTTCTTCAACAACGGTGTGTGCCATCAGTCGTAAAGTGTTAGAAAATCTATTAATTCCTTTATCCAACCTGAAATATGACTTCGTGATACTTCTTTTATGGTACAAAGACAGTAACCAACAATTACGGACATTCGAAGTGAATATCAAAATTATTTGTACTTCAGTCGTCTGATGATAAATGCGCAAGATAAACTAATATCACCCTAGAAGCAAATGATCAAGTCACGACTAAGTAACTTAGTTTTACAATACTTTTCTTTCCCTTTCATTTCAACGTATTTTCGTTTTTGTTTATTTTTTCTCTGTCTTTTTAGGAAGTTTGTGAGTTTAAGCTCATCAACCTTTTAGTTCGAGGTCATACGTTGTTATACCTATTGATTCACATGAAATGTGTTTTCCACTAAACTATCCAATTTTTTCTTTTACTTTCTGTATGTACGAAGGACCAATGAGAATGTCGGTCGCACCAGTTCAACAAGGTCCATTTATGAAGGATCAGTTGGTTCAATTGCGGGCACAGATTAATGCTTTCAAGCTACTTTCCAAATCACAGCCAGTCCCTGAAACATTATTACTAGCGGCCGAAGGAAGACAGTTACTCAGTCATGCACCTATTGTTATGAGTGGACCACCTGCACCAAATGTCCCTGTACAACAATGGAATCAATCTTCTGTAAATTCCATGCAAAATTCGCCGTTTGTCGGGTCTCCTCAGTCGTCTGTCGCTCAGAGTGAATTCCATCCAGCGAATCCTGCCCTAGCAATATCTCGAGTAAGACCTAATATCCAACCCAGTTTAGTGGCTGCACGTATAGGTCCCCCAGTAGGCTATCAATCATATACAACCTCATCTTCAAATGGAACCTTTCTGCCTGGGGGTACTAGCACATATGGGAGGAGTAGACTTACTCCTATTCAACGACCTCAGGGTTTGGATCCCGTAGAGCTACTAAAAGAGAGGGAACAGCGTATCCAGTCTCGCATTGCGCAGCGTATCAAAGAACTAAGTAGTCTTTCTGTATCTAGTACATCGGAACAAAGAGTATCATTATTGATTGAACTTCGTGCTTTGCGTCTACTAAATTTTCAGCGACAGCTAAGGCAAGACATAGTGTCAGCTATGCGCCGAGACACAAGCCTTGAGACAGCTCTCAATGTCAAGGCGTACAGAAGGCCGAAAAAACAAACTCTTCGAGAGGCTCGGTTCACGGAAAAGTTGGAGAAACAAATGAAACATGAGCAAGAAAAAAGGCGTCGTCAAAAACATCAAGAATTTCTGAATGCTGTTCTTAGCCACGGAAAAGATTTCCGAGAGTTTCATCGTAATGTTAACAGCAGAATGGTGAAAATAAACAAAGCCGTTCTAAATTACAAAGCCAATGCTGAGCGTGACAAAAGAAAAGAACAAGAACGAATTGATCGTGAGCGTATGCGACGTCTTATGGCTGAAGATGAGGAAGGTTATCGCTGTCTTATTGATGCAAAAAAAGACCAGAGACTTCATCACTTACTCACACAAACAGATGAATTTATTAGTAATTTGACTAAACTTGTTCGTGAACATAAACGAGAGCAAAGTAAGCAGCGTTTTAGGGAACGGTCGGAAAGAAGAAAATTCGCACAGGAATCAGCTCTGCAAAATGCTGTTGTATTCTATCGAAAATTGGCTGATGATGTCATTAAAAACGGTGGACAACCCCCGGCCTATTTTTCTACTCTTCCATCTACTGAGAAATTTCCTGAAGAACTTAATCAAGTAAATCGTGACTGGTTATGTGGCAAAATGTCGTCATCTAACATCCAGTTACCTGACGTGCGTATACCTATGTATCAAACAACAACAAAAGAAATTGTTGAAGGTGATTCTGCTCCTTTAGCCTCAGAAGTTTGCACTTGGCTGCAAGAACACCAGGGCTGGGAGGTAGGCTGGTATCCCTTTTGTTTTTTGGTATTAATTTGGTTCTTGATACTTATTGGTTACTCGTCATGACACGCTGAAAAAATGAAGGAAAGAATTTTAAGTAAATCCAAATCATGAGTTATATCTAGGCTCTCGTATCAGGATCGTATCCGTGTATACTTTGTGTGAAGCTAAATACTACAATCAGTTAATTGTATTGATACAACTGAAGAGGTTTTAATGATATAAGAGTACTTACATCCCTTAATTTACAGAAGGAAAACGTATAATTTACGCTCATTTGATTGGAAGCAGAACACTTGGCAGAGGCGTATGGCATTGTAACAAATCCTTAGTATTAAAGAGAAGACAAAATTTCGTCTCTGTCGAGTACTTTCAGATTTTTATGACATTCCGCCTCCCGTTTTTAACCCGCATGAATCATTGACTTGGTAATTGAAGCATCTAATTTTCTAACAATAGATAGGTTTAAAATGTGACTGAATTCCAGACAAATTAATTAATATTTAGTCAGTTACAGTAAAATTAAACTTGGAATTCCAAAAATTACTACGTCTGAATATATCATAATGTCTACGTTTTACTATATAATTGGCCAGTACTAGTCTCATCTTATACTTTTTTAAAGAGAACACTAAAGATTGCAACCACTCAAAAGTCATTGACCTGAATTTCAGAACACTTATATTTTATTTTTATTGATTTCGCAATCCACGTAAGATTTCGTTCAACCTAGCACCAAAATTAATATGCTCCACAAAGCAAAGCAACAACGTGAAGAAATGAAGGACAATAGATTACAGTTGATAAAGAGTAAGTTTAGAGTAGATACAACGCAGTTAAAATGCAACCAAGTAAAACTTTCAATTAAGGAAAAATCATCTCTTTCATAAAGTCTAAAACGAAGTTACAAGTGGATCGCTGTTAACTTCGTTGTCATGTCTGTTAATGAATTACGCAACTGATTTACGGAATGTCTAGGAATCTTAATAGCCTGATGGATACCATCAATATACAACTTTCATGACTCGTCACCGTCAGTCAGTCAGTAACAACGTAGAACTTCGTACGTACGTACATCAGTTCTAGTTGCCGTACCACCATGTAATAAACTATCTCTCTGCTTTTCTGCCTAGTCGAAGCCTCGAAAGATAATCCACAAATGAAGGCTGTTGTAAGTGCTGTTATCATGAACTTCTTCTCATTGGTTAGTATTTTAAATCTATTCTAATTCTGGGTTTTTTATTTCTCACTATACAATCTTGTGGATACGTTCTTGTTAGATTTCATCCAAAGAAAAGTAATTTTTATGTAGTTGAGATTTTTCTGTGAATTATTTGCCTAACAGATTCTTCCAACTGATACTGATGGGTCAGTAATACATGACTTATTGGAACCAGACGAAGAGTTCAAGCGTAAACGTAAATTTGATGACGATGATGATGATGATGATAATAGTATGGTACATGTCGGGACGGAAGATGATGAATATAATAAACGTGGTGAATCTGGTGCAAATGCACCTCAATCCTATTATACTCTTGCTCATGCTGTACGAGAAGAAGTTAAAGAACAAGCTAGTATTCTTGTCCATGGTCGATTAAAAGAATATCAATTGAGGGGTCTCGAGTGGCTTGTTTCATTATATAACAATAACCTTAATGGCATACTTGCTGACGAGATGGGTCTGGGCAAAACGATTCAGACAATCGCTTTGATTACGTACCTAATGGAAAGGAAACGCGTTAATGGACCGTTCTTGATTATTGTACCTCTTTCGTAAGTTAAGGTTTACGTTGCATTCATTATCTTATTTTTCTGTGGTAATTGTTTATCCTCTTGTATCTACATATTGTATTGAAACTATTTTAATATTTGTCATTAAACATATAAGAAACTGCTTATTCTGTTCTGCTTATATATTCTCACAACTTATTGTACTTTGGATCAAATGTTTTACAATCAATTAAAACTCAGAATATCTGTTTTTGTCGGTCCTTGCGGTTCACTTGGCAAAATTTAGTGAGGGTTCGCGATCCTGTAAAAGATGTGTTTTTTGTTTTGTCCTTCCAAACTATTTACGTAAATCTGCTCCGTATTTTAACAGAAATTTTACTTATTTTTATTTACCGTTCTCTCAGTTTCTGTCATTCTGTTTCTTAACTCAACCATTTCTGCTTTCTAAGTGGTTAAAATAAACCATGTGTTATCCAACTTGTGTTTGTAGTTTTATTAGGATTTATATATTCCATAGATAACACAATTGTTGGCAACTATCTATTTTTGGTACATTCACTTTAAATGTCTTTTGATCTTTATTGATTTTGCGATTTTAGAGTCATGTCTAATTGGGCAATGGAGTTCGATCGATGGGGACCAAGTGTGAAAAAGATATTATATAAAGGTTCACCTCAAGCTCGTCGACTTCTTCAAACACAAATAAAAGCATCAAAAATCAATGTACTGTTAACAACCTACGAATATATTATTAAAGATAAATCAGCTCTTTCTAAAGTACGTTTATGATTCCATTAGTTTTCAGTTTTTATAAATATATGTTTGTGGGTAGTTATATTTATCGAACAGTACAGGAACTGACAGTTTTGGTACATGGCAAAAACGAAAAGCAAGTGGATATTGTATAATAAAGTATTCAAGATTTACGATAAATCTAATGGATGGATTTATTTGCATTATTGTAATTAGTTTTGAACATTCTTACTCCGGGCTTCACTACTTTACGTTATCATATATAAAGAGTAAACAGTCCCATTTATATCTCACAGTTATTCATTTTCCTCATGGTGCAATACTATGTCTTCATACAATCTCTCTTAAAATAATACCATCATACTTATATTACATCTGGATGATCGGTAGTTTAGCACGTGTTACATACGACTTAAACACATCAATCAATGTAGGTTTACAATTTCATTAGCTGGCTTACTGTTCTCCATAGATTCTTTAAACCTAATTCACGTATTACTCAATCGATTTTGTAACCACAATCGAGCTATGCATCATAAAAAACAATAATAAAATCTCTGCTAAGCTTATGATGGAACTCGAGAAAGTTTTAATTAGCAATAGATTTTTCCAAGTGAAAGAACATCCTGGTCTGGAGTGTATGTAAATACATGTATACCGTTAAACTGACTGCAAACACTACCGTAAGATTATTTTATTATTGTTTGTAAGATGACGGTAGATATAATTAATGGGTGCGTATTAAAGTTGTTTCGTTTCTCTATATAACGTGTCGTAGTCCAAGTCCTATCATTCGTTTTAACTGAGTTCGGCTATTTTTACTCGGTCATTTATCTTCATTCTATATTCTTCGTTTTTACATCCTTTACATTCATTATCTTCTGATATCGTGATAGACGTGATCACCGTACAGTGTATAGTAATTACCCTATATCTAATGGTTTGCTGAATATGATTATGCACACTAACTGGGTATCTACGGTATTGGCGGATTTGAAAATCCTTATATTAAGGATTTGTTTTCCACCTTTGATTAGCTACAACTAAATGAAAATTTTATCAGTTCCGGATTGTTTATAGTAGCTGGTATTTCAAAAATATTGACGATTAACAATATCGTTGAGTGAGGTACAGTAATGAGATAGATCTTATTTATTTCTGCATAACCCGACCGATGTTGCTATCTTGACTTGGTGGTCGGGCTTGCCTTTCGTGATAAATCGACCGAGCTATACTGGCTGGAACAATCGTTTTTCGAGGTCCTACCATGCCAGGCAGACCGGTTTGATAACAGTAAGACTAAAAGCAGTAAACCCAAGATTAGAAGGCGAAGTCGAACTACTGACTGTACATAGGTGTGAGAGCAGTAAGGTGTTTCCTTCAGACAACCAGCATAACATCGATGCTGCCTTTCCACAAACAAGGGTCTGGTTAGAAGAAATCAACCCTAAAATTACTCATCTCGCCTTATTCCACGGATTTTCGTCTCCTGCGGTAAGGTCTCATCAAGTACGGAGCTAACACGAAAATTACTCATAAAAGGTCGTGTGACCGACCACAGGCAGCTGGCCCTTGGGCACTGCTATCACACTCTCAGGTCACTAAAACCACCTCTGATATAATTCCCTTTTCAGGTACCTCCAGAAGAATCCTTCCACGCTGCGGGAAACCGGGAAGTGACAAACCACCTCACAACTTTAAGACCACTGTGTTCATAATCAACCTCGCTCTTCAATTCCTATTATTCCCCCTACATCGACTTTCAAATACAAACTTTGTCTTCTGGCTTCCACCTCAAGTGTCACCATGACCGACGACTCTAGATCGCGAAATGCTGTCCTAGGTATACTGGGACCTCGCTACAAACTACACATTGGAGCCTTCAACGTACTCACCCTATGTCAACTCGGTCAACAGGCCTCCTTGGCTAAAATCCTAGAATCTCGTGTCATCGATATATGCTGTGTCTTGAAAACACGCATACAGGATCCTAGTGTGGTTATTCACTTGATCTCACCTCGCCAAAACAGAGAGCCGACGAGCTACACCCTCCGTGTATCTGGCGATCCGATGGCTAGTTCTCGTGGAACAAGCACTATTAGAGTGGATCCCCGTCAACAGTCGTCTATTTGCTGTTCGGCTAATAGGCTCTGTAAGAATTCGGAAAGGTCGAGACACACGTCGTTGCCTTTTTGTCGTTTCTGCCTACGCTCCCACTGACTGCAGCTCGGATGAAGTGAGAGATGAATTTTACAGAAAGCTAAACGTTCAGACATAGTACTCGTAGGAGGTGACTTTAATACCCAAGTAGGTAGCTTAAACCAAACAGAAAGGCGCTTCTCTCCCTCTAAATGCAAATCGTTGCTTCAAGACTGGCCTGCGTCAACACCTGAACTAAGGATAGGGAGTGAAGTAGTCGAACGCGTCGACAACTTCACTTATCTTGGAAGTCTGATCAGCCCTAATGGGTTGGTGTCTGACGAAATCTCAGTACGAATTCGAAAAGCTTGCTTGGCTTTTGCTAACTTACGTCACCTATGGCGAATGCGAGATATCCGTCTATCATTAAAAGGACGAGTATACTGCGCGACAGTCCGTTCTGTTTTAATTTACGGCAGCGAAACATGACCATTGAGAGTAGAAGACACTTGTAAGCTACTAGTATTTGACCATAGATGCCTTAGAAATATTGCTGGCGTCTGTTGGGATCGCCGGGTAAGTAATAGTGAGGTTAGACGCAGGGTATTAGGGAATGATGGTAAATTAGTTGATGAAGTGAATTTTCGTTGACTGAGATGGTTGAGCCACGTGTTACGTATGCCTGAACACCGATTACGACGATGCGCAATGCTGACTATTGTTGGGGGTGGTTGGAAGAAAGTTAGGGGCAGCCAAACTAAAATGTGGCATCAGTGCTTGAAGTCACTAACTTCTAGTGTGAGCCATGTTGGTAGATGCAAACTACTTGGTTGGGGTCCGCGTGACTATTGTAACCAATGGTTGGAGATTCTTTGTGACATGGCTCAGAATCGATCACGATGGCGTAGGTGTATACACTCTTTGTTTTCCATTAATCTTTGAGTTTAAAATCGTTTCATATCATGTTACGTAATAATTGTTTCTTCCTGTACTATATCCTTATATGCAACCTTTCTTTTATATATTACCACCAATGAAAGAACTACTTCTTTGACTCCGGTGTTCATTTTGCTTCGCTAATGTTTCGTTTCAACTAAACAGTCTAGAAAAGGTCATTTGCGTTCAGGATATTGTTTAGAAATTTGTATTTTCCGAAAGCCCACATATTCAGCAATATTTCTTGATTTTTAGTCAACGCATCCACACTCTACCGAAGTGACAGTAGCCAAAAATTTGATCACCAGATTTAAAAAGCTTGTCACTGAACCAAATGATATAGAAATGGAAATGAATTCAATCATATCCTCTCTGTTGATGAGTAATTATCCGAAAAATTTAATTAAAAGAATAATTAAGAATGAAGAACAAAACGATATTATTAAAAAAAGAGTTAAGCAAACGAGTGAATTAACACAGTGGTGATCCCATATTGTAAACGTATTTCAGAAGGATTCTAACTAGTAAGAATCAGAGATCCAATACACAAGGAAGTACAACAGGATTGTGTTTATGAAATCAAATGTAGTGACTGTAAAGCAACGTATGTAGGTGGAGCATCAAGGTAACTGAATGTGAGGGTGAAGGAACATAAACTATGTTTAAAGCACATCCCTAAATCTTCAGTTGAGGTAAAAAAAAAAAGAGGACAAATCGGAGATAGCATTACACTCGATAGAATCGGGTCATACAATTGATTTTCAACGGCACAAGAATCCTTCAAAAAGGCTTTAATTCTTACAAAGAAAGGCCCTACATATATGTGCTAATCCAAACAGTATTGATAGGAGAGATGGAATACAACTAGCTGACCCATGGCAACTAATAATTGTTAAGTAAACCTGAACTCCTTATTCCATTCTATATCGTATTGAACTAATTAACAGATGTTACTTTCAACGATTCAAATCAGTTATCTTATCTAAATATGTTAAACAATTGACTGGAACATTAAAACAACACAAACTTTCAATTACAAATTCTTCCTCTTTGAATTCAGTCCTCTACCGTGTTTATTTATCTTCATTTAATCCATGCTGTGACATTTTTTATTCATATCGTATATAAAAAATTATGTTTTCTTAATATTCACCGACCGAAGACAACATATAGTGGATGAAATTTCTTCTCACCTACATATACACATAATCTGTTATCACAACACATTTCGTTTTCACACAACATGTCTCGTACACACTAATGTAAATACCTACTTTAGACATTCTTAACGTTGATTGAATGACTTATTCAGTATACAGTAAACCGGAGAACCATGTACCTATTTATATTCGATAATTTTGATGTTTAATTATATTTCCTTGAAAAAGCTTGGACTAGATTGACAGGCGAAACGTTGGATTTACTTCATATTCATTCGCTGAGATTTTACAAATAAATTATTCCTGTTTAATGTCTATGGAACATGTTTTTTAAGCGAAAGTACAATCTCACAATATTAGGAAATCTAACTTTATAGTTTGTCCATTAAGTAGAACTGTTTTTGTTTATTGAAGCATGCTTTGGTGCTTACCTTATAACCATGGTCAATTTTATTGGTCGTACCTCTTCTTTATGGATCGTTTAAATAAGCTATTACATAGTCTCTCGAATGATGTGTGTTACTAGTCAGATTTGATACTTATTTGAGATTTCAACGTATCGATCATCTTTTAGTTTGTATATAATTGTCATATAAAAGTGGTCACCAAGAATGTGGGACTTATCATTTTTTCAAATTTATATAAAATTCTCATATCGTTTCTGAGGATTGTATACTTTTGTTTTCATGTAGGTGGTTCCATTTTATTACCTACCAGTTTTTATTTTAGTGAGAATGAATAATTATTTTCTTTCAAAAACATTGTTTGTAATGTATTAGCTACTTTCATGCATTTCTTTTCATTTAATTATTGAACAGGTGAAGTGGAAATACATGATAATTGATGAAGGCCATAGAATGAAAAATCACCATTGTAAATTGACTCAAGTATTAAACACATATTATACTGCACCATATCGACTTCTACTTACTGGTACACCGCTGCAAAATAAATTACCTGAATTATGGGCTCTACTGAATTTCTTGTTGCCAACAATTTTTGAAAGTGTCAATACATTTGAACAGTGGTTTAATGCTCCTTTCGCAGCAACCGGAGAAAAAGTATGCGTATAGTCATGTCGAATTTTTGTTTGTTTGTAAGAAGTATTGTGTTTGTATTTTCGGAATTTAATGTATACTCAGCAGTTCTGAGATGTACTGCTTTCTACTTGCTAAATAATATTGCTTTCATTATTGGTGAATATTAAATATCAGACATCACTTCTTGGCGTATTGTTATAATTTCTCTTATTACGACACCTCGCCTTATCCCATGGATTTCCGTCTCCAGCGGTAAGGTCTTAACAACTACGGAGCTAACACGAAGACCCATTCCGTCCCTATGTCCTTTTCATGTATCTCAAGAAGAACCCTTTCACGTTGTGCGTAACTGGGTAGTGATAGCCGCCCCTACAACTCTAACAGCATTTGAGACCACTAATTCATAATAAACTTCCCCTCTTCGATCCCTACTATATCTTCTACCTCGACTATTAACTCTAAACATCCTCAAGTGTAACCATGACCGACGACTCTAGATCGCGAAATGCTGTCCTAGGTATACTGGGACCTCGCTACAAACTACACATTGGAGCCTTCAACGTACTCACCCTATGTCAACTCGGTCAACAGGCCTCCTTGGCTAAAATCCTAGAATCTCGTGTCATCGATATATGCTGTGTCTTGAAAACACGCATACAGGATCCTAGTGTGGTTATTCACTTGATCTCACCTCGCCAAAACAGAGAGCCGACGAGCTACACCCTCCGTGTATCTGGCGATCCGATGGCTAGTTCTCGTGGAACAAGCACTATTAGAGTGGATCCCCGTCAACAGTCGTCTATTTGCTGTTCGGCTAATAGGCTCTGTAAGAATTCGGAAAGGTCGAGACACACGTCGTTGCCTTTTTGTCGTTTCTGCCTACGCTCCCACTGACTGCAGCTCGGATGAAGTGAGAGATGAATTTTACAGAAAGCTAAACGTTCAGACATAGTACTCGTAGGAGGTGACTTTAATACCCAAGTAGGTAGCTTAAACCAAACAGAAAGGCGCTTCTCTCCCTCTAAATGCAAATCGTTGCTTCAAGACTGGCCTGCGTCAACACCTGAACTAAGGATAGGGAGTGAAGTAGTCGAACGCGTCGACAACTTCACTTATCTTGGAAGTCTGATCAGCCCTAATGGGTTGGTGTCTGACGAAATCTCAGTACGAATTCGAAAAGCTTGCTTGGCTTTTGCTAACTTACGTCACCTATGGCGAATGCGAGATATCCGTCTATCATTAAAAGGACGAGTATACTGCGCGACAGTCCGTTCTGTTTTAATTTACGGCAGCGAAACATGACCATTGAGAGTAGAAGACACTTGTAAGCTACTAGTATTTGACCATAGATGCCTTAGAAATATTGCTGGCGTCTGTTGGGATCGCCGGGTAAGTAATAGTGAGGTTAGACGCAGGGTATTAGGGAATGATGGTAAATTAGTTGATGAAGTGAATTTTCGTTGACTGAGATGGTTGAGCCACGTGTTACGTATGCCTGAACACCGATTACGACGATGCGCAATGCTGACTATTGTTGGGGGTGGTTGGAAGAAAGTTAGGGGCAGCCAAACCAAAATGTGGCATCAGTGCTTGAAGTCACTAACTTCTAGTGTGAGCCATGTTGGTAGATGCAAACTACTTGGTTGGGGTCCGCGTGACTATTGTAACCAATGGTTGGAGATTCTTTGTGACATGGCTCAGAATCGATCACGATGGCGTAGGTGTATACACTCTTTGTCTTCCATTAAATCGTGATAATGAATTTTCTTAATACCTTTCTTACTACGAAGTAGTTCTTTGTTCGTATATCTTATCCTCTTTTTAAGTCTTTTTCCTTTTATCTCTGAAGTAACTGTTTCTATGATCTCGGTGATCATCTTATTTTGCTAATGAGATATTGCAGGTTGAAGTGATGTTTATATATTGTTGGTCCTACCTTTTAGATGACTGACTGACGCTTGTAATTGTTAATACTTAAATCATAAACGACCATGGAATAAATAGCGATAATCCGCTTTTTATTCGTCAAAGCAATTTTATTATCATAATGACAGTTCTACTAATTTCTTCCCACAAAAATGTTGACCGTACTTATTTATAATCAGTTCTCTTAGTATACAATTATTATGTCTGAATTATGTTCAGTTTGTTCAAAAAATGAGCGACAACTTAGCTAAAGGAAAATATCCTTTGGTTCTCTATTTTTTAAAATTATCAAACTCATATATTTAAGCGTGCAATCAACGATCTATTTCGATCATCTAATAATCGTAGTATGACATCATTTGACCTGTCTTCCTTAAAATAAACTAAATACAATAAAAGTGGGAATGTTGAAAAACCAGATATCGTGTGTGCTATACATGACGTTGTTTTAACCTCCTGTCAGTGAAAGCCTTTATTTAGTAAACCATGTATGTAAATACAAGCAGAAGGCAGTTATATCATGCTTTCTGTATTAAACCGTAATCGTAGTATCAATAAACACTGGTCTCACTTTTTTATTTATTAAAGGTCGAATTGAACCAGGAAGAAACCCTGCTTATTATTCGTCGATTACACAAAGTATTACGACCATTCTTATTACGTCGTCTCAAACGTGAAGTAGAATCGCAATTACCAGAAAAAGTTGAATATGTGATTAAATGTGAAATGTCAGATTTACAAAGGGTTCTTTATTCACATATGCAATCTAAAGGTGTAATTTTGACTGATGGATCAGAAAAAGATAAAAAGGTAAGAATAACATTTCCGCACAGTTAATATTATAATTGAATCAGAAAAATGTTGAATCGCACTATTAATCACTAAATGTCCTGCGTATATAGCTGAGTGTAAAGTTTTAACTCCCCGAATGCCCTGGTACGGCCGAGGGTAAGGAGAGTCAGCTCTTCCTCTAGAAATACTCTCACAAGTCCTACTCAGTGCCTTCTCGGGGCGAGGTAGTTGTATAAGAAATCGATAGGACGGAAAGTGAATGTCCGGCGCTTTAACTGGGTTGGTGGATATGGAGGATCCACCTAGGGGAGTGGGAAAACCCTGATTCCAAACAGATGATGCACATAGGCTCCAGGATCCTGAAGGAGCAAATGGCGTATGTACCAGTCGTTGATCACCGGCTACCATGGAACTCCATCTCCCAACGTTATTCCACTGCCTTGTGGATCAGACCTTTAAGTCGAAGGCTCGGGGTGTGGCCCTCTAAGAAAACTATCTACTTCTGTTTGGGCACTCGGACAGTATCATAGCCCACACACAAATCAAGTAACTTGTGTGGTGCATGTGTATTATTCGGTGCCCCTTTGTATCAATAATTATATGTTCATATAAAAAATGACTTACAAACTATAGTCTCTACAAAAACTGAATTTTGGTCAGGATTATCGCCTTTTGATGCAATACTTCTGTTTGCTCTTACAACAATTTTGCAAAACTTGAGATTGCTAATTTGAATAATACCTAACTGCTCTGTGAATTAGTTGGAAAAGATAATTTTCTTATAGTTTTAGGAAAAAACACTTGATCGGTATCAAGAGAGAAATAGACATCAATATTACAGAATAATGTTTTTTCCTTAACAGAAGCTATATTCGTTTAGAAAATGACCTCCAGTAAGTTGACTCAACTGTGTAAACTTGTATATCAAGTAATATAGGAAGCGACTGCATACTCGCAGCTGCTACCCTAATGTATTGGTCTATCTTGTCTTTAGCAATAGTAAAATTGATCAATATTGGCTAGAACATGTGTTCTTTTCGGTCGTACTATGCCAGAAAGGTTAGTTGTATAACGATAAGACTAAAAGCATCAACCTAAGGTTCGGGATCGAAGTTGTACTGCAAGCATCTGCAGCGATACTGCATCCTATCAACAGAAGGAATGTATTAATAAAGGTTGGTTCTAAGTATGTCACACTTCACCTCACCACACTTATCTCCGTTTCCAGCAGTAAGGTCTGGATCAAACACATGAAAAACTTGCCACGTAAAGACTCTGTGACTGACCTCAACTGATTGTGTTTTTGACTCTCTGATCACACTCCCTGATCGCTAAAACCACTACTATTCCAGTTTTATTTTCAGAAGTTTCTCTCCATGTTGTGGGCAGCCTAAACGTGACAATAGCTCTCATAGTCTTAACAGCAACCAAGATCTTTTTGTTCACTATCAAACTCCCCGTCACTTCCTAATACTTCCCCGGTTTCCACGGTTGACCCTTTCCATGTGACTTAATTATCATGCTCCATCAATGCTAATGATTCGAGTTCGCGAAATTTTATTCCTGTGCAATTGAAATCGCTCTCTGTGCTACATGTTGCGTTCTTCAATGATTAAACCTTGTCAGATAGGACAACAGGTTTCCTTAATTAAAACTCGAGAATCCTTTGCCTTCGATTTATATTGTGTCTCCGGAACACCCATATAGGATCCAAATGTGGTCATTCACGGCGGCATCTGTCATTGGAAGGCTTACCGAAGAATTGCATTAACTCTGTACAAGCTCTACTCGAACACTGCCGGTCGAGTCAAAGGTTATAGCTAGCTGTTATCAAAATCGTCCACATCAAGTGGTGTTTGCCAGGGCTGTCCACTCCCTCCAATTTCATTTAACATTGCCGTGGAAATTCTCTTAGTGGTAACATTCTCATCATCTGACTTTTCAAGTTTGTCATCTCATCAGGAGATTCGTTTGTTGACTTGGAATACGCAGATACTAAAGTTTTGTTCTATGAATATTCTGACAAACCACATATCATGACCAACAGTACGAGCATGTTTCAGGTGCGGTACACGTAACCGAGGTTCAGTCACATATGTGTGGCTCTAATAAGTCAATAATTAAAACGAAAAAAAGGTGTCTTTTTACCGAACATTATTATTACTCATCTCAATTCCTATTTTGTCTTGACTTCCTCTTTATAATTCAATCATACAAATATTTGGCTAAAGCTTTATCTTGAGATTTGTTATATGCTGTTCGTATATCCTTGTCATTAGCTGTCATGCGCGTCCGTGAATTGTTGATTCACCTAGACTCGTTTTCGTCCATAGACTTCATTTTTACTGACATTTAATCTAACTTTTTCATTTTTAAGCTTTCCATTGTAAGAATAATGTTGATCTAGTGTTTTCTTATTTTTTAATGGTTGTTTTACCTTTATAAAAACGATTTTTATTAGAAAGAAATACTTATTTTTTGAGTGAGTTATTGAATAAAAAGTAACTGTAAGATTAAAACAACGATAACTCCCTAGTTGTTGTATTATTGACTGCTATTTTTCATTGTTTCATTATATTTAGGGTAAAGGTGGTTGTCGAACTTTAATGAATACAATTATGCAGCTTAGAAAGATTTGCAACCATCCATTTATGTTTCCACACATCGAAATGGCTATAGCTGAACAAAACTTCCTAAATGTACACAATGGTAACCCCCCACCAACTTTACCAGTACCAACACAAGTTGAAGGTAAAATATTATATCGTTCTTCTGGAAAATTTGAGTTACTGGATAGAATTCTGCCCAAATTAAAATGTTGTGGACATCGTGTGTTAATATTTTGTCAAATGACAAGTTTAATGACAATTATGCAGGTCAGTTTACGAAGTATTTTTCTGAATGATCAGTTGTTTATTGTTGTAATCATGAACATATATGCGAGTTTGTTACTGTAATCTCATATTATTTGGGGTGTATACATAACATCTACTCATATAGCTGTTCGTCTGAAAATGATATAAGCAGGTTAGTGAAATAAATTTAATTTGCTGATTGTTTTCATTAACTAGTATCAATTCCCTTCAACATCATTACCAGCTCATAAGATGGTAATATACTGAAATCACAAGTTATCTTAAATAATGTTTGAGTTATTTATCTTTGTAAAAAAATCGAACGTGAAATTCTGCATTCTATGTTGAAAATCACTTTAAGTTGAATAAGTTCACCATTCGTTTCACAAATCGATAAGAAAAACTGCAGCTCAATTCAAAAATAACTTTTGATGGAGTTTTGTTCTCTGAGCTGGATGGTTTGGTCGTAGAGTTTTCATCGTTCTTCAGAACGACGTCATCAGCACAAACTTCAGATAGACTTCTATCTGAAAGCTCTACAACCAAACCATCCAGCTCAGAGAACAAAACTCTATCAAAATCATCCACCTGAGCTACAAATCTTCTCCACCATCTCAGAAATGACTCTCAAACCAAATTTAATCTAGGTCAAAACATTCTGTATGCTACAAATAGACGATAATAAATGAAAACTGGACAAATACGAATTATGACCTTAACCGAAATTACTTGGGTAATTTTACTGAAACTGGAAGTAAATTTCACTTGACCAAAACTTAGTCTTCATACGTTTGAAAAATCCTAAAACGGCAACGTAATAAAACTCAACTTGCGCAATTTTTGGCCACGTTTTCTAAAACTGAAAGCACTGGTTAATTGAATAATTAGTGGCATACTCACTGCTAAACCTAAATTCTTTAGTCTCATCCGGAATATTATCGAGAATAGGCAGTTCAAAAAGAATCTTAAACTAAGATAAAGAGGTTAATCATTGCTCTCTGAATTCTTAATTGTTTTAACTCGTTACATTTTTCATTTGGTTCGCACGAAATATAATTTTTATCTCTTCAGGACTACTTTGATTACCGAAATTTTCGTTATCTACGTCTTGATGGAACTACTCGTTCAGAAGATCGTGGAGAATTACTAGTGAAATTTAATGATACTTCCGAGGATATATTTATTTTCTTACTTTCAACTCGTGCTGGCGGGCTAGGTCTTAATCTCCAAGCTGCGGATACAGTGATTATATTTGATTCAGATTGGAATCCTCATCAAGATTTACAAGCACAGGATCGTGCTCATCGTATTGGTCAACAAAACGAGGTATGCAATTCCCAGTATATTTTTGTCGATGACTTTTCATTGTCTTTGGGATTAGAAAACCTTGACATATATGAACTTTACCACTTATTCTTTGGCAGATGACTTACTGTAGATAGGTTGTCTGTTGTTCAGACCGAAGTAGATGACAAGGTACGACAAAGTATTTATTACATTTGTACATAATGGTGGAAATTCGATTAACTGTTTTAACGTTATTTTTGATAGATAGGATGTATCCATAATTCCCAACTTGTATATTCTAGTTTGGTTAGTATCCTATTTTGCATACAGTATGCGTAATCCTAATACAAGAATCCATAATTGTTTCCATTGAAACTGCTATCTTACATAGAAGAGGCAAGAGAGCTATGTTTTTTGCACTAACTGCCAGTTTTACCACCGTATTCAATTGCTGAAAAACTAAATTAACTAGTTATGAGTTTACGTGTAACATTTTTCCATTTTAAAAGTAGCTGAAATAAGTTCGTGTCTATTTTAAAATAATTTGTAGTTGCAATTCTCTTTGAATACCCATGGTTTTATTCGGAGAGATTTGAATAGTACGACTTTGTGATTTGTCCCTGCAGATGAATTAAAGTGAATAATTTACGTGTATAAGATCACTTTACTCCATAAAGAATTAAACTTATTAATTCATATATGCGACCATGTTTCTATGTTAGGTTCGAGTTCTGCGTTTAATCTCAATAAATTCAGTTGAAGAAAAAATCTTAGCAGCAGCGCGTTTCAAATTGGACGTGGATCAAAAAGTTATCCAGGCCGGTATGTTTGATCAAAAGTCTACTGGTACCGAACGACGTCAGTTTTTACAAGCGTTACTTGAACAAGATGAAGAAGCCGATGAAGAAGAAGATGAAGCACCTGATGATGAAACTATTAATCAGATGTTAGCCCGAAATGAAGAAGAATTTGAAATCTACCAAAGGTTAGATGCCGAACGCCAATTTGCTGAAAGTCAACAGGCCAAACGGGAACCACGTCTAATGGAGTTTTCGGAATTGCCAAAGTGGATTGTTCGAGATGACATCGAGGTAAATAATAGTGAATCACTAAGTTAATGATTACTTTTATTGTTTATGCGAAGATTCTTGCCGATCACACTAGTCAGTATTATTATTTGTTATTTGTCGTCGTAATAAATTGAAATGTAAAATACTCAGGAAATTGTAAAACAACACCTTTAAATTAGCTTTCACTCCCTACTTGTAAGTGAAATAGTTGATAACGGAATCACTGTTTAAATTTTTATCGGTTAATGTCATTTGTAATAGTGGTCGTTACCTATCCATATACAGTTGATTGTTACAACTTCACATCTTAATTTGATTTATAAACAATAAATAAAATATGAATTTTACATTTTTTGATTCCACTTTCTTCAAAAATTAGCGTGTAACTAAGATCACTGAATAGGTAAAGTGCCATGAATAAATACAGACATTCCGATTGTACGTTTGAATCATAAATGTTTGCAATAAGTGTGGAATGAACACATTAAGAATTAGATTGTGTTTAAAACACCTATCCATTTTCCTTGGGTATGTGTTTTAATAAGGCAGTTTACTAAAAAAAAACTTGAGTAGACTACAAAATCACATGACATCATTTAATCAGGATCTAGTTTCTGTAGAATTATCTCGTATTGTATTTCTGTAGATAATGCAAGTCGATTGTTGGAAGCTTTCATTAATTTAACAACTGAATAAATTATACCATCTCATGTTTACATGTATTTATCCGTTAAGGATTTGATTGGTATATATATAATTTTTTTCTATACAGATATTATGATTAGTTTATGATATAACACACTATAACTGCTTGAAGTCAGCAAATTACTGATAAAGACCCTCATAGTCCTATATTAATACATATTATTTGATCATTTATTTTCAATATAAAAGCTTGAACGAAGTCTTTCATTAGAGGATAATGTTTTTGGAATGAAACGTCAGCGTAAAGAAGTGGATTATTCAGATGCACTCACTGAGCGTCAGTTTCTTAAAGCAATCGATGAGGGTAGCTTAGAAGAAGCTGAAGAACGTCAGCGTCAAAAACGAGCAGCACGAAAAAAACGCAAGCGATTAGATGTATGTTCATTTAATGTAATTTATATTTGTCTCAATATTGCATAACAGATCGGTTTTTAAGTGTACTAAACACTACTCTATCTGCTTAGTGAATCTCTGAGATATGTTTTAGCGGGCTACTGAAATTGTTATTAAGTTGTGTGATCATTTATAAAAACACTGATTTATATGATTTTTGAAAAAAAGTCAGTCAGACACCATATTATTACTCGCTACATTGTTAACATCTCAGAACCACATGTTTGACTTCCGAATTTTCACTTCTAGTTGTTTAAAGTCATAATTCATAAATATAAATAAATAGTTAATATTAGATCACCAGTTTACGTTCATATTTGTGCACACTATCGACTGTATAAATAGTTTAGTGAAGAAAGTTCTTTATGAAAAAGCATTCAGTGTTTTTCATAAGCTTTTTTCATCACTTAAGATGTAAAAACATCTCTTGGTTTATCCGCGCACTTAATAAATTTAGTTTTATTTACTCACCTTTAGTCAAGCTTTTTATGTGAATTTTAATGAAACTATGTTGCTCAATCTAAAATGATTGCGATCCGGTAGTTAAAGGATGAGTGATTCAACTACTAAGCCACCACTTTACTATGATTCAACAATAAAACTGTGTCCATAGTGGTAGCTTTTTTTATCAATCACAACCAAAAAAATTGTTGTTCAAAACAGTTAGCTAAGTTGATCATCAATAATGTATACTATAGAATCATTGAGTGAGCAATACTGAGGTTCGACGCAGCGTATTAGGTAAAGACAGGGAATCGGTCGGTGTGGAAGTGGGTCTTCATCAACTGAGTTGACCAGGATATATGTTACATATTCCCTAACAACGGCCTACCTGGACGCACGTTATTGGCTGGTATAGGAGTAGGTTTGAAGAAAAATAACAGTAGCCACACCAAGACTTGAAATCGGTCCATGAAATCCTTGATTATTATTTTGATCCGTTTACGTAGATGCAGACTATCTGGTTGGTGGCATAGTTCAAAATCAGTCATAATGGTCTAAATGCATTCACTCTTTGTCTTCGCTTAAATCTTGAGTTTTAAATCATCTTACACCTTTTATTTTTGAAATCCATTCCTTCATGTCAAATCACATTATCTGTCCCTAATCCTCTCTATAACCACTGATTATGTTATTACTCCTACTACTCTTGCTAACTTCATCTTGTCCTGATATAATGTGCCAACTTGAACCGATGAATCAAGACTACAATTGTTCCTAAAAGAATAGGCCGGTTATTCTCGTTTCTGACAGAAGTTATTATTTCTAACGTATTATTGTGGCTCATTTCTATTTTTTGTTTTATTAATGGTCCATAATTTAAAGACCACTTGTATTTATTTACTGTTATTTATTTTGGGGGTGGGTCGTTTGGTCAAGGATTCTAGTTTTATGGATGATGGGAGCTCAGAAACTGGAAGTGTTATTATGGCTGCACCACAAGCTGCTAAACGTCGCCGTGGACGTCCACCTCATGGTTCTTCTACTGGGAGTACATCCAGATCATCTAATCAATCAGTTTCACCAAAGTTAGCTAAAAAACTACAACGTTTATTAGATATTGTAATAGAATACAAAGACAAGTATGTCTCGCTTATTATTTATAGCTTCTGTTAATGCGTACCATTTTCGGAATAGTTCACTGACTCTATATTTCTTCTAGACTCGGTTAAATACTGTGATAACAAAAAAACACATATTTCTGCCATGAGTTAACGGAAATAAAGTAAACTACATACTAACCTGCAATCACCTAGAATAAATTGACGTGAATCTTTTTTTCATGTGGTTTCTCTTTAGTAACGTCTGTGAATTCCAATCCTCAAAATGCGTCTCCACAATCAAAACCAGTAATATAGAACTGTTCAGATCTCAACTAACACTATATAGGTTCACGCTATATAGAATAGTCTATTCGAAATAATTTCATGTTATGTCATGCTCAGTTATAACTGGATTCTGTTTATATTAGCATTATGATAACTAGGTTAGCTACCCTCTAGGATAATTCTGATAGTGTTAATACCATCATATTATTTCTAGCATTCATCTGATTATAGGTGCAGAAGCACCCAAAATTGTACCTTTGTGACGCTTCTCAGTCTTCATTACTATGGTTCATTAATTTACTTTTAAATGGTTTATTGGTTTTTGTACTTCTTGAATACTTTTTTCTCTTTTCGTAACTTATCCAAAATAACTGTGAGCATTATTTAGTAAATTTTAATCTATTTACATCATTCTTTAATCAGCGTCTAAAATTTATACTCACACAATTGTTTAAATATTCGTCTTCTCAAAATTGTCAGTTATGTTATAATGTCATCAGAATAGATCTCAGCCAGTTTACCTCACTCTACTTATGTTACCTGTTTAGCATACTGGTAGAACTGTTCGAACTGAAATCAAGTTAGTTATATCTTAATCAGACGTCTATTACTTCACCGGTTGCCCATACACATATATCTTAATACGAACGTATATTTTTATTTCATATGTAACAACTCCGTTCGTTTTAAATACTTGACACTTTTGTCTCTTAGATTTCTTCAGAATCGTTTTTCTGTTTTGTTTTCGGATATTGTTTTGATGAATTGTTGTTTGTTCTAGAGATCAAAGAATTCTTAGTGAACCGTTTATGAAATTGCCTACAAGAAAAGAATTACCAGACTATTATGAAGTGATTAAAAAGCCTGTAGATTTTAATCGTATTCGACAGCGTGTAAAAGATGGAAAATACCGATCTGTAGATGAACTGGAAGCTGATATTTTACTTTTGTGTAAAAATGCTCAAACATATAATATGGATGGAAGTTTGGTAAGTTATATGTGTGATTAAGTTACGGAACAAAGTTTATTTTGAATGTGACCTTAGTGTTGGGCGTACAGTAGATGAAAATCAAGTGTCTGTTCATAATTTTGTTCTTCATGTTATACTTAGCGTTTTCTAGTGTCTTCACCTTACCCTGAAAACTATTGTATTTTTTTAATGTTAAGTTATAGAGAAGCAGACTTGTACCCTGCTAAATGCAAATTGAACCGACAAACACATGTGCCATGTTCTGCGTTGCGTGTGGCTAACTGACTAATTTTGCATAATCTCTTCCGTTTTATTTCACTCCTGTCTACCTGTGGTTCTTTATTAATTCTGGTATCAATTTGTATTCGTTTTCTTGTTAATATCCACTTGTACCTGTGCGAAACTTGCTTACATTGGGTGTTATAATTCTCTCTTATTACAACCCAGCTATTCCTACTGCTTAGTATTCTCGGACACCAATTCACTGGACAAGTCCCCAAATCAGAACACGGTTGAACAGGAAACAGATTATATTCCAAATGACAAGGTTAGATGGAATTAAGAAGCACATTAGGAAAAACGTCAGTGTATTTATAGTTTTTACATGAGATTTCTAGATCATTCTCCAAGTATCGAATAGCGCTGATTGGATAAGAATTAACCAATCAGTGTGTACCAAGACAGTCGTGCATTGAGCATGGTTTAATCCAATCTATGTCCCGCTAACATTGGAGCTTATTCATTTTTTTAAAATTCTACATTATTCCTACTGAACCGTTTAATAGTCATTTCTCTTTTATTACTAAAGTACAATTCCATATATGTATTCAATTAGTAGAATGCTTTACTCATCTTCAAACATCGGTATATGTTTGTTTTATAATTGTTATCAGATAGATTAAACTATGCTATTTTTCTTCGAAAAGATCTTTGAAGACTCAGTGGTATTGCAGTCAGTTTGGACTAATGCTCGAGAAAGATTGGAAGAAATTGAATCACGTCAACAATCTGATTCTCGTCAATCAAGTCAGTACAACAGTTACTCTAGTCAACATAGGCATGTTACTATAGACGATGAAGATGATGAAGAAGATGAACAAGATGATGAAGATGAGCCAAGTGAGACGTCGAAACATGCACCTATATCAACAGGACCACGATATGTTGTCTGTAACACATCAGCTACCGATGTAACCAGTAATACAGGTGGAAATGGTCAGCAAAATATCCCTGATAATTCAATGAATGAGGATAGTCTTGGAGGGTTGGATGATTTAGATGATGAGGAAGATACTATGGATGATCCAATGGATGATGGTAAGATTCTCAATAGTTCTAGGTTTATATTGGGGAAGCTTTATTAGTTGTGATAAATAGATGGCGGTATTGTTGGTGGCTAATAGTACAAACACAAAGTGGAGGGTTTGTTATTGTTTTTAGTATCCCATACGTACTTGGGAGGTCAACACTCAGATCTTTACTTAGTGATTATTTAACGAGGAAAACTTACTAAAAAACACTCCATTCATTTTTCAAACCAGATTATGTCCCGTTAGGGCCGAGGATGGGGAGCGTCTACTTTCTGTTTCCCTTGAAGGGCCCTCATACTGCAATCGTATCTCTAGTGTTTTTTCGAAAATGAAAGAATAAGAGGTAAACGCCTGGTGTTTGAATCGAGTTGGTCGATATAGAGAGTTTACCTAATAGATCTAAAAACCTTGATTCTAAACCGCTGGGCTCCGAAACCCTGAGAGAACGAATGGCCTATGGACCTACTTTTGGTCACTAGATACCATAATGCAGCAACTCGGGGACTGGGCTCTTAAGAAAACAGCCTGGTCTTATTAGTGTCTTTGTTATTATTCCAGTGTAAATTACGACAATAGATAGGATGTATGTGTCTTTATAGCAGGTAGTTACAAAGTATTTCCATAATACATATCCATAGCCTTCATTCGTTCATTTGCATCTGTCTGTGTGTTCTGCCAACGCCGTGCTTTCAGTGCACTGAAAATCTTCACTCTGCCCGACAATTGTTGAAGCTTTAACACCACGTTTCGCTACACACTAATTACAAGCATCCTTTTGAATAGCGTCCACTACACCAGCACACAAATTTTGTTTTGCGTAGTACTTTCTATTTTTAGTGCTGTTGTACGAGATTTTGACATGAATAAAATAAATAAAGTGCTATAAAATAATCAGCTGACATATAGGTACCCATGTAGCCTGTTTATTCTATCCGTAGTGCACACAAACAGCTATTTCGCTGTTCCGTTCTCTATTGATGGGAAGAAGTAACTGGGTCTCATGTGTACTGACCGACCATCTAGTTGCATACTGTTGATTAGTTATCTGCCTCAAACAAATCACCGCTTGTATATTTATATATAAAATGACCAATGCATATATTTCTACTTGATTCTGGTGGGGTTTTTTTCTCACTGGGTAGATGACAGTGCCAGTCGAAGTTCTTTCAGTAGCAAAGCGAGACGCATGTCACGTAAGCCAACGTATTGTATATCTCGTACAACAAACAGTTCCGTCTCTGTTATCTCAAAAACACATCTTCCACCTGGATCTCATAATCATCCCCGTTCGTTATCTGCTACTGAATCTAGAGGAACAGTTTCTGTTGTTGAATCCATACGTATCAACACATCAAATGTAGAATCTCTCCTACCACCAAGGAAAGCTCGCTCACATAAACGTGTTATGATGGTTGATGATAGTGAAGAAGAGGATGAAGAAGACTCTGATAATGACGCAGTCGATGATGATCCTGATGATGAGGACTTTTAAACAATTATTTATGAAATGTTTATTCCGTAAATCAACATTTTCGCTTCATGAACTTACCCTTCATTCAATTTGGTTTTTTTCTTTAAGTGTTTAAATACATTAGGCATGTTATGTTGTAATTTATCACCTTTTCTCTCAAAATATAAACATTATTGTTGTATGTTAAGTGGAAATATAGTACGTTTCGTAATTGTTACATTCTTATAATAGTTCATTCATATTTTTTTGTGTTGTTAGTTATTCCTGAAGTTGGTTGTAATGTAAAATAATTATCACAAATAGAGCTTGACGGTGAGGCTAAATGTGGTCTGCTCCTAATGTCTACATAGACGATTATTATTTTATTGTTCTAGTCTTACTGGATAAACGTTAGGAGGTTGATTTACAACATTTTTGAGCAGCTTATTGTTTCAATTATAGTTAACCAAAGTCACCAATCTCGCTCAATTATCGTTTTCGTGGCTTTAACAAACGATTAAAATGTTCACAAGACAGTCATCTTATCGTGATTTATTGGTTTCAGATCTTAATATATACCAGCTATAATAAGTACGGTAGCTGCTTAGTGTTAGTTGCATCTACTTTACCGAAGTCACTGTTTGAGTTCAACCCATTTATTTCGAAAATGACTTCCAGCTTCTCCAACCACACTGCATTATATAATGAAAGATGTTGGTCTTACTCGGAAATAATAATTTTGTAATCAATGTACATTAGTTGGGCAAAGATTATTATCAATGTATGGATGACGATCTACATCAGCATTTACTACAGATACAAGTGCCTACTATTGTTTAGACGCTTGCTTATCAGTGATATACATTGAGTAACATTTGAATACGTTGTATATCATCACGCAGTAAGATGGAACCAATCACGTCATGATGTACTTCGTTAATGGCAAATCATGGGATTAGGCAACCTTGCCAAATTCAACTAATGGTACAGATTATATATATATATATATATATATATATATATATATATATATATATATATATATATATATATATATATATATATATATATATGAGAATAATAGGTTAATATATTCGCACAGTTTATTCCTGTTGACTTGTGCCCTTGTTAATTATCACGTGACTTATTTGTTAATCAGAACACGACTTGTGCGGTCTTAGCACTGTACCAAGTCAATGACGCGTTGACCTGTACGAGCAGTCTAGAGTCCTTATTGATCCTCGCATAGCCCTGTCAGTTGAGTCCAGAATGCCAATATCAGCTTGCACTGTATGAATAACATTTCCCAGACAAACTTGGTTTATATACAAGCAAACCAGACTGTCATAAAACAAAAAATAACAATTATACAGGATCAAGCCAAAATGTGGCTGTGAGAAACTGGGAATAACATAAGGATAGTAAACCGTATTTTATTTATTTGAACACATAAATATTGGTACAAGAGAGCACCAAATATATATGCGCCACACAGTAAACCGTATAATAGTAGTCTATAAGTCAAATGAAGGCTTCTGATAAAAGGAATATAAATATACACATAATAAAATTACTCAGTAGTTATTCAATAAGAATATAACAATAATAATTCACAAATAGATTCTAGCGGTTGCTATTTACTTATTCTTCGTCCAGATATCAGAAAGCCATATAGGTTATTCTGGTTTACGGACAGAGCAGTTCTTGAGTCTCATTTTCACCTTGTCAACTATTCGCTTATCATACTTTCATATAAGTGGTTCTTTGCATCTCTTACCTTATTTATTACATGCTTTTAGCTTATTTTTCTGGCTATAAATATTGAGTCACACTTTGTCAAATGGAGTTATCACACTTGCCTTTCCCTTTTGCTTTTCTTTTCCACTTCTCATTCTTAATATCTGTCCGTCTGAATAAACCAGCGCCGGAAGAAATAATCCGACTCAATTTGACTTTGGCTTAATACCGCTGTCGCACAAATGGGGTTAGTTTAGGTGTAATATACAAAGTTGAAGATTCCCATCCACGGCATATCCATTCATCCTTTCAAATCGGAGTTAGATTAACGAGCCTCTTGGGTACAATAACATTCTTCTTGAGTCACATTTTGACCTTGTCAGTTGTCCGCTGAATAACCTTGATTGTTTATCTACGACCTTGTGTGTTTATTACTTACCCTATTCATTACGTCTGTAGTTTATTTTTGTCTGACTACAAATATTGAATTTCGCTTTATCCAAATGAGTTGGCTCACTTGCTTTCTCTGCCTTCATTTCTTTCCCAACAATAGTCACTTCGTATCGCTTTCCTTTCCGACTTTTTGTTGGATTCATAATGCGCTCGCTAGCATTAACTTTTTTGTTCAAATTCGCTTAGTGTACTCGTGGCTTATTGATTTGTGTTATTCGATAAGTCAACATTTACTCTTGACTGTGGGTAAGCAGAGATTCGCCGAAAGAGAAGCTGGATTTTTCTTGGGTCTTTGTACACTTGGACATAGTGAACATCCTAATACATATTCTTCTACTTGATTATCAATGTTTAGCCAATAGGCATAGCTTCGGATGAGTGCGCTTATTCTCGCAATACCACGACGCGTGGTATGTAATTGTACCATAACGTTTTGGTACGGGCAAGTGGGTACAACTACTGGGCAACCTAACATGACTCAACTACCTACAAATGAGAGCTCGGTCGATGAGAATATTAGTGAAGTTCTTGTTGGGGCGATTCAGAAAACCTCTCAAAAGACAAGAAAGGCTCAGGAAACACTAAGAAGCATTTTGTCCAATCAGCGTTCACCAGAAGTTTAGCCAGAAACATCAAGAAAGTGAAGAGTCACATGTAGAGTTTCTGATTGGCTGATTACTATATTGCTATGATTAGTAGCATTCCAGAATTTTCGGGAAACCCAAGAACATCTACAATACTACAAAAACCCTGTATTTTCTGTACTAAAACGAACCTTTGGAGTAAAGTGCTTCTCGCATATTTTGCGCCTTTCCTCTCGTGTTCAGGACGCTGTGTATTTCTAGCTTGGGGGTTACGAGAATGGCTTAGGGCCCGAATATAGCGTTCAATTAGCAAGACTTATCAGTTTCCCGGAGTGTAACTGTGGGAGCGAACCACATGACAGGTAGTGGGAAATGTGCTGACTTTTTTTGTCACTTATTTTACGTAAAAACCTTTTAGTTGATAATTTCTAGCACCTTTTCCTTTACTTGTTGCATTATGTAAGAATAATGAGAATTGACGATACGTGTTTTTATTATAGAGACTACGATTTTAGGAACGAGATTATCCTTCAATACCAGTCACTTCCAAACTAAATATAAGGATTTCTTTACTGCCTAATAATGATCATCCGCGCTGTCATTAATTCTAATAAAATTCAGTAATAATACCCAAGTGCATAACTCATATTTATTTAGAAAAATAAATATTTATTCGCGAGTGTTAGCAAGTTACTTTTACTTTATCAGTTATGTATTTATCCATGATACGACAGTACAAATAAGAATTCTAATTAATAGTCAGTATAACAAAAGTTAACAGCCAAAATCATTACTAGCCTAATTTTTTCAATGAAAGTTGCTTTTACAGACGTATACTAACTTTCAAAATAGAATAACTGTAAGTAGAGAAGAAATTAAAGTAGGAGAAATAGAAAGATACAGCACATATCAGTGAATCAAACTAAGGTTTGAATTATATCTGTATTCACTTTTGAAAGCATTAGATTATCAAATTCATCTTGTTGAGTGGAAGTATGATTACTCTTTAGTGACAAAGAAACAGGATCACCATCGAGTAAAAGATGCGGATAGTCTCCTAACAAACTACAAACGTACTTCAAGAAAGAACTTGCAACAACTTCACTTACACATCGTGAGTCAATTGACAATGTTAGCGTTATATTGGTTAAAAAAGTTATTTCATTTTCGGTATATGATGTTGAGATACAAGCCTCTGGCAAACCACTCCCAACAGCCAAAATAGCGACTTGAGGATGATTCACAATAGTGGTGAACTCTCGAATATCGTAATTTCCAAGATTAAAGATTCTGTTAAGAAAAGAAAGACGGATAAATTTACGAAATTTGCATAACACTAGTTCACGAAGTCGCGGGTGGAATACTCTGTACAAAATAAACGGCTCATGAGTTGTGAACCAGATTATTCATAAAACTTGACAAATTCTGGGTTCCCCAGTACATACTAACGAAAAGCTGAATGCTATATAATGTCTTATTTGTACTTCTTCCCAAAGTTGAAAATCTAAGCAATTCATGAAGTATTTAGTACTGAAATTAGTGGTGAATTGTAATGCGATGGTAGATACGTCAGTCAGTAACAACGTAGAACTTCGTACGTACGTACATCAGTTCGAGTTGCCACACCATATTAGCACAGAGATGCAGTGGTCGATCCAAATCCCGTAGTGGTAGAGGTTATAAGACTATAAGCAGTAATCGGGAAGATTAGTGTTTGGAGATGTTACTTAAAGAGTATAATACAGTGAAATAAATTTGGGAAAAAGAGACATGGAGGAATCAGGAGATTAAAATTTGGGAGAACACAGAGTGTATGCACCTGCACCATTGCAAACGATTTTGAGCCATGTCATTCAGAGTTTCTAACCATCGGTTGCCATCATCTCGCGGTCCCCAACCAGGTAGTCTACACCTACCAACATGACTCAGTCCACTCGTCAGTGACTTCATGGATTTGTGCCATGTTTTGGTCTGGCCGCCCCTATCTTTCTACCAACCTACTCCTATACCATTGAACATCGCACGTCGAGGCAGTCGGTCGTTGGGCATACGTAACACGTGTCCCAGCCATCTCAACTGATGAAGTTTCACCACTTCATCAATTGATTTGCTATCCTTACCTAGTACCCGTTTCCTAACAACTGCGTTACTTACTCGATGGTCCCAGGATGTACGAGCAATATTTCGAAGGCACCTATGAAATACGTAGTAAGAAGATTCTCTTTTAACTCAAAGTTTTAGTGAATTTCGAAAGTTTTGCCTAAAACTATGAATATCGGTACCTCTCAATATTTAAGGTTGAGATTAATTTCATAGTTGGTCATTCCCTATACTCTACTTTCGTACTGATAAGCCCCAGTGTTTCTAATATCTTTAACAAAGCCCTGGAAAACTAGTTTAATGGCTTTAAACGAAGTTTAGTCACAACACTTTTGGCTCTTAATAAGTTAACCTTACCAATAACAGTGGTCGCTGGATGATTTAGCGATCGCATCGCGTTTTAATTTAAAATAATTGGAATCTTCAAAGATTTGGATGGCTTATTTCTCCCCCATCTTTGTTGATGGAAATTTAATAAAATGTATTAACAAACACTGCTTCATATTTTGATGCATATGGTTGTTGAATATTCAAGGATTGTTGTGGATGCGAAGGATAGACCAATAATTATCATGTTAAGTCCAATGGTGTCCTTGGACTTTAAATGGACATTTCCTACTGGTCGATATCTGTCCACTTGTTGAATATTGTACAAAATGTTGTTTTCTATTTTTATGGTACGATGTGGTGTGTGTGGTTAGTATATAAATAGAGTATGTCTGAAATACAATGATTCATAACTCAGAGGCTGATATTTGTGTTCTGGACTCAACTGGCTGGGATAGACAGGGAATCGGGGCCAATCGTAACTCTAGGTCGTCCATTACATTCGTACTTGTTTACGTGTCATTGAATCGGTCGATAAATACGCTGCTCTCTAGTTTTTCAGTCAAGGACACAACATTTAGCACAGGGTAAAAATTGCAACCACAACTTAAAGTCATAACAAGGATTATGGTTTACTAGGAGACATCTAAAAACACCAGAAATGAATGTGATTCAAGCTCTAAACAGACACTTACGTGAAACTCCCACCTTCAAGTTCATGTGGTTGTAACATACCATCTCGTGCTTTCCGCACCAACTGTTGAGACAACTTTGAAATATCAGAAACATTAAGTGTATCTGCAGAATGCAAAACTGGCGTAAGTAACCCTGATTTAGTTGCTACTGTCATACTTAAATCGACCGATCTCAGATAAATGGCAGATTCAGCTTGAGAATCATAAATGGCGTTCAGATCTGGAACAAGCTTAACAAAGGCAGAAAATGATGTGTTTTCATAACTATAACCATAGGATTTTAATCATAAATAAAACAGAAGTTGACAGATAGCTGCAAAACTGTATCTGAATGTTGTTTATTCAATGTGTTCAAGCTACTTAAACGCTTTTTTCAAAAACTTGTAGGTTATCTACTTATCACCTAAAAACAGTATTTTTCGGACATTGAGTATGACTGATTACGAATTAGTAGTGTAGCAAACTTAAGCGAGATCTCGTTACGCAGTACAGTCCAAAAAACTATGTCGTATGCACTGCACACCCGTTTGTAGGTCACATTTAACCTTGTCTTCTACCTTCGGTGGATATATAAAACATGTCACAATAAAAAAAAAGATATAAGCTAACTGATGGGTTGTAAAATAAACAATTGCAGATCTTGAATTCGCCACCTCATATTTTTCCCTAGAGATATAATTAAAGCACTTCAAACCAGATTCAATCGAATTGTAAGGAAGTCCACCTTTTCTTCAAAAAATTTGAAGAATTAGATGATTACCTATCTTATTTTAACGAAAAGATTGCGTGACAATAAAAAAATTCAAGTATGTCACTAAGATAAAATACCTAGTTCGATATCGATTTTGACCGGAACTGTTAAGGACTGAACGATGAGATTTCTCACCTGAATAATAAATCTAGAAAACCAAATATAGCTCTCATTATGGTGTTATACAGGGCGATGGAAGTGAACAGCTATTTTTATAGTTTGATGGAACCTTGTGGAAATACAAGCACATGATATCAAACGTCTAAAATCTCGAAAGTCAATATAATCAATGAATGAAACTACATGTTTAAAGGTAATTCATACTGTTTGGTGTCTATGAGAAAAAACAGGAAAGTAAATTTATGATTAGCAATTTTGTATCTAACGTTGTAGTAATGTAGGGCCTTGCTGATGTTTTCTTTTCTATTTTAGATTTAGTAACAAATACATGCATTTAAATTCTCATTTCGGATATCAATAAGATAAGAAAAAAGTAATATAACAGATTCGACAGCTAATTGGATTTAGTTTATATATATATATATATATATATATATATATATATATATATATATATATTCGATATCAAACAGAGAAACAAACTTACCCTTAAGCCTAAAGCACAAGCTTTGATGATGAAATCATTTATAGAAAAATCTATATCCGAATCCACTTTCAGTTCAGTTCTTAATTCATTTAGACGATTAATGCGAGTAGTTGCACGAATATATTGATGTGGGACAGACAATTTTGATTCCGACAAACGGTGGGCAAAAGCATTCCTCATATTCAATGACGTGATATCTGTGAAAGTGGCTACTGACGATACAGTTTGCATAACAGGGATATCATTAATTGGCTTTTCCTGATTAGATACAACAGGTTTAATTTGGTTGTTAGCTATGTAAGCCAAAACATCCCTAGGATGAAGAAAACCAAGTAAAATGAACACGTAGAACATAACAAATAACCTTATCGATGTTGAATATTCGGTTTAAAATTCCCATCCTATTATTACTAATAAGTTCACGCATGAAAGAGTCAAATTCTTTAATTTCTTGAAAGGAACCAACCTGAAGAAAAATATAATTAAATAGTTTTGTGCTTAACTCGA